>SKCR01031772.1:0-89298 GCA_019454045.1 Zanthoxylum bungeanum
GAAGATTATGATGAAGCCATGATCCAAAATCTATTAGAGCTAGACAATATTAAATGTGATGTCATGAATTATTTGGAAGCACATATTGAAAGAATGGCCAAAGGGTATAATCGAAAAGTCGTGGCCAAATCGTTCAGAAAATGAGAGTTACTATGGAAGACAATACTGTCGTTAGATACTAAGAGTCCTATATACGGTAAATGGTTGCCTAATTGGGAAGGGCCTTTCCAGGTAGAGAACTTATTGCCAAATGGAGCTTATCATTTTAAGGAATTTAGATGGAGAAATGTCTGTCAGAGTGATAAATGGTAAATATTTGAAAAAATACGTGCCTTCGTTATGAGAGCATGAGAATGTAGCATTCTACAGAATGACATATATATATATACTAGTTTTTGCCCGTGCCTACGGCACTGTGTTACAGTATTTGGCCCATGCCTACGGCATAGTGTTACAGTATTTGCTCGTGCCTACGGCACGGTGTTACAGGATTAAATGATTTTATTTTTTAATTAAATGATGCCCGTGCCTACGGCATGGTGTTACAGTATTTGGCCGTGCCTATGGCACGGTGTTACAGTATTTATCCGTGCCTACGGCACGGTGTTACAGAATTAAATGATTTTATTTTAACTTTCTATTTTTTAATTTGAAAATTTTTGACATTTTCCATCAATCAATTCACTCTCTTTCCTCCAATTACCAATGAAATGATCTGGGCCGTCAATTAAGCCACATAAAGAGAGCCTTTGGATACACTCTCTTTCCTCCAACACCATTCTCCTTTATTATATATATATAATAATAATAATAATAATAATAATAATAATAATAATAATAATAATAATAATAATAATAATAATAAATATTATTTTTAAATTGAAGGCAGGTCGACAGATGGTGATTCATGAAGAACAGACGATGCAACGTTCTAACCTTTACAACAAATAAATAAATTACAAAGTTAGAGATTGGGTGGCGGCCGTTCGACGGCTTTAGTGAGTGCACTGTCTTTCAAGACCGCAAACGCCTCCCTAAACTATCGCCACTCCTGTTGCATCACCCCATCAGCTGCAGTAAGATTGGCCAGATTATTTTCGAAATCAATTTGGGCCAAGTCTTCATACTCCGCCAACGATTTGTTCACCTCTTCAAACTGTACATCAACGGCTTTCCACTTAGCCTCTTTTCTCATGCGGCTCTCCTCAATAAGACGCTAGATCTCCCATAGTCATCACTCTAAATCCATCAATACTGACTCCTCGATCATCATCTCATCCGTAGTTTCCGTATGGATCGATGAAGAGCATTAAGGGAATCACGAAGTCATTCTTTCTTTACAACCGAAGAATGAAGCCCGACTTTTTTGTTGTGTATACACCGATAAGAAGGGATGAGAGCTTCTACTTTGTCCTGTAAGTCTTGGAGGAAAAGCCGATTGTTCACTGGTATAGGCAAAGTATGAGAAGCCAACAACTGAGACAACTCAGAGGAAAATCTCTCTAGTTTAAGCATATTTTTTGGCAGAGGAGGCTGACCGATGTCTAACCCATTCAGGAACGCGGATTGACGAATGACATCCTGAAGGGCCTCCAAGTCTGTGGTTGCTCACGCTGAGGATGATGAAGGCTGAGGCAGATTTGAGGCTAGCCGGTCAAGACGATCCAAAATATCCTTGACTGATTGCATGAACGAATCGGGCACTTATTTACAAAAAAAAAAAGGGGCTAGCAAATGAGAACCGAGATAGTTCTATAATGGGGAGAAAAGTACTTACAGCCTCAAGCACAAAGCTAGAACTTGAAGGCTTGCCCGTAACCTGTTAGACAATTATGACCCATAACATCACTATTTGTACAGAACATGGTGTTGTTGTACAAATTAACTATGTGACAAAGGAAATTGCTCTTTTATGATTTGTAATTAGATTACCAAGATATATAAATGATAAAAGTCTATATGATTAGTACCGGATTAATAAGATATGAGACAATATTAATCCACTAAGGTTTAATCATTAAATATCCCTAGTCGTAGTATTATTGAGACTGGACATCGATAATGCGGAATAGACTAGTATTACACTTGTGCATTATGGAAGCGTAACAGCATAGTTCTCATATATTTGGGTATTGGATACTCATGCAAGTGTAATAGGAGGTTCTGTTTACTGATGGTACGGAAACAGCTTCGCTCTAGAAAGACTCCTCGGAATCCCATTGGTAGTATGACTATGTGTCTATGGGAATCCGAATCATGGTAGGTATATTTGGTTTTAACCTGAGACTTGCATCGCTAATACTTGCGACAATCAGTATACGTTGGTTTTGGTCGTCCGAGGCTTTAACATGCTATGTGTACGCATCTTCTGGGTATATTGAGAATCGTAGTGTATTGGGTGTGATGTCAAGATGGAAGTATCACTTCATTCATAAGGAGATGATGATCACGTAGGATATGAAACTTGTACTCTTAAGTACTACAGTCATCGGGATAATATGACTTGGTCATGATTATCTGATTATAGAGACTAGTTACCAGAGATCCGACATATGCTTCTTACGGGGCAGACACAATACCAGCCCCAGGCCTAGCATGTGAAATCTGATACAGGATCGTAATACCCAATACTATATATACTACGCCTGACAAAGATTTTATATTCCTTAAAAGAATATATCTGGAGAATTGGGTAGGCACGACGCTTTACTAGAAGCCAACCATGTATTGTAAATCGGTAAGAACGTGGTACGAGGTACGTACGTGTTCGGATAGTCCGACGACCGGATTTACTGCCAACATATCCAGGGATCTCATGGGTCACTTCCCAAAGATTCACCGATGACGTATGACTCGAACAGAATTAATCAGTGATTAATTATGAGAGATAGAAAATTAGTCTAGGATTAATTACGGTAAGAATTTATTTGGGATAAAATTCGATTTGAAGAGAGAGAACGATTAATTTATAATTAATCGATTAAAATAATATATTCGATATATTAAATGAAATTAGATTTTAAAGTAGAATCAAAATTGGATTTTAATTCGGGCGAACGAATTAATTTAGAATTAATTCGTGAGCGACTTTCGTAATAATTTTGCGAGGCATTATTATTTAATTAAATTTGATTTAATTAAGTCGCAATAGAAAATTCCTCAATTCGGAATTAACGAACCCGAGCCCGATATATATTTTGTGGGCCCACTAGGATTTTGAATTAAAGTGGGGCCCACATCAAGTCACATCACTAGTCAATCTCATCATATTTTGGTTGATGGAAGTTGTTAGTAGTTGTTTGCTTGTAAAACACACAAGCTTATTTTATTGATGTGTGAAAGACCTTTTATTAACTTTTGAAAATTGGTATTAGGTTACATGATTTTGAAAATCAAAACACAACATTCACTCTCTCTTTTCCTCACCAAGGCCGAACCCCTTCCTCTCTTTCTCTCCAAAATGGCGTGAACCTAGGGTTCATATTTGATGATTTTTGATTCAAAAATCTTTGATGCTAGCACATTAAAAGAGTCAACAAAGGTGATAGGGAAACTATCCCCTTGAGTTTGGAATTCAAAGATCAAAGCTTGGAGTTCACTATTCATACAAAGAGGAGCTTGGAGCACTACACAAATGTTGGAACTTTTTGTATTCTCTACATCCCTTAGCCGATCAAAGTGAGTATATTTCTGCAACTTACTTTGTCAATTCACACAATTTTATGCTTAATAGATCCTTGGCATGTTCTAGGAGAACCCAACAATGGTATCAGAGCCTATTTTAAGCATGAAATACTTTAGGGTTCATAGACTTTATTTTTGGGGATTTTGTGATTTGATTATGATTTCTTCAAATTGAATGTTTGGTTATGCTTAGATTATGATAACTTAGAGTTATGCATGATTAATTTTGAGAAAAATTGATTGGATTAATTTTCCCCAAATTTGATGCCATGGCCGAATACTTGGACCCTTGTAGCTCATGGTGATTTTTTGATTTTAGACCATTTGATGTGTTTAAAATGCATGAGTATATTGATTTGTGATTTAATTGGATTGAAATCAAAATTGGATATAAAAGTGCCTAATTACCGTGAGCTTGAAGAGCATTTGGAGATTGATTTGCTTCAATTGTGTTGGACATGAATTGAAAATGATTAAGCATGATTAATTAGGTAAATTGGTATTTTGGAAATATTAATTTAACTAATTAATTATGGCTATACACTTTAATTAAAAAATTGTGATATTTGGAATATTGGAATTTAATTAATTAGGCTTTAATTTGGAATTGGGCTATTGATGTTATATTTGGGCCTTATGGGCTTGGTTGAACATTGGATGATCACTTAATTCAAAGATTAATTAATTGGATTAGATTGATTGAATAACATGCTTTGTGTGAATACATGGATATATTGTATGAATAATGTATATCGGATGGATATTAGAAGGGTGAGGGCAATTTTGGAAATTGTTGTAATAAATTTAGAATTTATTAAATTGGACATGCGTGTCCAGCCTTTATCTCTTGACTCTTTGTACTTCTCTTCTAACTAGTTCCCCTCAAAGTTAATAAGGTTTCTTTAGAAGTATTATGTAATTGGGTAGAAATATGAATAGTGCTAGCCGGGGAGAGGAAATGGAGAGATTTGTTCTAAGAATAATTGGTTAAATATCCATCCGCATATCATTATTATTTATTCGTGCCCTATTATGCTTTTAGAATGCATGTTTAAGGGTGTATGATGAGACCTAATTAAAGATAATAAATTGGCTGCCAAATCGCGAAAAAAACCCTCATTTTATATTAAGCGTTTTTCCTTCCATTGAGTGATTATCTCTCAAGATCCAAGATTGTCATTGGTTTGTTGGCCAAAGTCAAGACCTTTGTCCATCGCGGATGTGTTTGAATCATGAAGGCTTTGTTCCATATCGTACGTCTTGGGCAAGTTGTGATTTGTTGGCCAAAGTTAAGGTCACTTCTTGTTCATCGGCCTCGATTACGAAGATTTCCCACTGTCAATGGGTCACGCTTAACTGGTTTCATTAAGCTTGTTGAGCCAAAGCCAAGGCTTAGTTGATTCAGAGGAAAAAGGTTAGGGAATATATCGGATATATTGGCATATATTGGATATATGTTTCGGACTTGGAGGTCCACCTACTGGATCTAGGAATTGGATGGGATCCAATTGATCTTAGAGATCTACATAGTTAAGTTTCATACAACTTGTTGGCCAAAGTCAAGGTTATGTGTTATTTAACGGGATTCTAGCCCACTAGGAAACTAGGTTTCCCGAGTACTCCACAGAGGGTTAGAGGCTCGCCGAAAAATAGTGGGAGGCAAGTATTAAATTTGCAATTTCGTTTAGATACTTGCCAATACGCGCTCATTTCATTTTTTCGTCATTAAATTTTTTTATATATATATTAGTTGGACTAATATTCAATTGTTGTTTTAATTAAACAGTTGGACTGTATTCAAACTACTTCATTTATAGTTGGTTATATAATTGGATTATAGTAATCAATATATTTGAATTTAACCAATCAAATTGTAATTAATTATATAGTTAGACTATAGTAAGCATTTCATTAGATTGTACCCGAAATCGTTGATTGGATAGTTGGACTATAGCAATCAAGATGACTTGAAAGATTAGCGTCAAAGGACATAATCCTAGGTGAAAAATGTCTTTAACGGCGTAAATTTGCATATTGGGAAATGAATATCAGGATAGTCCTGGGAGATGAGAAGTTAATCTATTTGATAGAGCGACCTCTCTGGCCTAAGCCTGGAGTTGAGAAAATAGTAGAGCATGAACTTTGGAAGACTCATCGTGATGAAAACTTTAGTGCTTAATCCTTTATGTTTGCCGCAAAGACTCATTAATTTCTCGTCAGAACTAAGGATTAGATCCTTATAGTATGATATTGAAATTGAAGGATCTTCATAGATCTATTCATAGATCTTAGAAGTACTGATTGCAAAAGAAAACTCTTGGAGAGTTAATGGCTATGCTCAAGGAGACACAGCCAGAGCTTGCAAAAGGGCAAGAAGTGTAAGGCGCATCTTACTTCAACATCCCAAAAGGCCAAGGCTTGGCCAAAGGCTTCTGGGATGTAAAAAAAGGGCAAAGGCAAAATCGTCACAGTCTTCTGGGAAGACAAATGACATATCCCAAGATGTCTGCCTAAACTGTGGCAAATGGGGTCACTGGAAGTGTGACTGCCGTATGGACAAGGCAGACATGAACGATGTGAAGACGGGCAAGGCTCTGACTTCAGGTATGTTTGTCATAAACCTATCCACTGCTAGTTTTAAAACTGGATTTTAGATACTGGATGTGGTACATAAATATATGTTCTGATGTGCGCGATCTGCTGATTAGCAAGATACTGGCTTCAGTTGAGATCGACCTATGAGTTGGAAACGGGACGAGAGTTGCTGTTTTGGCCGTAGAAACCTGATTTTTTAGAACTGCCCTTTAGACATGTACTTAAATTATGAGACTGTTATAATGTATCTAGTTTAACTAGGAACATTATCTCTGTATCTAGTTTAACCTGTTGCGGGTATACCTTTATATTCTAGAACACTAAGTGTTTTGTTTATAAAGATGATATTGAGATAAACACATTAGATGTGAATAACAGTATTTATATTTAGAATATAAATGAATCTCAAACATATAATATGACAAACAAAAGCTAAAACTTTATAAATCTGTTGAGACTTAAAAGTGGCATTATTCTCTGGGACAAATTAACAAGACTCGTATATCCACACTTTCGAAGAGTGGATACTAGGACGAAATTGATTCTAATTCAAATGATGTCTACGAATCTAGTTTATTAGGCAAAGTGCCTAAAACGTCATTTACTTGGTAAAAGCGCAAATGTCACCGATCTGTTAGCCCTCATTCATTATGACGTAAGTGGGCCCATGTCTAGCTAGGCTAGAGGTGGATATGAATACTTCGTAACCTTTACGGATATGGCATCGCGTTACGGTTATGTGTATCTTATGAAACACAAGTCAGAAACTTTTGAGTAATTCAAAGAGTTTCGACACGAAGTAAGAAAACAGACCGGTAAAATTATTAAAAACATTACGGTCGGATCATAGTGTAAAATACTTAAACATATGAGTTTCAAGATTACATGAAAGAGTATGGTATTCTTTCACAATGGACTCCTCCCAGGACACCTCAATTTGACGGTGTGTCCGTACAGAGAAACCGAACTTTGTTGGATATAATAAGGTTAATGATGAATCACTCTGAGCTACCAATTTCCTTCTGAGGATACACATTGAACAGTGCAATACTTATTTTGAATAAGGTTCCATGAAAATTTGTTAGACAGACTTCATATTAGATATGAACAGGAAATAAACTAGGTTTCTCATTCCTGAACATTTGGGAATGCTGGGCATATAATTGAATGTTTGGATGATACCAAACTAGAACCCAAATTGGATAATTGCCTATTTGTAGGTTGTCATAGGGAAACCAAAGTATAACACTTATACAAATCACAAGAGAATAATGTAATTGTTGCTCTCCATGCGGTTTTCCTAAGAGGAATACCTAAATGCAGGGGTAAGTGGGAGGAAAGTAAAACTCGATGAAAATCATAGTAATACTGTTCCAGGCACCGAGTCCTAACGAAACATGAACAGTTCATCATGGATGAGACTGTACCATAATCTTCGAATACACAAGAACCGCGTAGGTCGGAGAGAGTCAGAAAAAACCTGAGAGGTATGGGTTTCTGATCTCACCTCATGTAGATATCAATCTTATTGAGGAAGAAGAACCAGCTACATATGAGGAAGTGATACAAGGTATCGACTCCTTTTATGGCAAAGAGCCATGAAGTCCGAAATGGATTCCATGTATACCAACTAAGTTTGTACATTGGTTGATGTACCAGAAGGCACTGTGCCTATTGGTACTATATGAGTCTTCAAGGAAGACATACATGGATGGCAACATACAAACTTACAAGGCTAGGCTTGTAGCGAAAGGGTATCGTCATCAACATGGTGTTGATAAAGACGAAACTTTTTCACTTGTTGCCATGATTAAATCCATTTGGATAATGCTTGCTAATGCTGCATATTTCGTTTATGAAATATGACATCTGGACGCCAAAACCGCTTTCCTTAATGGAAACCTTTTGGAGGATGTTTACAACATCCTGACAGTTTTGTCATGCCGAAATATGCAAACAAGGTTTGCAAGTTAAATCGATCCATTTATGGATTGAAGCAAACATAGTGTTCTTGGAACCAATGTTTTAATGAGATCATAATGGTATATGATTTCATTCAAAACGAATATGATTCTTGTGTATATAAGAAGGTTAGTGGGAGTGCACTGACAATGAATGTCCTATAAGATGATGATGTATTGCTTCTTAGCAATAACATTCCCATAAGATAATCGGTGAAAGCTTGGCTTTCATTAAAATTCTCCATGGAATACTTGGGAGAAGCAGGCTTTTTTCTAGGAATAAAGATCTACTTGGATAGATCTATAAAGCTGCTGATAACCCTCCCAAAGTTCATACATTTTTGAAATGTATGTGTCCCGATGTCGCATATGCTTTGAGCATATGTAGACGCTATAAGGCCAATCCAGGTGATGGTCACTGGATTGATGTAAAGAAAATCCTTGAGTATCTTGGACGAACTAAGGATGTTTTCTTAAGCTATGGAGGAGGAGAACTTGAAGTGACTAGGTTCACCGCTGCAAGTTTCCAAACCGACAAAGACGACTTTAAGTCGTAATAAGGGTATATATTTAGTTTGAATAATGGAACAGTGAGCTGGAAATCTTCCAAGCAAGATACTGTTGCCGAATAAATAACAAAAGCGGAACATTACTGCAGCTGAGGCAGCAAAATAAGCATTTTGGATCTATATAATCCTAATTGGATTAGGTATAGTTCTGTTAGCAACTGAGCTAGGCTACAACATAGCATAAAGAATTACGGTCTTATCAACGATCCAAGTATATACTTCGACTATTTCATCTGATTCGTTCGATCATACATCGTGGCGATGTGATGATCAAATAAAACACATCAGATAATAACATTGCAAATCCGCTGACGAAAGCTGTTTCTCAGCAGAAGTTTGAGCGACCCGTACATAGTTCAGGTGTAGGACACTTGAGTGATTGGCTATAGGCCAAGTGGGAGATTGTTGGACAATTATGATCCATAGCATCACTATTTGTATAGAACATGGTGTTGTTGTACAAATTAACTATGTGACAAAGGAAATTGCTCTTTTATCATTTGTAATTAGATTACCAAGATATATAAATGATAAAAGTCCATATGATTAGTACCGGATTAATAAGATATGAGACAATATTAATATACTAAGGTTTAATCATTAAATATCCCTAGTCATAGTATTATCGAGACTGGACATCGATAATACGGAATAGACTAGTATGACACTTGTGCGTGTTATAGAAGCGTAACGACATAGTTCTCATATATTTGGGTATTGGATACTCATGCAAGTGTAATAGGAGGTTCTGTTTACTGATGGTACGGAAACAGCTTTGCTCTGGATATACCCCTCGGAATCCCATTGGTAGTATGACTATGTGTCTATGGGAATCCGAAACAAGGTAGGTGTATTTGGTCTTAACCTGAGACTTGCATCGCTAATACTTGCGACAATCAGTATACTTTGGTTTTGGTCATCCGTGGCTTTAACAGGTTCTGTGTACGCCTCTTCTGGGTATACTGAGAATCGTAGTGTATTGGGTGTGATGTCAAGATGGAAGTATCACTTCAGTCATATGGAGATGATGATCACGTAGGATACGGAACTGGTACTCTTAAGTACTACAGTCATCGGGATAATATGACTAGGTCATGATTATCCGATTATAGAGACTAGTTACCAGAGATCCGACATATGCTTCGTATGGGGCAGACACAATACCAGCACCAGGCCTAGCATGTGACATCCGATACAGGATCGTAATACGCAATACTATATATACTACGCTGGACAAAGATTATATATTCCTTAAAAGAATATTTCTGGAGAATTGGGTAGGCACGACGCTTTGCTAGAAGCCAACCATATCTTGTAAATCGGTAAGAACGTGGTACGAGTTACGTACGTGTTCGGATAGTCCGACGACCGGATTTACTGCCAACATATGCAGGGATCTCATGGGTCACTTCCCAAAGATTCACCGATGACGTATGACTCGAACAGAATTAATCTGTGATTAATTATGAGAGAGATAAAATTAGTCTAGGATTAATTATAGTAAGAATTTATCTGGGATAAAATTCGATTTGAAGAGAGAGAATGATTAATTTATAATTAATCGATTAAAATAATATATTCGATATATTAAATGAAATTAGATTTCAAAGCGGAATCAAAATTGGATTTTAATTCGGGCGAACAAATTAATTTAGAATTAATTCGTGAGCGACTTTCGTAATAATTTTGCGAGGCATTATTATTTAATTAAATTTGATTTAATTAAGTCGCAAAAGAAAATTCGTTAATTTGGAATTAACGAACCCGACCCCGATATATATTTTGCGAGCCCACTAGGATTTTGAATTAAAGTGGGGCCCACATCAAGTCACATCACTAGTCAATCTCATCACATTTTGGTTGATGGAAGTTGTTAGTAGTTGTTTGCTTGTAAAACACACAAGCTTATTTTATTGATGTGTGAATGACCTTTTACTAACTTTTGAAAATTGGTATTAGGTTACATGATTTTGAAAATCAAAACACAACATTCACTCTCTCTTTTCCTCACCAAGGCCAAACCATTTCCTCTCTTTCTCTCCAAATTGGCGTGAACCTAGGGTTCATATTTGATGATTTTTTATTCAAAAATCTTGGACGCTAGCACATTAAAAGAGTCAACAAAGGTGATAGGGAAACTATCCCCTTGAGTTTGGAATTCAAAGATCAAAGCTTGGAGTTCACTATTTATACAAAGAGGAGCTTGGAGCACTACACAAAGGTTAGAAATTTTTGTATTCTCTACATCCCTTATCCGATCAAAGTGAGTATATTTCCGCAACTTACTTTGTTAATTCACACAATTTTATGCTTAATAGATCCTTGGCATGTTCTAGGAGAACCCAACACAACCATCATAGGAACATCATCAGGGAGCGATGCAAAGTCTGGCCTGGGAGATGATGGCGGAGAAATGGGAGATGTTGGCCGAGGATCTCTGTCGAGCGAGGGAGACCGATATATTGGAGAATCAAAGGGAACACCAGAATAGCTTGGTACACCCGACGAATGGGTCTCTGTCGAAGAATCAAAGTCAGAGGAATCAATAACATTTACAATTTCAAAATCCTCATATACTCGTCTGATCATGTCCGCCTTTAGAAGGAACCTGGCCTCTTCCAATACATCAAATTCGACCAGGCTGAACAGGCCATCAATGTCCATATAACACCCCCAATCCCTGAGGCAATCCACATATGAATTAAAGGGATGACCCGTTCAGGATGGAGCTGAGAATGCTCGTCATCCAGTTCTTGTACAAAAGAGATAGGAGTGTGCAAAAGACGATATTTAAAAAAAGGGTCGTCCATTGGGATCTTCTCTATACGCGGATCCATACTTCCTATTACTATGTTTAACCCCGTACCTTGGGGATCCACCCTAACAGTTGGGCGTTCAGCAGCCTCACCCTCCTTTGAGGGATGTTGCACGATTGGAATTTGGGGGGATGAGGTTTGAGCCGACGCGACCATATCTGACGATTGTTCGGTCTTAGAGACCTACACAAGGAAACATAAAAGTTAAAAAAAAATGAGAGAAATGAGAGGGGAAAATCATACATTGGCTCGTCTGCGCAACACAGGCTCATCTGAATCAGAACCATGAGTGGGTGAAGTGTGCTTCCTTTTGGTAGGGGTTTAGAACTTGCCTTCTTCGGTACAACTTTATCAGCGGGCTTCTTCGGCCTATCTTTTTCAAAGGGTTTAGAGGAAAATACGAGGATGGAAAAGAGAGAGGAGTAGGGAAATGAGAAGCCTTTCACGACTGGCTGGCCAAAAACGCTCGAAGAAAGGATGTACAAGGGGAAAAAGAATCACAAGAAAAAAATATAACAAAGTCTGAGCATCGGACAAGTATTGGTCAATATCCAAGGGCGAAAGAACTTTGAAACGCTCTACTGGAGTAGAGGGAGCAGATTAATGGAAGAGGCCATCCTTGGATAAGGCCGAATTGACGAGCGACGAAGTTGGGAGAATACACATCCAACCCAGCTTTGCCATTAGCCCCAGCCAAGATGTCATGAATCAGATCGCGGGTACATAAAAATTTATGCCAGATGCGATTAACTGATTCATCTCCATCTGACCGTGGAAACTCATGAATCGCCCGATAAAAAGGGAAAATAAGAAAGAACGAAAGAAAGGGTATAAAAATAATCAAAAATGGTACAAGGAATGAGAGGGGTTGGACATAATTGGGCAAATAGAAGGCCATCACATGGAAAGGAAAAATTTGACTCAATAGAGCCAAAAATAGGGAAATAGGCCTTGAGCCACAGTTGTACGATCCAAAGAGGGCCAAAAGCAATGGGCGAAGAGCCAGACCATAGATATTTTTGAAGAACGGCCAGCCTAATAAATGCCAGATAAAAGGAAAGAAGATAGATCAATAGAACGGCCATTGGCAACGTCCGAAGAAATATGGAGATAACCCGGCACAGGTTTCTAACTAGGCACACAAATGATATACTTACAAAGTCAGTAATGAATGAAAGCGATACGCTCTAATACTAGGACCGAACCGGTTGACTCAGAGAATGTACGAAAGAAGACGAAATAAGAGAAGAATGATGAAGTGTCCAATTAGGGAGGGAGAAAATGAAAATTGGTACCGATGGAGATTGTCGCGGCCAAAGGAGCCAACCCAGTCAAGGCTCCAATATCACGCAATATTATGGTCAAAGGACCAGAAGGAAAGAGGAAGACATTATAATCGGAATACCAAAAAATAAATGATATGGGTAAGAGGTTTCGGTCGGAAGAAGGCAGTACTGTTGGGAAGCAGCCGCGAGTGTGCAGCTGAAAATTAAATAAATCAAATTATGATGCCGCTATCCCTTTGCCCAAGACCCATTTGTTTTGATTATTCTACAAGCCTAGGCATGTTACTATATATTCTAAGCATAAAAACTCATAAAACATGCAAAGAACATAAACCTAAACATGCTAACTATCATAAGAACTATAATTAAAATAAAGAAAGAAAAAGACTTACTTGAACCGAAGACTCCTCCAGTCCTCCCTCCAATCTATAAGCTTTTCTCAAAACTCAGCAAGCTCTTCCACGTTCCAAAGAGCCACCCAAGTGTGTGGCCTCCAAATGTGCACACACCAAAGCCAAAACTCAACGGCAAGACAACACCTTGAGTGCACGGGTATTTTGCCCTTGGTGCTAGCCTAGGAAAAGACCTCAAAACTTTCAACTCGAGGTTCCTCTAGTCAATTAGACTTAAGGATCCTCAAAATCAGTGGCTTACTCTTAAACGTTAGAGTTGTTCACTCATATAAACCCAAGATATGAAAGGTTTGGTGCAAAAATTTGTGAAGAATTCTTTGGGTTTATATAGGTGCTCCAAAGACAACAAAATTAATTAAGAATCCGATGTGGGATAAATGCTAATTTAATCTTAGCCATTGGATCTTAATTTAGTGGTTAAATGAGATTATAAAACCCTAATAAGAGTTTAGGCCGAATAAGAATTCAAAACAAATAACAAATAAAAAAAATTACTATTCATATTACTATTCACATTACTATTCACGTTTATTTATTTATTTATTCCAATTCCCAAAGTACCCCTATCGTCATTCAC
Source organism: Zanthoxylum bungeanum (assembly GCA_019454045.1). Taxonomy (NCBI): domain Eukaryota; kingdom Viridiplantae; phylum Streptophyta; class Magnoliopsida; order Sapindales; family Rutaceae; genus Zanthoxylum; species Zanthoxylum bungeanum. The sequence continues at coordinate 13,902 of SKCR01031772.1, forward strand.
CAATCCCTAAGCCACTATGGAACCTCATAAATGATCTGTTCAATAATTAAACGCATTGAACCATTTATGAAACAATTCCTAAAGCAATCATATATGCTGTTAAATCTGTACTGTGCACTGTTAACCATTGATTTCGACTTTGTTGTGTGTGACCTTTTGGGTTCCCCTCAAGTTGGACATGAAATGAATCGTGATAATTTAATCGAACATAAATTATCCTCTGATCAGATGGTCGTTCGATTTCAATGACCAAGGTTGACATCTAGCAACATGCCAAGGCCCCCAAATGAGAAGGAAAGATATATATACCCATTCTGTATGCGATTTACATATGATACGGTCCCTCGTTTAACTGTATCCCCACTGTTTGACCTAGGGTATGGAAAATATCTACCCATATAGTCAAATGTATGATGTTGATAGTGTCATGAATCGTGCTAACCCAAGAATCTCACATGACTCTTCCGCTGCGGCCACAGTCTCAAGCACTGATCACACATATCAACCCATGAACTAGAATACTACTCTTATAAGAAAATATTATCCGAGAGAGTGGCGATTCTCTGTTGTATCTTTACAAACTTCATGTGTTTCAACAAATGACCCAATCATACCCTTATGAGCAGATCTTTTGAACCGGGGAAGGAGAATTTCAAAGTTATTTTATCCACACATAAGATTGTAAAGACCTCAAGTCTAAGGACTAGTCATACAATCGATACATGAAAGTTCTCACAGACACATGGGATAAACACTCCATGTGAAAACTTTTGACGGTCAGTTTGATGGACACGATCAACTCATGCATCCAAGTAATACACCAAGCGGACGGATCTCCGCTAGTAGCCTATGAGATCGGCTACCCCACTTAAGGGCGGATCATATCATCATGCTAGTCTGTCCGCTTTGTGAACGCCCAGATTATTCACAAAACTATGATTAAGAACGTTTAAGAGTAATGATTCTCATAAGGCGTGGAAGCCATCATCTTATTATTCCAAGGGCTTTATTACAGTGTTTGATGATTCATATAATTTATGTAAGACACATATAATAAAGATTGCCATTTTATTAATTAATGAATATATTACAAATACATGTACATATAGCCCATCCACAAGTTGGGTATAGGGCATATCCCTAACAAGTACAAGAGAAAGTTCTATTAGAGATAGTATACCAGTGTCTTCGAAGAGAGTACGGGTATTTACATGCGACCTCATGCGATGAAACCAGGTCTCGAATGAAGAATCAGATTTGGGCCAAGTACGAATAGGGTTAGATTGATTCAAGGAAGAAATATTCAGAGGCACTGAAAGGGGCAGGTTAAAAACATAATGGATTAGTTGGGCCAATGGAGTTGTGGTAATGGCTTCGTCATCAATAAAAATTGGTCCAAGGGAGCACAATTCATGGATTTCGTCAAGAGTGTGGACCTCACATATGCTAACCGAAGGGTCATCCAAGACGGCTTGATAATCCTTGAAGGTCGAGGCAGTGCTCTTTTTTGGGGCTGAGGAAGAAGACGCCATAGTAAGTAAATTGAAGGATTTACAGAGATGAGAAAGTAGTAAAAAGGATGAGAGAGTAAAACAGTAAAAAGAAAGGGTTTGGGTTTATATAGTCAGAATAAAAGTTCGCCCTAGGACATGTGGCGCAATCCAATTCGGGGTAGGTAAAAGAGTGGGAAAGTGAAAAGGCAGTATCACATTCAACGAGGGAGATGTGACATAAAAACGGCACATTAATTAGTGCAATAATGGTTTCCAGGTGACGTGATGGGAGAAGTCAGACTTTAATTAGGGAAACAATGGATTTACATTGGGAATATAAACAGCAGGTCTCCAGACGTGCAAATGGCGGCAAGAAATGAAAGCGAAAGGTCAACAGACCGAACCAGTAAGGCAGCCAGTAATGTGACCCCAGCTTTAAATGCTTAACTAAGAAATACTGCCTCAATCTCATCTCTCAATTCAATCAAGGCGTATTTGGTGGGCAATTGTTAAGAGGAAAATAATTTCTAAAGGACGAAGAGGCATGGCATCATTCAGGAAGAAGAATGAAGAAGAAATTGACCCAGGATGACTCGACCCAGGAGGATTTGACCAATGGGTAAAGAATCATGAAGAACAAAGAAAGAATCTCCTAACAAGTGAAGAATGATGAAAGAAGAACGAATATGCAAAGATGTCATGCAGTTGGCCAATTATGAATAGGCTCACCTAATGGTTATTGCACAGTCTCAGTCTAGAAATAATCCCCATGATTTAGCGGTTATCAGAGCACACAACCCAGCAGTTTCAAGCACGACCCAGCGGTTGCAGGCATGATCTAGCAGTTGTATGCGAGTAGGAGACGTGGGGGTTTAATGGGCTAAAAAAAGCGAAATCGCTTGAGCGATTAGCAGGACTTTATACTATAAAAGACTCAGCCGTAGGAACAAGAAGAAAAGAAAAAGAAAAAAAGACTCAAAATGAGCAAGTAGTTTAAATTTAATGTGTTTCTTAGCTTTGCAATCCTTAAGGTTGTAATCTGTGTGCTTACGCCCCTTAGAGGTATTTTCTTGGAAACAAACACCCATTTCTGGGACTTTATCTTATGAGGTTTGGAAACTTACATGCGTATTAATAAAAAATTGTGTGAACACTTTCATTTGACAAAAATGGTCGAATGGCCTTTCATTCACCATTTTTAATTTTCAAAATGCATGCATCTCTCTGCATTTGGCCGAAGGTGGCTTTTTCAAAAGTCAAAATGAATGAAACCCATTTTTCATTCGCTCACTTTTTGATTTGGCCAAAAGTGGCACTTTAACTATGAGAGGGTATTTTGGTTATTTACAACACTAGTAACACATGGTTAAAAATAAAGCAAGAATGATTAAAAATAAATGGCCATAATTTTGCCAAGCTTAATACTTATCCAATAAGTACTAATGAATGAATATTGCAAAGAATATTCTTTAAATACTAAAATTTAATTTATTACTTTAATTAATAAAAAAATAATAATCTTTGTACATGTGTCAAAATTCAATTAATATTAATGTGTATCTAATCAAATTATGTATCATATACACATACACATTAAATATTAAAATACCTCAGCATGTGTAACATTACAAAAAAATCAAATTGTTTGTAATTGATTATCCTAATGCTCTACGAGTATTCTTTATTAGCGGGACTCTCTAGGTTCAAGTGTATCTGTCACGAAATAATTTTTATATCCCTAATTTGCCCACTCGTAAATTACAATGACCACAAATAGCCACGTTGAACCATACAAGTCGAGGTCATCGCATACGTATAGTCCATTCGTCACAAGCCATTCGAATTGTACCAAAGATATAGATAAAAACGTCAAATCTCTGTCATGTACAATTCTATATATCGCGACATATAATTGTGATTCTCTACGCAAATACTTGGAACAGTTTCGCAGTATACTATAGCCAAGGATTTTAGAGTATCATGAAGCGGATGCCTAGATCCCGTACACGGGACTGACAGATTCTCTATGGATACATCACAGGATATCGAGAGCTTCAGTCCACTCCCAATAGACAGACGGAGGTCTGATCTAAAAAGATCGTTGGCATGACTGCAGTCAAATTGTGGATGATAGCTCACACATCTACAATGGTATCTCAAGTCGAAGGATCAATATGCTACTCGACTCAAGAAGATTCCTATTAACGTAGTGTACCCTCTATTAGGAATCTTCTGGTGAGTCGTTCAGTGTTTATCAAATAAACACCTACATGTCTATACGAGTCTCCCAAGACTCATGGTTCATTGGGACAAACCATCAGACTAAGTCTTAATATACGACATGTACTGGTCTCAACGGATTTTACTAACCGACACGTATTAGTAAATCTTGATCAGGAACTTTATTTGAGAATTTACTTCTAGTAGTGACACCTCCCAATGTCAATTACAAACTATGGTGTAACTCTGCACTACATTATATATTCTCGGGTCTTTGTCTAATATACATATCACTAAAACCTTTTAGTTTCAATCTAATCTAAATTAGATCGAACATATATATAAAAGACAAGAGGTACGTAATATTATAGAAAAAGTAATGGTTCATATTCATGAACCGGTCATAAATACAATTTAGATTGGCACTCCGAGCATAAACCCTAACAATGATAGACAATTAAGTTAAATTATTTATATTTTATTTAATAATTACCAAATATAATTTATAAAAAGCTACTGAATTTAAATCCGTACTTTGAACCCATTAAATCACAGTTGTTTTCCTAGAAAATGTCCAAAGAAAATCAACTTTCCGCATGAATTGCTTCAATTTTCTCACAAATCATTGATATCATCCAAAGACCTTTTTCGATTCATCGTTTTTCTTTCGTATTGATTACAGCTAATGAGGAAGAAACATGTCATTTTCCAATAGGAAAAACTATCAAAGTCTTTTGGAAACAGTGAGAGATATGGATGGAAGTTATAAGGGAGTACAGAGATAAATGGATCACGGTATATCAACGGCTGAGAATCAAGAAATACATAAATCCGACGGTTTTTACACGTCATAAGTCTAGCAACTCTGCCAGAAATGCTTGTCGGTAAGAAAATTTAATGTGCAAATACGACCTTTTCCCAAATAAGGCTAACAGTCTACCACTCTAATCATCTTCACTGCCAGTTTGGCTATTGTTAATATTTGAACACGACACAACCATACGGATATAATAGGACCTTTCAGTATTCGAATTAATATAAATTAACATAATTAATAATTATGTCCTGCTAATCCAATTTTTAATTATTCTATTACACCATATTAATACGTTTATATATTTAACACGAATAATATTCGTGTAACGTGATATGAGCATTAGTTTACAACCCATTTATTAATGATATAATTGCAGGAAAATGAGCATTTTTTTTTCTAATTTTAGAACATAATTTTAAGTGGGTTCCACTTATAGGAATTAAGAGATCATGAGCTTTTCAGATCCTCCGTAAGTAGTTCGAAATGATATATTGATACGCTTAAAATTATGTTCAAATGAGTGAAAAATTTTTCACAAAATGTATGCACTATGAAGAAAAATAAAGAAATTAAAATTATCCCACATCTGAGAAGTAACTAAGCTTAGAAGGGATTATATATACTTGCTTGATTGTAAATTGGTAAGAACCTATGGATAAAGATTCTCTTTATATGTGCCCTTGCGGGGGTGCAAATCACAGTATGAATCGTGGGGTTGATTTGCCTTGAATGAATATGCACATGCATGTCATGCGTACATGAATGTGATCCAAAATGAACTAGGCTCGCTGGTTAGTTTTCGTTATGTGCAAATTTTTACTATTTGCTGTTGCTAATTTTATATAATTGTTCCGTCAATGATCATGCTAACTGGATAGAAGCATTTCTAAATCAATATGTCACGGACATGGAAATCGACCCATCTCTCCATGATTTTGAGAATACCAAGCAGAAGTAGGAGGAAAGCTTCAAAGAATACGTTGACCGCTGGAGAGACCGGCTTTTAAGAATGCAAACACGGACCTCAGAGAATGACAAGATAAAATTCATCATTAAGACAACCAAGCCTTCTATCTACAACAAGCTAGGGAATATAACCCCCATGGTCTCCGACTTTCGATAGTTTAGAGAAACTATCATGGACAATGAAGAAGAATAGGCCGAGAATTGAAAATTCTACAACCAGAATAGAAGAACTACTAGAGGGTCTTCTGGAACGTAGGTCGGTCCCGCTGAAATTGTTGTAATAAGGAATGTGAGATTTTCAAACCTTGGCATACCTTTGTCAAAGGAATTTGAAAATTTGAAGAGACAATGTCTGCTGAAATCCTTGGAGCTTAAACCATTACCAAATCTAATACCCTGTTACATCAACCTAAACCAGTACTGCCACTTCCACTAACAAGAAGGCCATGACACTGACAATTGCACAAATCTCAAACATGAAATCCAAGACCTCATAGACGACCAAAAAATCCCGGACCCTAAAAGAAACCAACCCAACACCAGTAGAAACCCCTATCCAACCACCATATTGTTCCACCACCACTATGTATGATACATTTCGGCCTGTCTGAAGAGTACATTCTACAAACCTTCAATCAGCAGATCGATGTCATTGGCATATGGAATAGAAATGACAGTTAGGCTGGGGAAAGCAATAAGTTCTAGTAAAACTTTCTAGCAGCGATAAAGAGGAATTCAAAGGGATTACCAGGAGTGGCTAGTTCTATAATGATGCCACTAAGCAGAAGAAAGGGACAGATGGTGAGGAAAAAGAAAAGGAAGAAAAAGAATAAAAAGAATGAGAAGATGTTGTACTCCAACAACCTTAGCAGACCTGAACATGTAACACCTTGGTCACCATGACACAATTACTATGGTCACAATTTCCCATAAATGTGTATTGTAATGTATTATTTGGTATAAAATCATGCATAAGTGAGTTCGTATTAATGAAATCATTTTTCTGAAATCTGTTAAATATTTTCAGTTACAATACACTTTTATTTTCAGTTAGACTTTCGGAAAAACCTCGGTAGCTCAAGAAATAATATGAAGCAAGAAGCAGAAGCTGACATAGGACAAATCAACAATCGACTAGGGTTTAGTGAATGTTGGCGAATTGGTCGCGTAATTGGATTTTGATGACGTCAACGCAATTGACGACTTCGACGTGCAAACACGAAGCAATACAAAAAGTGTCGAAGCATAAGGAGTGAAGAGCGAGAATGTGAAGACTAGCGGCAAATCGAAGATAATGATTAAGAGCTAAATTTTATTGTAAGTGAGTTTACTCAAGTGATCTAAAGCTCTTAGGAATCATACATTTTGCATCACTTGCATTTAAAATGGATTAGAATGCTTAAAGAATCATTTGCACTTTATTTGCACAAAAATGAATTTCTATGCACAAGTGCATCGGTAAATGATCTTCCAAAAACTATCAAACGGTTGAATTAAACTTCAAATAATATACCGTTAGATAGATATGTGTCTCTAGGTTTCTACGGTTCAAACGGAACATAATTCCGATGCATAGAACTTTTTCTAGAGCCTTTTTAGTACAACATGTTCAGATGTGCGTTTTCTGCATACACGTCACATTAGAAAAATTCCATAAAATTCCTCTTAATGTTTTTGGAGCTGAATTTTTTACAGAAGCTAGATCTATGTGTCTAGTTTATGTATAAATTTACGGATCATGATTTGGAATTTTCTAGAGAACGTTACGGCCAAAATACCAAGTGTCGTCAGTCTTGACTGATCATGCACATACTGAAACCAGGGAGCTCCATGCCGGTCCCCATGCCGGTTTGCTCGCCGGTCTCCATGCCGGTTTTAGATGAGGAAATAATGCTCTCTGGAACCAGGGAGCTCCTCGCCGGTCTCCTCGCCGGTTTCTCTCTCGCCGTCCAACGGCTAGTTTTTTGAACGTTATGTTACCGTTGGAGCCCTAGACCGGTATGCCGGTCCCCTCGCCGGTGTGCTCGCCGGTCTCGCTGTAAGTTGGGGAAAACTTTGCATTTTGTTATAAATAGAACCCCAACTCCTTTGCCTTAGATTAGAGATCTAGAAAACCTTCATATACCTTCTCTAAGGCAAACAAAAGAGTCATACACCTTCATATTCATAAACACTCATCCAAGCTCACACACACATCTTCCATATCATTTAGTGAGCTTAGAACACTTGGGTTTGCTCTCACACAATCTTCTTATTATTTGTGAGTGCCCAAGTGTGTTTTAAATCTTTCATATCAAAAACACTTGCGGTTTGTGAAATCCCATTGTTTGGGTAATTTGTAAAGGTTGTGAGTGCACCTACGTAGAAAACTCAATCTTGTAAAAGGTTCGGAGTGTGCCTTGGCGGAAAACTCTTGGTTACGAATGAACCACGGAAAACTCGATTCTAGTGGAAATCTTCAAGCGAGGCTTGAGGGAGTGGACGTAGGCACGGTTTGCCGAACCACTATATATCACGGTGTTGTATCTCTCTTTCCCTACTCTTTTATACACTTGCAAGTTTATTTGTATTTACACCTATTGAATAGAAACTTGCATATAGGCCATTTATTTGAATAGAGAAACTTGACCTAAAACTCCCACTTGGTAATAAGAGCTTAAAATCGGCAAAGATTTTATATTTCCGCATTTATAGCGATAACCCAATTCACCCCCCCTCTTGGGTATAGAGATTCTTTGTCGCTAGTGCTTGTAGGTACTTTCAGTTGGTATCAGAGCGAGGTATTCTCTACAAGACTTAACCGTCCGAGAATAGATCATGGCCTCTACAAGCAAACCGTCAAATTTTGCCGAGGGATATTCAACAACTAGACCTCCGTTTTACACCGGAACCGACTACAACTATTAGAAGTCAAGAATGTTGACTTATCTCCTAGCCAATGATCCGCCATCCTATTTGGTTATCACACGAGGTGCAAAAGGGCCAACAAAGAAGGATAGCAACGGGGTTGATATTCCAAAACCGAGTTTAGAATGGGATAGTGAGGATGTGAAACTAGCCTCACAAAATGCTAAGGCACTCAACCAACTCCTATGTGCCATTGATCGGGATCAAGTAAGCAAACTTCCAGAATGTGGAAATGCATATGATTTATGGAATCTTTGGAAATGGTCAATGAAGGCACAAGTCAAGTGAAGGAATCGAAGATCAACCGGTTCATGTGCGAATTGGACAATTTCAAGATGGAATCCGGGGAAGAAATCGATCACATGATTTCTAGGTTTACGGTCATCATCAATCATTTGGGAGCATTGGGAAAAGTCATCGGGACATCGGATCAAGTGAAGAAAATTTTAAGATCTCTCCCGAAAGAGTTTAGAAGCTACACCTCCTCCATTAAAGAAGCAAACGACATAAACACTTTGAAGATGGATGATTTGGTCGGCAAATTGCTTGAGTATGAAATGGAGATCAAGATGGATAAAAAGGAGGAAGATGAGAAAAAGACAAGGAAATCCTTGGCCTTAAAAGCAAGAAGAAAAGATGAGTCAAGCTCAAGTGAAGAAGAAGATAGTGATGATGAGTTGGCTCAAATAAACAAGAACTTGAAGAGGCTTCTTAAGTCCGTAAATAAAAAGGGAAAATCAAAGACAGATGAAAAGAAAGAAGAAAAATGGCCGCGGAAGAACAAGAAAATTACTTGTTATGAATGCAACAAACCGGGTCACATAGCTACCGATTGCCCATTGAGGAAAATGAAAGGAAAATCGAAGAAAAAGGCAATGAAAGCCACTTCAACTTGGAGTGATAGCGATTCAAGCTCATCCGAGGAGGAAGAAGTAGAAGTCAACGATAAATCAATAGCATTCATGGCTATCACAGATGAGGATATCCGCTTTGAAATTGGAAGAAGAAAGCGAAGAAGAAGAGGTACACAATTCTGAATTACTTGATGCTTTTAATGGCTTAAAAGAATTGTGTGATATGCTTAAAAAGAAATTAAAATTGGTCAAAAATGAGCATGCTGCACTTAAAATTGAACATGCAACTAGTATAGATAAAATTCATGTTTTAGATAATGATATGATATGCTTAAAGGCCAAACATGAAAAAGAAATTGTATGCTTAAATGATGAAAATGCATGTTTAAAGATTAAAAAGCTAGAACTTGAAAATGTCATATCAAATATGCCTTCTAGCTCTAAGACATGCAATTGCGAATCTATATTGAATGAAAATGTCTTATTAAATACTAAGATTATAGATTTGCAAAACATACTTAGCAAATTCACATTGGGACATAAAAATTTTAATATGCTTATTGGATCCCAAAAATGTGCATTTAAAAGAGAAGGATTAGGATATAGGCCTTATATTAAAAGAAAATTTTTGAAGAATTATTTTGTTAAGGCATCATATTCTCATGCTAAAAATGAAATAGATGAAAATGTCACATGTCATGCTTGTAACAAAAAGGGACATAAAATTTTTGAATGCATGTATATGAATGTGAATAAGAATGCATGGATTCCTCAAGGAATCAAAACTAACCCCAATGGACCCAAGAAAGTTTGGGTACCAAAGTATAATTGAAAATTTTGTAGGGGGAGCTTTGGGAATGAATCTTCAAAGATAATTGCAAAATTGATCCCAAAGGCTCAAGGAAATGAGGAATCGCAACGGTAAAGGTAAAATCCGTATTTACGGAAACATGGTACCGTTTCCTCTAAATTATGTATGTATGCATATTTCAAATTGATATAAATGTTTTGAAGCATACGAAATGATTAGGCGAGTATTCAAACTTGCATTGGTATCAATTGTTCATTTGATATCCTTTAGTGCCTTAATCATATATTTAAACCCCTATTCTATTTCAATTGGTATCACATGAAATTTATTGAGTCAAATACAATATATGTGATCACTTGATTGAATATGCCTTGCCATATGAACTAATTGGTTGAAAATGAAATGCATGTAAATTGGCATAGTCTTAGATGAACTTCATGAAATGTATGTATTAGAACATAATTGAATAATCATGAAAAGCATGGATTTTGAATGTTTAGTAATTGGTAAGATATTCATAAGAAGACAATCATTAAAATGCCTTGAAGTCATTGGTCTTAATTGGTATCATGATATATAAAATGACTCATTTTGAAAGAATATTTAAAAGTGATATGATATTCAAATGAATTTATTGATTTTTTTTAATTTGTATCAAATTTGGGGAGAAATCATGATTAAGATGCTCTTAGATTGTAAATGGTATTCATGTGAATTTATCTTTTGAAAAATGCTCTTTTTATGCATGAATTTTGTTTTTTTATGGCAAAAAGGGGGAGGAAATGCTAAATGTGCATATTTTTTAAATTTGTTATCATTTTTCACACATCTATTGGTATCTCATTTTAGAATTTAATTTTGCTTCTCCACTTTTGATAATGTCAAAGGGGGAGAAATCATTAGAATGAGATTAAAACTTGTTTTACCCTCACCCTTGGTTTAAGGGGGAGTAAATGTACTAATGTGTTTGTCTAAGTCTTATAGAGCTATTTGAAGACAAGCACACATTGAGGGGGAGCTTATGTTGAGGGGGAGCAAAATTATCAAATTTGGACTCAAAGAAGCTCACAAGTATCAACAAGTTTTAAGGGGTTGCCATCATCAAAAAGGGGGAGATTGTTGGCGAATTGGTCGCGTAATTGGATTTTGATGACGTCAACGCAATTGACGACTTCGACGTGCAAACACGAAGCAATACAAAAAGTGTCGAAGCATAAGGAGTGAAGAGCGAGAATGTGAAGACTAGCGGCAAATCGAAGATAATGATTAAGAGCTAAATTTATTGTAAGTGAGTTTACTCAAGTGATCTAAAGCTCTTAGGAATCATATATTTTGCATCACTTGCATTTAAAATGGATTAGAATGCTTAAAGAATCATTTGCACTTTATTTGCACAAAAATGAATTTCTATGCACAAGTGCATCGGTAAATGATCTTCCAAAAACTATCAAACGGTTGAATTAAACTTCAAATAATATACCGTTAGATAGATATGTGTCTAGTTTGCTACGGTTCAAACGGAACATAATTCCGATGCATAGAACTTTTTCTAGAGCCTTTTTAGTACAACATGTTCAGATGTGCGTTTCTGCATACACGTCACATTAGAAAAATTCCATAAAATTCTCTTAATGTTTTTGGAGCTGAATTTTTTACAGAAGCTAGATCTATGTGTCTAGTTTATGTATAAATTTACGGATCATGATTTGGAATTTTCTAGAGAACGTTACGGCCAAAATACCAAGTGTCGTCAGTCTTGACTGATCATGCACATACTGAAACCAGGGAGCTCCATGCCGGTCCCCATGCCGGTTTGCTCGCCGGTCTCCATGCCGGTTTTAGCTGAGGAAATAATGCTCTCTGGAACCAGGGAGCTCCTCGCCGGTCTCCTCGCCGGTTTCTCTCTCGCCGTCCAACGGCTAGTTTTTTGAACGTTATGTTACCGTTGGAGCCCTAGACCGGTATGCCGGTCCCCTCGCCGGTGTGCTCGCCGGTCTCGCTGTAAGTTGGGGAAAACTTTGCATTTTGTTATAAATAGAACCCCAACTCCTTTGCCTTAGATTAGAGATCTAGAAAACCTTCATATACCTTCTCTAAGGCAAACAAAAGAGTCATACACCTTCATATTCATAAACACTCATCCAAGCTCACACACACATCTTCCATATCATTTAGTGAGCTTAGAACACTTGGGTTTGCTCTCACACAATCTTCTTATTATTTGTGAGTGCCCAAGTGTGTTTTAAATCTTTCATATCAAAAACACTTGCGGTTTGTGAAATCCCATTGTTTGGGTAATTTGTAAAGGTTGTGAGTGCACCTACGTAGAAAACTCAATCTTGTAAAAGGTTCGGAGTGTGCCTTGGCGGAAAACTCTTGGTTACGAATGAACCACGGAAAACTCGATTCTAGTGGAAATCTTCAAGCGAGGCTTGAGGGAGTGGACGTAGGCACGGTTTGCCGAACCACTATATATCACGGTGTTGTATCTCTCTTTCCCTACTCTTTTATACACTTGCAAGTTTATTTGTATTTACACCTATTGAATAGAAACTTGCATATAGGCCATTTATTTGAATAGAGAAACTTGACCTAAAACTCCCACTTGGTAATAAGAGCTTAAAATCGGCAAAGATTTTATATTTCCGCATTTATAGCGATAACCCAATTCACCCCCCCTCTTGGGTATAGAGATTCTTTGTCGCTAGTGCTTGTAGGTACTTTCAGTTGGTATCAGAGCGAGGTATTCTCTACAAGACTTAACCGTCCGAGAATAGATCATGGCCTCTACAAGCAAACCGTCAAATTTTGCCGAGGGATATTCAACAACTAGACCTCCGTTTTACACCGGAACCGACTACAACTATTAGAAGTCAAGAATGTTGACTTATCTCCTAGCCAATGATCCGCCATCCTATTTGGTTATCACACGAGGTGCAAAAGGGCCAACAAAGAAGGATAGCAACGGGGTTGATATTCCAAAACCGAGTTTAGAATGGGATAGTGAGGATGTGAAACTAGCCTCACAAAATGCTAAGGCACTCAACCAACTCCTATGTGCCATTGATCGGGATCAAGTAAGCAAACTTCCAGAATGTGGAAATGCATATGATTTATGGAATCTTTGGAAATGGTCAATGAAGGCACAAGTCAAGTGAAGGAATCGAAGATCAACCGGTTCATGTGCGAATTGGACAATTTCAAGATGGAATCCGGGGAAGAAATCGATCACATGATTTCTAGGTTTACGGTCATCATCAATCATTTGGGAGCATTGGGAAAAGTCATCGGGACATCGGATCAAGTGAAGAAAATTTTAAGATCTCTCCCGAAAGAGTTTAGAAGCTACACCTCCTCCATTAAAGAAGCAAACGACATAAACACTTTGAAGATGGATGATTTGGTCGGCAAATTGCTTGAGTATGAAATGGAGATCAAGATGGATAAAAAGGAGGAAGATGAGAAAAAGACAAGGAAATCCTTGGCCTTAAAAGCAAGAAGAAAAGATGAGTCAAGCTCAAGTGAAGAAGAAGATAGTGATGATGAGTTGGCTCAAATAAACAAGAACTTGAAGAGGCTTCTTAAGTCCGTAAATAAAAAGGGAAAATCAAAGACAGATGAAAAGAAAGAAGAAAAATGGCCGCGGAAGAACAAGAAAATTACTTGTTATGAATGCAACAAACCGGGTCACATAGCTACCGATTGCCCATTGAGGAAAATGAAAGGAAAATCGAAGAAAAAGGCAATGAAAGCCACTTCAACTTGGAGTGATAGCGATTCAAGCTCATCCGAGGAGGAAGAAGTAGAAGTCAACGATAAATCAATAGCATTCATGGCTATCACAGATGAGGATATCCGCTTTGAAATTGGAAGAAGAAAGCGAAGAAGAAGAGGTACACAATTCTGAATTACTTGATGCTTTTAATGGCTTAAAAGAATTGTGTGATATGCTTAAAAAGAAATTAAAATTGGTCAAAAATGAGCATGCTGCACTTAAAATTGAACATGCAACTAGTATAGATAAAATTCATGTTTTAGATAATGATATGATATGCTTAAAGGCCAAACATGAAAAAGAAATTGTATGCTTAAATGATGAAAATGCATGTTTAAAGATTAAAAAGCTAGAACTTGAAAATGTCATATCAAATATGCCTTCTAGCTCTAAGACATGCAATTGCGAATCTATATTGAATGAAAATGTCTTATTAAATACTAAGATTATAGATTTGCAAAACATACTTAGCAAATTCACATTGGGACATAAAAATTTTAATATGCTTATTGGATCCCAAAAATGTGCATTTAAAAGAGAAGGATTAGGATATAGGCCTTATATTAAAAGAAAATTTTTGAAGAATTATTTTGTTAAGGCATCATATTCTCATGCTAAAAATGAAATAGATGAAAATGTCACATGTCATGCTTGTAACAAAAAGGGACATAAAATTTTTGAATGCATGTATATGAATGTGAATAAGAATGCATGGATTCCTCAAGGAATCAAAACTAACCCCAATGGACCCAAGAAAGTTTGGGTACCAAAGTATAATTGAAAATTTTGTAGGGGGAGCTTTGGGAATGAATCTTCAAAGATAATTGCAAAATTGATCCCAAAGGCTCAAGGAAATGAGGAATCGCAACGGTAAAGGTAAAATCCGTATTTACGGAAACATGGTACCGTTTCCTCTAAATTATGTATGTATGCATATTTCAAATTGATATAAATGTTTTGAAGCATACGAAATGATTAGGCGAGTATTCAAACTTGCATTGGTATCAATTGTTCATTTGATATCCTTTAGTGCCTTAATCATATATTTAAACCCCTATTCTATTTCAATTGGTATCACATGAAATTTATTGAGTCAAATACAATATATGTGATCACTTGATTGAATATGCCTTGCCATATGAACTAATTGGTTGAAAATGAAATGCATGTAAATTGGCATAGTCTTAGATGAACTTCATGAAATGTATGTATTAGAACATAATTGAATAATCATGAAAAGCATGGATTTTGATGTTTAGTAATTGGTAAGATATTCATAAGAAGACAATCATTAAAATGCCTTGAAGTCATTGGTCTTAATTGGTATCATGATATAAAATGACTCATTTTGAAAGATATTTAAAAGTGATATGATATTCAAATGATTTATTGATTTATTTTTAATTTGTATCAAATTTGGGGAGAAATCATGATTAAGATGCTCTTAGATTGTAAATGGTATTCATGTGAATTTATCTTTTGAAAAATGCTATTTATGCATGAATTTTGTTTTTTTATGGCAAAAAGGGGGAAATGCTAAATGTGCATATTTTTTAAATTTTGTTATCATTTTTGCACACATCTATTGGTATCTCATTTTAGAATTTAATTTTGCTTCTCCACTTTTTGATAATGTCAAAGGGGGAGAAATCATTAGAATGAGATTAAAACTTGTTTTACCCTCACCCTTGGTTTAAGGGGGAGTAAATGTACTAATGTGTTTGTCTAGTCTTATAGAGCTATTTTGAAGACAAGCACACATTGAGGGGGAGCTTATGTTGAGGGGGAGCAAAAATGGTCAAATTTGGACTCAAAGAAGCTCACAAGTATCAACAAGTTTTAAGGGGTTGCCATCATCAAAAAGGGGGAGATTGTTGGCGAATTGGTCGCGTAATTGGATTTTGATGACGTCAACGCAATTGACGACTTCGACGTGCAAACACGAAGCAATACAAAAAGTGTCGAAGCATAAGGAGTGAAGAGCGAGAATGTGAAGACTAGCGGCAAATCGAAGATAATGATTAAGAGCTAAATTTTATTGTAAGTGAGTTTACTCAAGTGATCTAAAGCTCTTAGGAATCATACATTTTGCATCACTTGCATTTAAAATGGATTAGAATGCTTAAAGAATCATTTGCACTTTATTTGCACAAAAATGAATTTCTATGCACAAGTGCATCGGTAAATGATCTTCCAAAAACTATCAAACGGTTGAATTAAACTTCAAATAATATACCGTTAGATAGATATGTGTCTCTAGTTTGCTACGGTTCAAACGGAACATAATTCCGATGCATAGAACTTTTTCTAGAGCCTTTTTAGTACAACATGTTCAGATGTGCGTTTTCTGCATACACGTCACATTAGAAAAATTCCATAAAATTCATCTTAATGTTTTTGGAGCTGAATTTTTTACAGAAGCTAGATCTATGTGTCTAGTTTATGTATAAATTACGGATCATGATTTGGAATTTTCTAGAGAAGTTACGGCCAAAATACCAAGTGTCGTCAGTCTTGACTGATCATGCACATACTGAAACCAGGGAGCTCCATGCCGGTCCCCATGCCGGTTTGCTCGCCGGTCTCCATGCCGGTTTTAGCTGAGGAAATAATGCTCTCTGGAACCAGGGAGCTCCTCGCCGGTCTCCTCG
This sequence comes from Zanthoxylum bungeanum, assembly GCA_019454045.1. Lineage (NCBI taxonomy): Eukaryota > Viridiplantae > Streptophyta > Magnoliopsida > Sapindales > Rutaceae > Zanthoxylum > Zanthoxylum bungeanum. The sequence continues at coordinate 30,396 of SKCR01031772.1, forward strand.
CCGGTTTTCTCGCCGGTCCAACGGCTAGTTTTTTGAACGTTATGTTACCGTTGGAGCCCTAGACCGGTATGCCGGTCCCCTCGCCGGTGTGCTCGCCGGTCTCGCTGTAAGTTGGGGAAAACTTTGCATTTTGTTATAAATAGAACCCCAACTCCTTTGCCTTAGATTAGAGATCTAGAAAACCTTCATATACATTCTCTAAGGCAAACAAAGAGTGTCATACACCTTCATATTCATAAACACTCATCCAAGCTCACACACACATCTTCCATATCATTTAGTGAGCTTAGAACACTTGGGTTTGCTCTCACACAATCTTCTTATTATTTGTGAGTGCCCAAGTGTGTTTTAAATCTTTCATATCAAAAACACTTGCGGTTTGTGAATCCCATTGTTTGGGTAATTTGTAAAGGTTGTGAGTGCACCTACGTAGAAAACTCAATCTTGTAAAAGGTTCGGAGTGTGCCTTGGCGGAAAACTCTTGGTTACGAGTGAACCACGGAAAACTCGATTCTAGTGGAAATCTTCAAGCGAGGCTTGAGGGAGTGGACGTAGGCACGGTTTGCCGAACCACTATATATCGCGGTGTTGTATCTCTCTTTCCCTACTCTTTTATACACTTGCAAGTTTATTTGTATTTACACCTATTGAATAGAAACTTGCATATAGGCCATTTATTTGAATAGAGAAACTTGACCTAAAACTCCCACTTGGTAATAAGAGCTTAAAATCGGCAAAGATTTTATATTTCCGCATTTATAGCGATAACCCAATTCACCCCCCCTCTTGGGTATAGAGATTCTTTGTCGCTAGTGCTTGTAGGTACTTTCAGTGAAAATTGAAGGTGCGATTTGAGTAATGAATATTTAAAAGAATGAATATTTGGTCACCATTTTCTCTCCAAAATTGTGGTGAATTGGGGTTTGCCTAATAATGTTAGACAGCGAAGGAATTTGATGGTGGCGGAATAAAATGATATATTATAATTTAGGGATAGAACACTTTTTTTGTTTGAAAAGATTTATCTCCTATTGTTTGATAAAAATCGGGAGTTGCCATTGGAGAGGAAACTAAGAAATAGAGATATACTATAAGGCTTTGATGGTAACGAAATATTGTGAAACAGGTTATAGCAGAATATGTATCAAAGTGTCCCCTTTATCAACATACTAGAGTCGAATAATAGAAACCCACAGGAACACCCCAGAACTTAGTTATTCAGGGATAGGGAAATCAGAAAAGTATGATTTTCTCAGCACGTACGATAAGAACTCCAAAGAGGTAATTGTTCCATGTATAATATAATTGACAGGCCATCCCAATCAGTGTATTTCCTTTCAGTTGAGCTCAAGTTCACCGCAGCTCGTGACGCTAGGATTCTCGACACGAAGTTTCTACCCTCATCACCATTGATGAAGACACAATGTTCACTTTCTAGTAGTAATAACATGTTCAATGTGAATCAAGTTATAGCTTCATTTTAATATGATTTCTCCATCCCTAAACTCATGATTGATTGAGAAAGACCCTAAGCCTTGAAAGGCATGCTCAAGATTAATGCCTTAGATCATGGAGGCAATTGGAATCGATAGCTCCCACAGATACCCAAGGGTTCCATTTGAGGTATTACACGGATGCACATATAGGTTTTCCCTTAGTGGATGCCGTGAGGTTTGGAAAAATAACATGTTAAGTTCAAGATATGCTTGGATGTTCCAAGTCCTGAAGGAAATTAGGAGCAATGACTAAGAAATCAGTGCTTTCAGGAGGACAAGATTCATCATGGAAGTGATGTTTCCATGCTCAAAGTGATAGGTGGGACGACTCATATGCACAAGAGCTTCAACTCATAGAAATACGTTAGAAGAAGTCATGTCTCGAACTCTCTAAAACCACGATTGCAGACTAAATGTCTTATTAGTATAAATCGATTGGCGACATCATAAGAAATCAAGAAGCATCATGGAAATCTCGGGCATAATTTTGGAACTTAACCATAATTCGAATTCGAGGAAGAATCCTATTTAAGCTGGGAGAATGGAACACTCCGGTCACCATGGCACATTTACTATGGTCATTTCCCATATGTATGATGTATTATTTATCACAAAATCATCTATGAGTTAGTTTGTACGTTGGGATATATGCCATAGAGCTTCATGTGATGTGTAAACGAAATTTTATTTTATTAAAATAAAAGATGCATTATTCATTTATTGATTGTTTTGATTTAAATCACATATTCTAATTGTCTAGTTTGCCATTGATTACTTATGTGCTTTCAAGTTTAGTGTATGGGTGTCATACACAAGAGAATTTAAGTCTGAAGTTAGTAATCTAAAATAATCAATCGAGAGCAAACAAATCAGATACTTTGTTTGTGGTTCATCTATAGCTGTGGTCCATTCTATAAATGTATGGCGACCTTGATCCGAGATTGTCAATGTGGTGACATCTATTTTAAAGTGGGAGTAGTCAGTATCTTTCAGTCTAACATAGGATTAGTGTGAGACACAAGAACTGGACGACGCATGCTGTCCTAGGCTCGCGGCCTAGTCGGGAGTACGGAGTAGCCCACGGGGGACTAAACCGGAGAATAATGGAGTCGCCACCCGGTTTGAACCGGGAAAATGAGATTTAAGGCCGCACCCACCCCTCGCAAGGGAAGACCTCAAACCGTTGGGTTCGGAATGGTCCCTTACTTATGTCACTTGTAATGAAATGATTTGTATAATAATTTAATCAAGCTTAAGTAACACTTATTTCCAAGAGTATCATGCTTCTAAATTCACATGCACAAAAATAAAACTTACACCTAAATTTGTATATATTTCATATCTAAGATTGCATGCTTGAAAGTACATCAAAGTAGCAACGAACATACAACTTCATTGGCATATTGTATTCATGGAAACACAAGCACACACTAACCACACAAGCACACATAAAGGCGAATCAAATAATGGCGAACATGTGATTTCATAGACATATCATAAACAAATAGCCATTACATGTCCATGCACAAATAAAAGAGTCAACTAAGTACATAATGCAAAAAGACACTTAAGGATGCAATTGGGCATTAAAGTGAGCATGCTATGACGTAGTGCAAAAGAAGATAACTAATATGGACACAAGCACACATGTGAGCACTTTTCCAAGTGGTACGTGGAATTGTATCCCAAGTACAGACCGCACTACCGTCCATTCAGAATCGGCTACGGAATTTATGTCTGGGTTTCCATCCGATATACCACAAGAAATAATACTCAAATGCTATCATAACATGGATATATGAATTGTAATACGTTAAGCCAAGACTAAGGTAAATGATGCAACAAATGGAATAAACATGCTTTTCATTATGATGCGTACAAAGATAAGAATGACTATATGGGATTTTATAATACATGCATGAATGGTATAGTTGGATTTACGCCCGGGCTGAGGCTAATAGGTGGCGTTTAGGGCGTGGTCTTGTGAGTGAGGTGAATGGCTTATGGGTTTTGAAGGTTCAAGTGTGCGCGATTTAGGGGCAGTGCAGTGAGGGTGTTTGCGTGGGTTTAGGGTGACTCGTGAGTAGGGGACAGTGGCGTGAGTGGGGCTAAAGGATTTTGTGCAGGTTGTGACGCGTTTATGGGCTCTTTAGGCGTCGGGGGCAGTGTGCTACGTGCGTGAGACTGTGCTTGGCAGTGCGTGAGAGGGGACTGACTTGCGTGAATTGGCTAAAAGGGGTATCTGTGTGATGAGGCTGGGCATGCATGTATCTTGGTTTTATTTGCGTGAATAAAGGAAAGTGCAAGGGCTGAGAATATGGGTACACCAATGACAATAGGTCGAGCCAAGACAGGGATAGATGATGCAATCAATAGATGAAAAACACAACAAATATCGTGGTAAATGTAGCCTTTTAGGCTTTTCTTCCCCCAAATGGAGAACCTTTTAATCCAACACAATAAGCCCATGTGCCTTTCGTTACAATGCGTGCAAAGATAAAGATAACTATATGAAATTTCGTATACCCGATTGAACACATCTTACATTCAACCGAGTATGTATCAACCGGCGCGGCAAAGCATCGTGGTAAAGGATTTTAACCCCTCCAAATAGGGGACCTTTAATCCGACTTACTAAGCCCATGCGCTCGATCGCATCATGCATAAACAAGTAACATGCGGAATTCAAATGACGAATAATAAATAAATCAAAGCAATATAAAACAAAAGAAAGTGCCGTTTACTCAAGCGGTACGTGGAGTTGTATCCCGATTACAGATCATACTACCGTCCATTAGGAATCGACTATGAAATTTATGTCCGGGTTTCCATCCGATATACCGCGAGAGTTGACACATCTTTCATTTTATTCCAAGGCCATAACATACAATATTTCATCATCCATGCATATTTATCTACTCAAGGGCCACAACATGCATTTTAACATAACAATCATGCGAACAATACTCAATGAATAATAAAAATAAAACAGAAAACGAATGTGGAAAATACCCTCAGGTCTAACCTTTTTTGCCGACTTTCGGACTCGCGTTTCACGGCCGTCGGAAGGGATATCACTCCGCAACTCTTCCGGTTCACTGGATTAACGTCTTAGCTCGCTGTTTCGCTGCTCAAGCTACTGTTTTTGCTTCGTTTCGCTGCTGTTTTTACTGTATTTTCTGCTCACTGTTTGGGGTGATTTGTTCACTGTTTTGGGGACTGTTTTCAGAGATTAGGGGACTGTTTTAGGCTGTCTTTCAGGTGCAGTTTTGGGCAGTTTTGGGGACTGAACTGGGCGTGTAGTGAGGGTTAATTCGGGGAGCTGTAACGTGAGGGCTGATGGAGTAAAGGGGCTGTTAGTGAAGGCAGTCTATGGGGCTGCAGGCAGTGAGGGTTTGTGACGTTGAGTTGGGCTGATTTTAGGGTTTATGCGAGGGAGAAGATGATGGAGAAGGATGAGCTGCGTTAGGCTTTATTATTCACGCATGCATGGTTTGCTTGAAGACTGTGCAATGGGGTTTCACATGTGGCTGCCGAGGGTGAGGGGCAATGTTTATGCGTCAAATAGAGCAGTGTGAGGGATGCGGGTTCTGTGACTGAGCTGAGGCAGTTTGTGTTAGATCGTTACTGCTTGTTTGGCCGTGAAATGGAGTTTGTTAGGGCTGCCAAGTGTGTTTGATGAGAGGGCTAAGCGTGGCAAGTTGGTGGGCTGTGTGATTATTTGTGAATGTTGATCAGTTTAGGTTACGTGAGTCTGTTTGAAGATGCTTAGGGTTTTTTGATTTGTTTGTGGCTGCCGAATGAGAGAGATGGAGAGAGGCAGTGTGATGGTCAATGAGAGGAGAGATAGGAGAGGAGGATGGCTTTGGTTTGGGGTGGTTTATATAGAGAAAGACTAGGGCTTCTCCTTGTCTCACAAGGAAGGGATTTGATTTGGTGTCTAAGAAGGAAAATAATGGATTTGATGGAGACAAGATTGGTTTAGATTAGGAAGTCAATATATTTGAATTGGTTTGAGTGATTTAATTAGGCATAACATCTTTTTAATTTAGTATGTGATTTTGTTTAGTTAGGAAGTTAATATATTTGATTTGTCTAAATTAGGCATGATTATATTTTATTTAATTGGTAAATGGTTTAAATATTTTATTTAATTCAAATACATTATCTAATTAATATTTAATTTAATATTTTATTTAATTTGGGTGATGGGCGTGTGGGCCTAATCATGGTGGGCTATGTGTTGTGTTGGTTTGGTGAGTGGGCTTAGGTGGGTGGCAAGGGTTTTGGGCAAAGGTTAAAAGGTTTACGGGTTTTTTGGGCCAAAGGTTCTCTAAACGGAGGTCCAACAAGTGAGCTTGACGCTAAATAAGTGAACAAGGATCTAACGAAATACCGATTCCCTTCCGACGACCGTTTCCCGCAATATCCTTAACTAAAAAGGTAGTGCCTCCAACTGAGACTCATCATCGGGTTTCACATGTAAAAATGCAGTGCCTACAGTCGCCCCCACTTTGATGGGACTTGTGCAGTGTGTGACTTTGAACAATCCTATCAAAGTTATGCAATGCATTTTCACTTACCTTGCTCGCCAGCTGCCTCCTGACTTGCCTGCTGCCTCGACCTGAATTTGATGACGTGCCATTCTTGGCGTGCTAAACCTCGTACTTAGGGTGTCGCAGTAGTCCACAATAGTCCACACTAGTCCACGATAATCCATGGAATCCACATAGTCCACATAGTCCACGATAATCCACGGTAGTCCACGAAATCCACATAGTCCACATAGTCCACGATAATCCACGGTAGTCCACGATAGTCCACAGTAGTCCACATAATCCATATAGTCAACATAGTCCACGGTAGTCCACATAATCCACAATACTCCACAATAGTCCACGGTAGTCCACAATATTTCATGATAGTCCACGGTAGTCCACATAATCCACAACACTTCAAGATAGTCCACGGTAGTCCACAACACTTTACGATAGTCCACGGTAGTCCATAACATTTCATGATAGTCCACGGTAGTCCACATAATCCACAACACTTCAAGATAGTCCACGGTAGTCCATAACATTTCACGATAGTCCTCGGTTGTCCACATAATCCACAACACTTCAAGATAGTCCATGGTAGTCCACAATATTTCACGATAGCCCACGGTAGTCCACATAATCCACAAAACTTCAAGATAGTCCACGGTAATCCACAATATTTCACGATAGTCCACGGTAGTCCACATAATCAACAACATTTAAGATAGTCCACGGTAATCCACAATATTTCATGATAGTCCACGGTAGTCCACATAATCCACAACACTTCAAGATAGTCCACGATAATCCACAATATTTCATGATAGTCCACGGTAGTCCACATAATCCACAACACTTCAAGATAGTCCACGGTAATCCACATAATTCACATAGTCCACATGCCGTACCTGGCAAAACTGTTCTGATGACGCAGTGGGCCTCGACCCTGAGACACATCCCCAAACTACTGATGATGATGTGGGCCTCAACCCTGGGACATATCCCTGAAACTGATACTGATGTGGGCCTTGCCCCCAGACTAATACAGATGTGGGCCTCACCCCCAGACTGATACTGATGTGGGCCTCAACCCTCAGATTACTACTCGAATCTAACACCAATATGGGCCTCAGCCCCAGGATTATTACCCGATTCCGATACTGTGCTTTTGTTATGCCTTATTGGCTTGTCTTCGCCGCTTTCTATTTTTCTTTTTCAAAACCTGTGAACACAAAACAAAACAAACACAAAATGGTGCAAAATGGGTTACGTGTATGCATGTATGCGTGAATGTTCCCATCCCGTTGGGTTAGGTCTTCTGCCAATTCTCTTGGTGACTGCCCGATCTCAGGTAAAATACAGCTTCAATCTGTCAACATTGATCGGCTCGGTGAACTCATTCCCTTCCAAGTCTGACAGCCTCACTATCCCCGTTTCCCAATTTCTGAATGACTATTTTGTTTGCTTCTTCTGAGGATTCCCCGTGTTCTAAGCATCATTGTGTATCATAATACCAAGGTTGAATGCTTTTGTCAAATATACTAATGTTGCATATACAAGCGAGTACGGGAGATGAACGTCTTTATTATCATTAGAAAAAGGTTCGAACAAACAGGTAAAATAAATGTCTATATTAAAAATGCAGGATCAAACAAACTAGGAGGAACAACTTCATCATTCGCAGTGCTACCTTCTTCATCGGCCTATGGTTCTTCATCGTTTTCACCTCATATCCCCATGTACGAAGCTTGGTGGTTGAGAGCTTAGAGGACGAAGGTTTCGGGCAAGCCAGAGTTGATCATGTAGGTGGGTAGGGGAACAGAGTGATAATTTGGTAGATGATTGATGTGTGTGTTTGGCTGTTCTCTTTCAGGGTCAGGGATCTTGTGGGAGTCAATTAAGTCTTGGATCTCATGGCGGAGATGGGTACAGCTATTGGTGTCATGGCCAGGTTGTTGGTGGAAGTGGCAGTAGCGGTTCATATTGAGGCTTGGTGGGGGAGGATTTGGGAATGGTCTAGGTTCCAAGAGTTTTAAGAGTCCTTGTCTGGTCAGCTTCTCAAGCACTATGGACAAGGGTATACCCAAGTTAGAAAAGCGCCTATTCTTAATAGTAGCAATCTCGGCAGTAGCGGGCTTGGTCTCAGAATGCCCTCCAAAATTCCTCCTATTCTGGCCATAAAACTTCCGGTTTTCCGCCTCTTCTTCTTCAATGTCCATGACAGTTTCCCTAAACTGTCGGAAATCCGCAATCATTGAAGTCATCATTCTCAACTTGCCATAGATCGAGGGCTTGGTGCCCTTGATGATCATTTTAATCTGGTCCTTCTCAGAGGGCCGAGTCTGCATCTTCAGAAGCTGGCTTCTCCAGTGGTCTACATACTCCTTGAAGCTTTCTTCCGGCTTCTGCTTAGTGTTCTCCAAATCACGGAGTGACAAGTCAATCTCTAAGTCTGTAACATACTGCTTCAGAAAAGCATCAGCTAGTTCCCTCCAATCTTCTTTAACCTTCTTCTCAAGGCTATGATACCAAAGCATAGGTGCCCCCTCGAGTGACATCCCAAACATCTTTTGGACTTGGCGCTGTGATAGGCCCACTGAACTCATGACTGAGATATATTGCTGCAGATGGACTCTCGGGTCTCCATTCCCATTAAACTTGGCCATGTCGGGCATTTTAAACTGAGCTGGTAGCTTTTCTCCGAAGGTCATTGCCTCATAATCTAACAATTCTTCATGTTTACCCCTCATTTTGCGGGTAACTGTTTCAACCTGATCCTGAAGCTTCTGAAATTCTGCCTGAGAACCAATCACTTTGCCTGTTGCATACTCTGCCATGTCATCATCAAAAGTGGGGATATCATCCCCCAACCCATACGGAGGCTCCTCGCGCCTCACATTCTCAGAATTTCCCCCAGCACGGGGTACAGCCATATTTGCCATGGCAGTGGTCAAGGCTTGCAACTGTTCAGTAATCTTGGCGAAACCATTTTCCAACTGATCTATCCGGGATACCTCATTATCGGATGTACTCATATATGTTACCGGTCTTTTGGTGAGTCTTCCTTCTTCCCTAACCCAACGGGAATCTATGATGGCTTTTTGAACACAAGGGTTTGCATGATGTATGTATGCATGGGGAGCATGAGATGCATGTAACATATATAACATACTAAATCAACTAAAATTTTCAAACAAATCGGCCCGTTATCATTTTAGAAACTTTTGGGCTAACTGTCATAGGAGTGAACTCGTCCCAGTTTAAATGGCCCAACGAGTTCACATCTCATGGCAAGGAGCCCAACTAAATCCAAATGGTAATGTTCCGAACACAAGCACAAAGTGGCCCATCAATCACTTAGAAGCCTTTGGCCCAATCATCATAAAATACGTTTTTGTCCCAGTTTAAATGGCCCAACAAGCCCATATCCCATGACAAATGGTCCAAATGGATCCAAACGACGATGTTCCCAAACACAAGCATAAAAGAAAGATAATGCAAACATAAAACAATGATTTCTACAGAATGGCCCATCAACATTTCAGAAGCTTTGGGCCTAGTGGTCATAAGGTACGAACTCGCCCCAGTTTAAATGGCCCAGCAAGCTCGTATTTTCGACAATAGTCTAACTGCATCCAAATGAGGATTGTCCACAAGCACATACTCAAGGAAATAATTGTTACTTTAACCATACAACCCCGGTCTATGGGTGGGTTCGCGAGAGTGTAGACAAAGGCTCTCACCGGTGAAGGATGGCTCACAACTAGGTCTCCCCAATCAAGGGTTCGAGCGGCCAAGTGAGCGCACCCTTTTTTATATACTAAGGTACGTGCCAGTGAGCTATAGTGTGTGACCGACTGTCAAATGGATTTCCTGTTGTAGATTCCCCAAGGGAGGGTGGAGCGAGGCTCACTTAAATACCCAAGCCTCTTAGGCTCTTATCGCTTGGTGTCAGGAATAAACAACGAGTCCTCCAAATTAGTCCATCATAATAGGCTACGAGTAGATGGCTATCTAGGTGCCTTCACAGCTTTTCCTTCTAGAAAGGTAGTGAATGAAGGAAGACACCAAACAATTACCTAGCCTCAAAATGCCTTTGATTAAACCCCATTTTATCCACTATAGACACGGTCAATTAGAACATAAATCCAAACATTACAAGACAATATTTCGGGGCCGATTCTCTATCCCCAGTGGAGTCGCCAGACTGTGGGAACACAGGAACTGGACGACGCATGCTGTCCTGGGCTCGCGGCCTAGTCGGGAGTACGGAGTAGCCCACGGGGGACTAAACCGGAGAATAATGGAGTCGCCACCCGGTGTAAACCGGGAAAATGAGATTTAAAAACCGCACTCACCCCTCGCAAGGGAATACCTCAAACCGTTGGGTTTGGAATGGTCCCTTACTTATGTCACTTGTAATGAAAGGATTTGTGTAAAAATTTAATAAAGCTTAAGTAACACTTATTTCCAAGAGTATCATGCTTCTAAATTCACATGCACAAAAATAAAACTTACACCTAAATTTGCATATATTTCACATCTAAGATTGCATGCTTGAAAGTACATCAAAGTAGCAACGAACATACAACTTCATTGGCATATTGTATTCATGGAAACACAAGCACACACTACCCACACAAGCACACATAAAGGCGAATCAAATAATGGCGAACATGTATTTCATAGACATATCATAAACAAATAGCCATTACATGTCCATGCACAAATAAAAGAGTCAACTAAGTACATAATGCAAAAAGACACTTAAGGATGCAATTAGGCATTAAAGTGAGCATGTTATGACGTGGTGCAAAATAAGATAACTAATATGGACACAAGCACACATGTGAGCACTTTTCCAAGTGGTACGTGGAATTGTATCCCAAGTACAGACCGCACTACCGTCCATTCGGAATCGGCTACGGAATTTATGTCTGGGTTTCCATCCAATATACCACAAGAAATAATACACAAATGCTATCATAACATTGATATATGAATTGTAATACGTTAAGCCAAGACTAAGGTAAATGATGCAACCAATGGAATAAACATGCTTTTCATTATGATGCGTACAAAGATAAGAATGACTATATGGGATTTCATAATACATGCATGAATGGTATAGTTGGCTTTAAGCGCGGGCTGAGGCTAATAGGTGGCGTTTAGGGTGTGGTCTTGTGAGTGAGGTGAATGGCTTGTGGGAGTTGAAGGTTCAAGTGTGCGCGATTTAGGGGCAGTGCAGTGAGGGTGTTTGCGTGGGTTTAGGGTGACTCGTGAGTAGGGGACGGTGGCGTGAGTGGGGCTAAAGGATTTTGTGCAGGTTGTGACGCGTTTATGGGCTCTTTAGGCGGTGGGGGCAGTGTGCTACGTGCGTGAGACTGTGCTTGGAAGTGCGTGAGAGGGGACTGACTTGCGTGAATTGGCTAAAGGGGGTATATGTGTGATGAGGCTGGGCGTGCATGTATCTTGGTTTTATTTTGCGTGAATAAAGGAAAGTGCAAGGGCAGAGAATATGGGTACACCAATGACAATAGGTCGAGCCAAGACAGGGATAGATGATGCAATCAATAGATGAAAGACACGACAAATATCGTGGTAAAGGTAGCCTTTTAGGCTTTTCTTCCCCCAAATGGAGAACCTTTTAATCCAACACAATAAGCCCATGCGCCTTTCGTTACAATGCGTACAAAGATAAAGATAACTATATGAAATTTCGTATACCCGATTGAACACATCTTACATTCAACCGAGTATGTATCAACCGGCGCGGCAAAGCATCGTGGTAAAGGATTTTAACCCCTCCAAATAGGGGACCTTTAATCTGACTTACTAAGTCCATGCGCTCGATCGCATCATGCATACAAAAATAAAGACAATCATATCAAACTTAGTATGCCTGATTGAACATATCTTACATCCAACCGAACATACATCAACCGGCGCGGCAAAGTATCGTGGTAAAGGATTTTAACCCCTCCAAATAGGCGACCTTTAATCCGACTTACTAAGCACATGCGCTCGATCGCATCATGCATACAAAAATAAAGACAATCATATCAAACTTAGTATGCCCGATTGAACATATCTTACATCCAACCGAACACACATCAATCGGCGCGGCAAAGCATCGTGGTAAAGGATTTTAACCCCCTCAAATAGGGGACCTTTAATCCGACTTACTAAGCCCATGCGCTCGATCGCATCATGCATAAACAAGTAACATGCGGAATTCAAATGACGAATAATAAATAAATCAAAGCAACATAAAATAAAAGAAAGTGCCGTTTACTCAAGCGGTACGTGGAGTTGTATCCCGAGTACAGATCATACTACCGTCCATTCAGAATCGGCTATGAAATTTATGTCCGGGTTTCCATCTGATATACCGCGAGAGTTGACACATCTTTCTTTTTATTCCAAGGCCACAATATACAATATTTCGTAATCCATGCATATTTATCTACTCAACGGCCACAACATGCATTTTAACATAACAATCATGCGAACAATACTCAATGAATAATAAAAATAAAACAGAAAACGAATGTGGAAAATACCCTCAGGTCTAACCTTTTTTGCCGACTTTCGGACTCGCGTTTCACGACCGTCGGAAGGGATATCACTCCACAACTCTTCCGGTTCACTGGATTAACGTCTTAGCTCGCTGTTTCACTGCTCAAGCTTCTGTTTTTGCTCTGTTTTGTTGCTGTTTTTACTGTATTTTCTGCTCACTGTTTGGGGTGATTTGTTCACTGTTTTGGGACTGTTTTCAGAGATTATGGGACTGTTTTAGGCTGTCTTTCAGGTGCAGTTTTGGGCAATTTTGGGGACTGAACTGGGCATGTAGTGAGGGTTAATTCGGGGAGCAGTAACATGAGGGATGATGGAGTAAATGGGCTGTTATTGAAGGCAGTCTATGGGGCTGCGGGCAGTGAGGGTTTGTGACGTTGAGTTGGGCTGATTTTAGGGTTTATCCGAGGGAGAAGATGATGGAGAACGCTGAGCTGCGTTAGGCTTTATTATTCACGCATGCATGGTTTGCTTGAAGGCTATGCAATGGGGTTTCACGTGTGGCTGCCGAGGGTGAGTGGCATTGTTTATGAATCAAATAGAGCAGTGTGAGAGATGTGGGTTCTGTGACTGAGCTGAGGCAGTTTGTGTTAGATCGTTACTGCTTGTTTGGCCGTGAGAGGGAGTTTGTTAGGGCTGCCAAGTGTGTTTAATGAGAGGGCTAAGCGTGGAAAGTTGGTGGGCTCTGTGATTATTTGTGAATGTTGATCAGTTTAGGTTACGTGAGTCTGTTTGAAGATGCTTAGGGTTTTTTGATTTGTTTGTGGCTACCGAATGAGAGAGATGAGAGAGGCAGTGTGATGGTTAACGAGATGAGAGTTAGGAAATGAGGATGACTTTGGTTTGGGGTGGTTTATATAGAGAAAGGCTAAGGATTCTCCTTGTCTCACAAGGAAGGGATTTGATTTGGTGTCTAAGAAGGAAAGCAATGGATTTGATGGAGACAAGATTGGTTTAGATTAGGAAGTCAATATATTTGAATTGGTTTGAGTGATTTAATTAGGCATAACATCTTTTTAATTTAGTATGTGATTTTGTTTAGTTAGGAAGTTAATATATTTGATTTGTCTAAATTAGGTATGATTATATTTTATGTTTTATTTAATTGGTAAATGGTTTAAATATTTTATTTAATTCAAATACATTATCTAATTAATATTTAATTTAATATTTTATTTAATTTGGGTGATGGGCCTGTGGGCCTAATCATGGTGGGCTAGGTGTTGTGTTGGTTTGGTGAGTGGGCTTAGGTGGGTGGCAAGGGTTTTGGGCCAAGGTTAAAAGGTTTGCGGGTTTTTTGGGACAAAGGTGCTCTAAACGGAGGTCCAACAAGTGAGCTTGACGCTAAATAAGTGAACAAGGATCTAACGAAATACCAAACTCCAAAGAACCAAGGAGCCACAAAATGGGAAAGCATAAAGAGAGAAAATATCATCTCATCAGGGAGATAGTGAAGAGATAAGACGTGTCTATCATGATGATTGCATCCACTGAGAACCTGGCTGATCTGTTTACAAAGACCTTGTTGACTAAAGTGTTTGAAGGTCACCTAAAGGGTCTTGGATTACGTGAAATGTGAGATTGTTGGGATATATGCCCTAGAGCTTCATGTAATGTGTAGAACTGAACTTTTTTGTTTAAATTAAAAGATGCATTATTCATTTATCGATTTGTTTGATTTAAATTGCATATTATAATTGTCTAGTTTGCCCTTGATTACTTATGTGCTTTCAGACATAGTTTATGAATGTCATACACAAGAAGATTTAAGTCTAAAATTAGTAATCTAAAACAGTCCATAGAGAGCAAACAAACCAGGTACTTTATTTTTAGTTTATTATAGTTGTAGTCCATTCTATAAATATATGGTGACTTTGATCTAGGATCATCCATGTGATGATATGAGAATGAAAGCACCTTATGATGTGGTCGTGTAGAACTAGACCCAGATAGAAATGAATTTCTTATAATACCCATTAAATAAATAAATTCATTTCGATATACTAAATGGTCATATATAAATTCATTTGAGTCCTGAGTGAACTACGAACTCCTTGTTGGTGTTTAAGGCGAAAGGCGCGGCGGAAGCACGGTTCGGGCGAAATCATAATTTAAAACTTTTTCAAATTACCGAATAAATTATTCAATATCTAATATGAATAATTTATTCATATTTCACCAGAACCTATTTATTCGATATCAAATATCGATATAAATATAAAGGAAACATCGCAAAACTTTTACGAAAACCGTTTTTCCGCAAAATGACGCAAAATGCATCTTTGACCGAACCGACCACCCAATACTTATGGAGACTGCCCAGGTCAGCCCCAATAGTGTTGGGGAAGTTCATGGGATGCCCAAACAGTGACAAATTCACTGTTTGGACAGCCGTAACCCGGTTGGCTCAAAAGTCACCCGGTAACGCCGTTTTTCACCGTTTTCACTTATTTCAACTTCGAAATACTTTCCGGCAATTGTTCCAACTCCCAAAACACATCCAATACATTCATAAGACATCATTTTCATCACAAAATCAGTAAGCTTCCAGATCTGATCCAGAAACCGTTTTTGCCAAATTTCATGCTTTAAATCCAATTTTCAAGATTAATCCAATTAATCCACAACACCAATCAAAGTCACCACACATGAAGCACCAAAAAATAATTCTAGGTGTTACAAGAGTGGTCATAACACTCTAGAATGGCAACATGTCATCAAATGAACAAATTGGACAATAATTACATTAATTCCATCTAAAACTACTTCACACATGCTTCAACACTTCCAATTCATCATCCACAACCAAAAGCCCCAATTTTTCAGAATTAAAGGAACCCTAGAAACTTTCTAGATCATCAAGAAAGAAGAAACTAAATTTTCAAGCTTAGGGTTAAAGTAGATTACCTTTAATCTTTTGTTTCCTAAACCTTTTTTCTTCATTTTCCTTCATTTCTTCATGGATTCTTTAAATAAAATTTGAGATCCATTTTCTTTGTGACTCTCGGACATGGAATCAAGTTGAAGAAAGAGAAAATAAAATTTTTAATTTAAAATGGAAGTGACCGACTTTAGAGGTAGAATGGTCATTTTGGCCAATAAATTATTCAATTAATAAAAGTATACTTTACATTAACAAATCATATTTGGACATGTAAAGATTAATCAAAACATGCCATGTGAACCAATAATAATTGGACAAATTTCATAACATTTATGAAAAAAATTTATTAATTAATCATTTAAATATTTAACAATTAAATATCCAAATAATCAATTAATATAATTATTATTATATATGTATTTTTATTTACAATAAATAACAAATACATATATTTATGGCATGTGTCAAAATCTCATCTGACGAATAATTAATGTGTATCTAATCATATTATGTATCAAATGCAAATACACAATAATTACGATTGGCCAAAATCCCCTAATGCATGTGTTATCGTTTAACAGATTAAACGATTCGAATTAACTCATTTAATCCGATGAAGTATTATGAATAATCTGTATTATTCATAACGCGTTGCCCAAGTGCTCAACGCGTACACTTCATATTGTTGGACTCTCTAAGTTTAGGTTTATCCATCACGAAATCCAATTTCGTGTTCATAATTCACCCACTCATGGAATCAAGTTGAAGAAAGAGAAAACAAAATTTTTAATTTAAAATGGAAGTGACCGACTTTAGAGGTAGAATGGTCATTTTGGCCAATAAATTATTCAATTAATAAAAGTATACTTTACATTAACAAATCATATTTGGACATGTAAAGATTAATCAAAACATGCCATGTGAACCAATAATAATTTGACAAATTTCATAAAATTTATGAAAAAAGTTTATTAATTAATCATTTAAATATTTAACAATTAAATATCCAAATAATCAATTAATATAATTATTATTATATATGTATTTTTATTTACAATAAATAACAAATACATATATTTATGGCATGTGTCAAAATCTCATTTGACGAATAATTAATGTGTATCTAATCATATTATGTATCAAATGCAAATACACAATAATTACGATTGGCCAAAATCCCCTAATGCATGTGTTATCGTTTAATAGATTAAACGATTCGAATTAACTCATTTAATCCGATGAAGTATTATGAATAATTTGTATTATTCATAACGCGTTGCCCAAGTGCTCAACGAGTACACTTCATATTGTGGGACTCTCTAAGTTTAGGTTTATCCGTCACGAAATCCAATTTCGTGTTCATAATTCACCCACTCATGAATTATGACGACCACGAATAATCTCGCTAAACTATGCAAGTCGAGTTCATTGCATACGTATAATCCCTTTGTCACATGCTATCAATATTATACCTGGGATATAGATGAAAACATCAAATTCGTTCGGTATAATATAGTCAACTTTCAATTTATGATCTCTAAATAACACTCGGAACTGATTTCCGAAGTTATACCACGACCATGGATTTACTAGATCACAAACACGTGTAGGATGCATATGCCCCGTACACAGGACTGACGGATCCTATCTTGATACGCACTGGATATCATGAGTATCAGTTAACACCCAACGAACAGGTGGAGGTCTGATCATGAATAGATCGGTGACGTGACTACCATCATAGTGTGGAGGATAACTCATATATCCCACTGTGGTATCTCAAGTCGAAGGATCGCTATGCTCGCCCAACTCGTTAAGATTCCTATTAACGTTGGTGTACCATCTATTAGGAAATCTTCAGTGAGTCGTTCAATGTTTACCAAATAAACACCTTCATGTCTATACGAGTCTCCCAAGACTCATGGTTCATTGGGATAAACCATCGGACCAAGTCACGATATACTACATGTACTGGTCTCAGAGGATTTTACTAACCGACCTGTGTTAGTAAATCTTGACCATGAACTTTATTTAAGGATATACATCTAATAGTGTGCTTCCCAATGTCAATTACAAACTACGTTGTAACTGCGCACTATATTGTAAATCATAGGGTCTTTGTCTAATATACACTTATCACTAAACCAGATTTAGTTTTGATCTAATCATAATCAGATATCTAATCATAATTAGATCGAATAAGTGTATAAAAGATAAGGGTGCTACCATTAAATAAGTAATATTACGGAAAATAGAATTGCTCGTATTCATAAATCGGACATAAATACGATCCGGATGGGCATTCCGAGCACCAACCCTAACAATTTATTCCACTTGCTCTAGTGCCAATCCACAGTATCATATACACATCTCAATGTGTGTCACATACCGTGGCTCTAAAGAGCTCACCTGGCACTTAAGAGGTAGGCAACAACAAGTGAGCCCACTTTAACAAATTAAGTCCGTCTAACAAACTCAATCATTTTCCCTAATCTGCATCATTCATATTTCGTAGAATCCAAATTCCACATCAATATGAATCAGACGCTATATCAGTATTGTGCTATAGCTACTGAGTTATCTATGTATTTAGATATCAAATCCAAATACTATGAGACAACGGCAAGCACTACACTAATATGAAAACTTCTAATCTATAGGGTAACTATACAACTTTAAAAGTCAATACTTCATAAGTTGTAACTGATTCCACTAGTACAGTAGAATCATTTGTGACACTCCCACTGCATCCTTTCTGACTTTATATGACATAGACCGTCTAATGTCATAATTAGGATCAAAACTAATCTGACTTTATAGTTGCATACTAAATTCTCCATGAATAAGAAACTCGTTCTTAATATCTCAAAGATCACAAAGAACATGTTTCAAGACTCATCATATGGACTGCAGCATATCAAAATAACTCGAAACAATTATGATAAAATTGATATCTTTAATCGCACATAATATAGTATTCATTACGCCATCATCCTATGATGCATAAGATTGACTAGACATTCCAATCAATCTCTCTTTCGACAAAGGAATCATCTTTTACGAAAGATGGATACTATATATATATATATATATATATATATATATATATATATATATATATATATATATATATATATTATATACATTAACTGTCAAACAGTTATACTAACTGTCATACATATAGCCTTACTGAGTCCTTTATTAGATCATATATAATACGCGACTAATGAGGGTATCTCACAAGTCTCTTAGTTTCATATCATATATAAAACTTTATATCAGATATATCAGAGACTACTCCCACTGCTTACACGGAGAAAATAAGACTTAAGTAAACGTTTTACTTCAGTAACATCTCATTATTACTTTAATAATGATAATGTAGTTAGGATATATAACACTAGAAAGAAATTTGTACGCTCCCACTGACCCTACTATAAAATATGTATTCTATATGCTTTGATAAAATCAGACAATTCGACTGTATCAAAATTAGATAACACATATTTTCGAAAAGTTTATCTGAGTCTACAATAGGCTCTATAAGCGAGTATATCAAACTGTGATCTTAGCAGAATACAAACTCTAGGGCCATTCAGGAATGAACTTCTTCAAACAAAGAAACCACAATGGATTTCTCATTCGAAGAAAACATTCAGGAACACCACTTTGCATTCTTTAGCCAAAATACATAGTTTAATATCAACATTAACCAACAGATTTTTCATTGTTCAATTAGTATGACTTGAGACAAGTTTCCTCAGAATCTACAATAGATACCGAGTAAAACCTTTCTCACTGTCATACTATAAAGGTCAAACTTTTATCAAGCTCAATTTATTTTTTACTGTGCAAATAATTTGCACATTTTATGAATGATTCATAACGAAAGCCTAATCAAGTTCAAAATTTGATCGTAGTAATCTACGAAAAATTTTAGATCTATGGTTCAATGATAACTTCCGAAATCGATATCAAATATCGCTCCCACTATAAGTTTTAAGAAAATTCTCTTCGATAAGAAAACAACAGAATCATTAAGTATCAAATACATTGTAAATTATTCTGAAATCCTATTGGAATTATACGGAAGATATTATAGGGTCATTTCATCTTATTAATTATGCAGTTTCATTATAGTTTATCATTCTCACTTTTGACTTCAATAAGTCAAGTCTTTTCTACAATCGTCAACATCCAATGTTACATACCAAATAAAAAACAATTTTATTGTTCGGGTCGTAGAAAAGATATTCTATCAAATAGAATACAATATTCTATTAAAAATAATAAATGATAAACTCTTACTTGTACCTCTAAGGCACAAGTACTTTCAATTATATAACAATTATACAAAAGAAGTTTCAAATCTCAAACTTTTCAAGATTCGAATTTTCTACAATACATATCATATATGTAACCGTAGGAACAAATGGAACCTTAATTAAAGAGATGAATTAGTGTTACTGGAGCATAACCCCAAGAGTATTGAAAACTAATTCGGTAACACTCAATATCAACGAATCAAATCATATAAGATTTAATTACTCCCACTGATTAGATCCATCAAGATGGAATCGTGGAAGTTTAATATTGATTAAGAATCACATTCATCAAATAAATTTAGAACTAATTGCCTTAAATTTACATGTTTGATCATATCAAACATCTTTGAACAATTCAAAAATTCACGATGAATTTTAAAATTATAGTTTTCAACACTTTAAATAAAATATCTTTGAACCATTCAAAATATTCTATTCGTATTTCATCAAAATATATTGAAAGTTCTCGAACAATTCAAGAAATTCAAGAAATTCTTTATTAGAAACACGTAACTAAGTCATGACAAATCATTAACTAAGTTATGAAGTGAAGAAAACTATCTAAGGCAATTACTAATTCATTAAATGATGAGTGGTAAATGTATCACTATTTCCCACTCATTTGACCTAATATTTTGTATAGTTTCTTGCGTTTTGTGAATATTTTGATGTATTTTGTGTTATTTTGTTGATAAATAAAGTTTCAGGACTCTCTGGAGGTGATTCGGGGCCAAAACAGTGAAAAACAGACCAAAAGGGTAAAACTGTCATTTGCGCGTCGCGACGCGCAGCCTGCATCGCTACCACTAACATGCGCCAAAGTCTGCTAACGTGCGCCGGGATATGTGGACCAATCAGAGAAGTTTTGCTAAAATGCACTGTCTGCTAACGTGCACCGAATTTGCTAACGTGCGCCTGCCACATGACAACATCAGAGCATATTCGCTAACGTGCGTCGTGCCATGTGTCATCATCACATGCTGCCGAAAATTGCCATCGCCATATGTCGTCTATTTGTCATCCACGTGTCAGCCATGTGGCGTCCACATCAGTCACATACCGAGTCAGCTTGCCATATGTCAGCCACGTCATCATCATCCAATCATCTTATGACACGTGTCATCATCACATGCTGCCGAAAATCAACATCACCACGTCATCGCCACGTCAGCACAATCATTAAGCTGCCGATGCCACCTGCCACATGTCACCATCTCGCGAAGCCAAGTGCCACGTGTCACCAGATCCGCATTCCACGTCGCAATTCACTGCTCATCACGACGCACCAATGGTTGAGCGTCACGATGCGCGAGGCCTACAGACGCCTATAAATTCAGCCGAATTTTCCATTTCAGATTCATACCTTATTCTCTGTAATTCCTTAAGAATACTAAGAATATTGTATCTTATTTTTTTAATTTAATTTCTGTATTTAATTTTATTTACTTTTACGCTCAGTACTTACATTTCTTTACTTTTTCAGTTTTTACTTTTCAGTAATGAGGAGGTAACTCCCCTTTCTTGGGTAAAAGATAAAGCTTTTATTATTTCTATTTAGATTAATCTCCCTTAATTATAATATAATAACTATTTAAAACCTGACTTAATGAGGATACCACTATATTGGCCCATTGGTAATTATTTATAAATTGGTTTTAACCTGACTAAACATGGATACCGCCTGATTGGTCGGTTGGTAATTAATTATTAATTTGACTTAATCAGGTTACCGCCTATATGGCTGGTTGGTAATATCACATAAGTTAATATATTATATTAAGGGAGATATCTAAAATAGTAGTAATAGAAGTGGATCCTTTAACCCTCAATATTTTCTTTCATTATACTCTTACCTTTTTAATTTCCAGAATTTACTTTTCAGCACTTTACTTTATGTCTTTTATTTTTAAGCTTTTAGTAGTTGTCAATATGTGTCGTAGCTAAGCCTGTTATCTGTGGTTGTTATGAAATCCAATATCACCGGTTTATAAGGGGTTATTTTATAGTTTGGGTAATATAAAGGTTTACTTATTAAGTCTTAAGCTTAATGCTTCTTGTTAACTGGCCATTAATAAGATTGATCTGGTAAACTTAAAATAAACTTGACGAAGGAATTTTAGGTTTTAGCCTTAAACTTAAAAGCCCACGATCTTCCTTGACGATAGCCCTTTAATAGATTTCCTTACAGGATATACATATACCTATTGGGTGGGGGTAGCCACAATGTGAACTTAATCTTAATGAATTCAGGTAACTTGGTTGACATAGACATATGGTTTAATTGGGTTACTATGGGTATTTGCATCTGACCATCTTCAGAGGCTTTTGGAGAATTTCGTGTTCCAGGTTAATAAACCAGTATATTACACAAACATGAAATAACCACTTCATCTTTAAAAAGGTATTGGAAGAATTCACAACCTTGGATAGTTTAATAATATTGAATTTTCCTTAATCTACTTTCGTGCTATTTTCATTTACTTGTTTTAATTTTAAAAGTCACCATCCAATCAAAACAATCAATCTGTTAGGTACTCGTAAATATTTGGCTTCATAAATTAATAGTTTAGGTATTAAGTCATCGTGGGATCGATACTTTTTATACTACTTGAATGATACGTGCGCTTGCGTTATACGCGTGTGATTACGCCGATCAAGTTTTTGGCGCTGTTGCCGGGGACTAATTTATCTTTCACTATTAGTTTTGAGGTTAGATACCTTTACTTGTATCTAATTTTTTTTACTTATTATTTATGTTTTCTTGTGTTTCAGGTTTTCAAACACTACATGAGACGAACTAGAAGCTTTGAACTCCGACCGCTTGACCTAGAGATTGAAAGAACCATCAGACAGTTGAGAAGGGAAAGGCGAGAAGGCCAAGAAGCAATCGTCAACATGGAACCTGAACCTTTAGAAGTTGCACCTCCAATACCCATTCGAGACAGAACCATTCTGGTGGTTGACGACTTCATTTCCTGTATTATACTTCCTCCCTTACTAGTAAATATTTGTGACATCAAAACATGCATTCAGATGATTCAACAATCAGTGCAGTTTGGAGGAAATGCAACTGAAGATCCTAATGCCCACATCAGCAACTTTCTGGAAGTTTGCGGCACTTTCAATTACGACCGAGCAGCTGAAGAAGCAATGAGACTGCATGTTTTTCCATATTCCTTGAAAGATAGAGCTAAAGCTTGGTTACATTCACTACCAGAAGGTTCCATCACAACTTGGAACACTCTAGCCACGAAATTCCTTGCAAAGTATTTTCCACCAGCCAGAACAGAAAAAATGAGGAATGACATCACATCATTTGTACAACATGACTCGGAAACTCTCTACGAAGCTTGGGAAAGGTACAAGTATTTTCTCTGAAAATGTCCTCACCATGAGATTCCAAAATGGCTTCAAGTCCAAACTTTCTATAATGGAATTTCTAGACTGATGAGAACCACAATTGATGCTGCTGCTGGAGGAGCACTAATGGCAAAAGAAGAAGATCAAGCCTGAGACCTAATTGAAGAAATGGATAACAATAATTCCTTGTGGCCAACAAAAAGGAGCATGATCTAAAGAATTGCAAGAATTTATGAAGTTGGAGCCAACTCAGCAGTGAATACTAAGTTGGATCAGACGTGCAACTGCCCGGAAACACTCAACGCACAAGTTGTAAACATTACCGGAGCCACAAGTTCACCATATGGAGGAGTACTAGAACCAAACCAACAAGAAGAGACGGTGAATTATGTCAACAATTTCAACAGACAGGAGAACAATCCATATTTTAACACCTACAACCCAGGGTGGAGGAATCATCTCAATTTTTCATGGAGCAACAATTCAGGGCAAAAGAGCAATCCACCACCTGGATTCCAACAACAAAACAAAGGCCATGAGTTTGAAAAAGAACCAGAAATGAAAGAATGGATTGCAGAGATGTTCAAAAAGCAACAAGCAACATATGATGCTATGTTTCAAAGTCAATCTGCCTCTATCAAAGCATTGGAGAATCAAATTGGACAACTGGCCAATGCTCAGAGTTATAGACCAACAGGTAATCTTCCCAGCAACACATAACCAAATCCAAGGAACTGAGGGAAGGAGCAATGTCAAGCCATTACTTTGAAAAGCGGTACTGAAATCAACAAAGATGTTGGAATCAAGGCATCCACTGAGGAAGTTCCAAAAGATGTAGTTCCACAGATGGAAGAAAAAGAAGCAAAGGAAAAAGATCAAGAAATAATCACTTCACCTCCACATTTTCCACAGCGACTCCAAAAAAGAAAACTGGACAAGCAGTTTGCTCGATTCCGGAAGGTATTCAAAAAGCTGCATATCAACATTCCATTTGCAGAAGCCTTGGAAGAAATGGCCAGCTATGTCAAATTCATAAAAGACATTCTTTCACGAAAACAGAGATTGGGAGATTACGAGATAGTAGCATTGACAGAAGAATGCAGCGCCATTATTCAGAGGAAACTTCCCCTGAAGTTGAAAGATCCTGGCAGTTTCACTGTCTCATGCACCATTGGAGAACATTATATCGGTAAGGCTTTATGTGATTTAGGTGCAAGTGTTAATTTGATGTCTTTTTCAATTTACAGGAGACTACAAATTGGAGAAGCAATGCCCACCTCAGTTTCTCTCCAACTTGCTGATCGAACGCTCACATTTCCAAGAGGTGTTGTTGAAGATGTGCTAGTCAAAGTTGACAAACTCATTCTCCCAACAGATTTCATTATCCTTGACGTGGTAGAACACAAAGATGTACTTTTCATCCTTGGGATACCATTCTTAGCTACAGGTCGAACTGTTATTGATGTACAAAAATGAGAACTAACCATGAAGTGCAGGACCAAGAAGTTACCTTCAATGTTTTCAAAGCCATGAAATTCCCGAGTGATGAAAAAAAGGAGGAATGTTTCAGAATTGATATTGTTGATAGTATCATCCAGGATACTGAACCACATCCCACGGATAAACTTGAAGCTTGCATCACCAACATGATTGACAATGAATGTATCAACTATTTTGACAAGCCGTTTCATTTCAAATCGACACCACCAGTCGAAAGCCTGGAACTCCCAACAAAAGAGCAGATCAAACGCTCAATTGAAGAACCACCGCAGTTGGAGTTGAAGTTACTTCCGAGCCATCTCAGGTATGCATTCCTCGAAAACTCTTCTGAATTACCTGTAATTATTTCTTCTTCGCTAACATTGGAGTATGAAGAAAAGTTGTTGAGAGTGTTACGAGAACACAAGAAAGCCATTGGCTAGACAATAGCAGACATTCGAGGCATTAGCCCATCATTTTGTATGAACAAGATTCTGATGAACGATGAGTACAAACCCACAATGGAGCATCAACGGAGACTAAATCCAATCATGAAGGAGGTCGTAAAGAAAGAGATTATCAAATGGTTTGATGTTGGCATCGTTTACCCCATCTCAGACAGTACTTGGGTGAGTCCCATGCAGTGTGTACCAAAGAAATGAGGAATTATTGTAGTCATAAATGAAAAGAATGAGCTGATTCCAACAAGAACGGTGACTGGTTGAAGGGTATGCATGGACTATCGGAAGCTGAACAAAGCAACAATGAAAGACCATTTTCCACTGCCATTCATTGATCAGATACTAGACAGACTGGCGGGACATGAATTTTATTATTTTCTGGACGAATAATCGGGCTACAAGATCAGGAGAATACCACTTTTATATGTCAGTATAGCACTTTTTCTTTCCGCAGCATGCCATTTGGATTATATAATGCCCCTGCTACATTTCAATGTTGCATGATGGCCATATTCTCAGACATGCTGGAAAAAAAATAAGGAGGTTTTCATGGATGATTTCTCTGTGTTCCGAGATTCTTTCGACCACTGATTGCAAAATCTGGAACATGTGTTACAAAGATGCGAAGATACCAATCTGGTACTCAACTAGGAGAAATGTCATTTCATGGTGCAGAAAGGCATCATTCTGGGACACCGGATCTCACAAAAGGGAATCGAGGAAGACAACGCAAAGATTGAGACAATTGAAAAATTACCTCCACCAACATCTGTCAAAGGGATTCGGAGTTTTCTCGGACATGCTGGTTTTTACAGGAGATTTATCAAAGACTTCTCAAAGATTGCTAAACCTTTATGCAATCTTCTGGAAAAAGATGTGTCTTTCAACTTCACCAAAGAATGTCACGAAGCTTTTGAGATCATAAAACAGAAGCCGGTTTCTGCTCCTATCAGTGTATCACCAGACTTGACCCTTCCATTTGAGTTGATGTGCGATGCTAGTGATTTTGCTATAGGTGCAGTTTTGGGACAACGTAAAGCAAAAGTTTTCCACACCATTTATTACTCCAGCAGAACTCTTAATAAAGCTCAACTCAACTACACAACCACTGAAAAGGAGTTACTCGCAGTTTTCTTCGCTCTTGATAAATTCTGATCCTATCTGCTGGGTCCCAAAGTGGGGGTCTACACAGATCATTCAGCAATCAAATATCTGATTGCGAAGAAAGATGCCAAACCCAGATTAATCTGTTGGATAATTCTTCTACAAGAATTTGACGTGGAGATTCGAGACAGGAAAGGGACAGAAAACCAAGTGGCAGATCACTTATCGAGGCTCGAGAATGGAGAAACAGTTGGCAAAGAACTTACAATCAATGAAAATTTTCCAAATGAAAAGTTATTTGACATGAAACAGCATGATGTCCCTTGGAATGCTGACTATGTCAACTACATAGTATCGGGAAAATGGCCGTTGGAATGGACAACTCAGCAACGAAAGAATTTTTTCAAAGAAGTCAAACAATATGTCTGGGAAGAGCCGTACCTATTCAAATGTTGTGCTGGTCAATTATTGAGATGGTGTGTTCCACAGGAGGATGTCAATAGTGTTCTACAACATTGTCATTCATCACCATATGTCAGACACTTCATCGGAAATGAAACTGCAGCCAAATTCCTACAATCACGTTTGTTCTGGCCCACTCTTTTTAAATATGCTTACTTGTTTTCTCTTCAATGTGACAGGTGCCAGAGAACGGGAAATAATTCGAGGAGAAATGAGGGACCTCTGCAAAACATTCTGGAAGTAGAGATATTTGTGTTGGTTTTCTACGGTCCCAAAGATCGAATCAAAAGCGATAAAACAAATGTGAATAACAACGACGAAGTTGCGGAATACTTACATCGATCGGTTGAGCGATAAGGCAAGCAACAAAACTTTGATTTCTGCTCCTTGACAGTTCACGGCAGTAAGCAGTCCATACTCCTCCATTTTCTGTTTTTGAGCTTCTCGAATAAGCTCCAAGCTTCGTCAAACGATTCCCGGCTCATGGGTGGACTTCCCTATCACCTTCGCATGACTTCTTAGTGTGCTAGCACTCCCGATTTTGCCATAAAATCACGACTCTTGGCTTCCCTTCACTGCTCGGCAGTAACCAAACCAGTAGGTTTTTCACAGCCCATGGGCGTGTTTGTGAAGAGAGAAAAGAGAGGAGTTGTGTGTGAGAGAGAGAGAAATGTGTATTAGTTTTTAATTGATTTCAAAAATCAATAACATATACCAATTTTTCTCTTTGAAAAGTCAAGCCATAAATGGCTCCAACCACCTCCATCAACTCACGTCAATCCATCAATCACGAATAGTGACTTGCGTCAATCACTCAAAGTGAAAGACATCCATCACTTGATTGATGAATGATGTGACACTAGATGCGACTAGCGATTTGACGCTTGATTTGACTTGCGTTCCACACTCGAATTCGAAATGCGAATACGCTCGCAAATAATCCCGGGCTCGGGTTCGCTAATTCCAAATTAACGAATTTTCCATTGCGACGTAATTAAATCTAATTTAATTAAATAATCATTGCCTATCATAATTACTTTTCACGTCGCTAACGAATTAATTCTAAATTAATTCGTTCGCCCGAATTAAAATCTAATTTTAATACCGCGTCGAAATCCAATTTCATTTAATATATCGAATATTAATTTATCGATTAATTCCAAATTAATCATTATCTCTCTATAATTGATATTTTATCCCAGAGAAAATATCTCCGTAATTAATCTCAGATTAATTTTCTCTCTCTTCTGATTAATCCCAGATTAATTTAGAGTGTGAGTCATACGTCATCAGTGAATCTTTGGGAAGCGACCCATGAGATCCCCGGATATGTTGGTAGTAAAATCGGTCGTCGGACTATCCAAACACGTAAATACCAATTACTACGTTTTACCGATTTACAAGACAAGGTTGGCCTCTAGCAAAGCGCCATGCCTACCCAATTCTCCGGAAATATCCTTACAAGAATAAAGGATCTATATCAGGCGTAGTATACGTAGTATTGTGTATTTCTTTCCAGTATCGGATGATCACGTGCTAGGCCTGGGGCTGACATTGTGTCTGCCCCGTACGAAGCACATATCGGATCTCTGGTGACTAGTCTCTATAATCGGATATTCATGACCTAGTCATAATATCCCAATAGCTACAGCATTTAAGAGAACCAGTCCCGTATCCTACGTGACCATCATCTCCATATGACTGGAGTGACACTTCCGTCTTGACATCACACCTAACACACAACGATTCTCAATATACCTAGCATTGGCGTACACAGAACCTGTTAAAGCCCTGGACGACCGCAACCAAAGTATATTGATTGTCACAAGTATTAGAGGTGCAAGTCTCAAGTTAAGACCAAATACACCTACCCTGATTTCGGACTTCCATAGACACATAGTCATACTACCAATGGAATTCCGAGGGGGTCTATCCAGAGCGAAGCTGTTTTCCATACCATCGGTAAAACACAACCTCCTATTACACTTGCATGAGTATCCTATACCCAAATATATGAGAACTATGCCGTTGTGCCCTCACAACGCGCACAAGTGTAATACTAGTCTTTTACGCATTTATCGATGTCCAATCTCGACAATGCTCTGACTAGGGATATTTAATGATTTATCCTTCATGGACTGATACTGTCTCATATCATTCTCAATCCAGGAACAAATCATAGGGACCTCCTATCATTTATATATCTTGGTGATCTAATCACAAATGATAAGAGTGCAATCTCCTTTGTCACATAGTTAATTTGTACAACAACATAATGATCTGTACAAATAGTGACGCTATGGGTCATAATTGTCCAACAATCTCCCACTTGGCCTATAGCCAGTCACTCGAGTGCCTGACACCCGAACTATGTACGGTTGGCTCAAACTGCTGAGAAAAGGCTTTCGTCAGCGGATTTGCATGATTATCATCTGATGCGATTTATTCGATCATCACATCGCCACGATGTATGATCCGAACGAATCAGATGAATATCGAAGTATATATCTGGATCGTTGATGAGACCATTAATTCTTTAGCCTGTGCTGACGCCTAGCTCAACTGCTAACAGAATTATATCAAATCGAATTAGATTTGTTGTCGACCCAGAAGGCTTCTATTGTTGCCTCAGCTGCAGCAATAACCCACATTTATTGTTTATTCGGTAATAGTATCTTGCTTGGAAGATTTCCAGCTCACTGTTCCGTTATTCAAACCGTAAAGTACCGTTTGCGACTTATAGTCGTTTTATCGGTTTGGGAAACTTGCTACAGTGATCCCAGTCACTTCAAGTTCTCATTCTCCATAGACTAAGACAACATCCTTAGTTCTCTAAGATACTAACAGATGTTCTTAACATCAATCCAGTGACTATCACTAGGATTGGCCTGTATGTGAATCCATATGCTCAAAGCGTATGAGACACCAGGTCGCGTACATTTTTCAATGTATGATTTCTCGGAGATTTTTCCCGAAAGCCAAGCTTTCACCGATTTTATTTATAGGAATATCATTTCCAAGAAATGACATATTATCATTATTTATAGGACAGCCACTGTCAGTGCGCTCCCACTAACCTCCTTATATATACACAAGAATCATTTTCGTTTTGAATTAAATCATAAACTATTATGATTACATCAAAACGATAATTCTAAGCACCTAAGCTTGCATCAATCCAAACACGGATCGATTAACCTGCAAACCTTGTTTGTTGGTTTTAGTACGACAAAACCGACAGGATGTTGTAAACATCCTCCAAAAGGTTTCCTTTTCAGGAAAGCGATTTTCCCGTTCAGCTGACGTATTTCATCTATGAAACATGCAGCATTAGCAAGCATTATCCAAATGGATTCACAGTGGCAACAGTTAAAAGGTTGAATCGAAATCAACATAATGTTGATAACGATACCTTTCTGCTAATAAGCCTAGCTTTACACGTTGGTATGTTGCCATCCATGTATGTCTTCCTTGAAGATTAATACAGTACCAATAGGCACAATGCCTTGTGGTACATCAACTAGTGTCCAAACATAGTTGATATACATGGAATCCATTTCATACTCATAACACTTTGTCATGATAGGGAGTCGATACCTTGTATCACTTCCTCATACCTAGTCAGTTGGTATACCTCAAAAGATTGACATCTTTATGAGGTGAGATCAGAAACCCATACCCCAGGTTGTTTTCTGACTCTCTCCGACCTACGCGGTTCTTGTGTATTCGAAGATTAATGGTATAGTTTCATCCTTGATGAATTATTTATGTTCCATTAAGGAATGGGTGCCTTGAATAGTATCACTCCGATTTTCATCGAGTTTTACTATCATCCCACTTACCACTGCATATCGGTATTCCTCTTAGGAAAACCGCATGGTGAGCAACAATTACATTGTTCTCATGTGAGTTGTATAAGTACAATACTTATGGTATCCCTAAGATAACCTACAATTGGCACTTATCCAATTTGGGCTTTAGTTTGGTATCATCCAAACATATGCCAAGCATACCCAAATATTCAGGAATGAGAAACCTGGTTTCTTTCCTGTTCATATCTAATATCATATCTGTCAAATAGATTATTATGGAAGCTTATTCTAAATAAGTTATGCACTGTTGATGCTTATCCGTTGAAGGAAATGGTAGCTCAGAGCGACTCATGATTAACCTTATCATGTCTAACAAAATTCGGTTACTCCATTCGGACACACCGTCAAATTGACGTGTTCCGGGAGGAGTCCTCATTGAAAGAATACTATACTCTTTCAAGTATTTTAGAAACTTATTGCTTAAGTATTTTCCATTATGGTCTTACCGTGACGATATAATACTATAGCCGATCTGTTTGTCTATTTCGTGTCGAAAACTTTAAAAGTTTCCTATTTGTGTTCTTCAAAAGAAAAACATAACCATAACGCGATGCCACATCCGTAAGGTCACGAAATATTCATATCCAAACCTGGACTAGCTAGACATGGGCCCACTTGCTTCACTATGAACTAGGGCTTACAGATTGGTGGAATTTACACTTTTACCAAGTAAATAGTGTTTTAGGCACTTTGCCCAATAAACTAGATTCGTAGACTTTATTTGAATGGAATCAAAACAGTCCTAGTATCCACTCTTGAAAAGTGTGGATATACGATTCTTGTTTAATTGTGTCCCCGACAACAATGCCTCAATTAGTTTCATCTGATCAAATCAGTTCGAGCTATTTGTTTCTCATACTATGTTTGAGATTTTATTTATATTCAAAATATAAATTCTGTCATTCAAATCTAATGTGTTTATCTCAATATCATCTTTATATAACAAAACACTTTAGTGTTCTAGAATATAAAGGTTCATCCGCAACTGATTAAACACTGATATAGAGATAATATTTCTAGTCAAACTAGTTACATTATAATAGTTTCCAAATTTAGGTACACACCCGAGGGTAGTTCCTAAATTTAGGTATCTACGGTTAAAACAATGAATTTCGTCCCGTTTTCAATTCGCAGATAAATCTCAATTGAAGTCAGTATTCTGTTCAAAACAGATTCTGAACATCAATACATATATTTATGTATCACACTAAGTATTTAAAATCTAATTTTAATACTAATAGTGAACATAATGTTGACAAACATATTTGAAGTCAGAGCCTTGCTCGTTCTTCAATTCCTTCATGTTTGCTTTGTCCAAACGGCAGTCATGCTTCTGCGATCCCGTTTGCCACAATTTAGGCAGACATTTTGGGATATGTCTTTTATCCTCCCAGAAGATTATAATGATGTTGTCTTTGCCCTTTTCACATTCCAGTAGCCTTTGGCCAAGCCTCGGGTTTCTAGAATATCGAAGTAAGGTGCGCCTTGCGCTACTTGCCTCATTGCAAACTTTGACTTTATCTCCTTAAAAATAGTCATTAACCCTCCAAGAGTTATAAATTGCAATTTAGTACTTCTAAAACCTAAGTATAGATTTATGAAGATCCTTCAATTTCTTTATCATACTTTAAGGATCTAATCCTTAGTTCTGATTCAGAAATTAAGGAGTCTACTGAGACAAGCTTAATGGATTAAGCACTAAAGTTATCATCACATCAATCTTCCAAAGATTATGCTATACTATTTGCTTAACTCCGTTCTTAGGCTTAATATGTTATTTTATCAAATAAAGTAACTTATTATTTTCCAGGACCATCCTGAAATTTATTCCCAATTTTTTTTTGAAAATTAAACAATTTAAATACATTTTCCCTAGGATTATGTTTTAAATGTCAATCTTTCAATTTTATCTTGATTCTAATAGTCCAACTATTTAATCAACGATTTTGGTACTATTTATTATAATGATTACAATAGTCCAACTATTTAATCAACTATAATTTAATAGATTAAAATCAATTATATTGATTACTATAATCCAATTATAAAATCAACTATAAATGAATAGTTTGAATATAGTCCAACTATTTATTAAAAAAACATTTAAATATTAGTCCAACTGACATTTAATTTATATGACGAATGATATTTGTTTTTAGCGCGTATGGCAAGTAATTAAACGAATATTGCAAATTCAATTCTTGCCTCCCACTATTTTTCGGCGAGCCTCTAACCCTCTGTCGAGTACTCGGGAAACCGTGTTTCCTAGCGACCTAGGATCCCGTTAAATATCACACAATCTTGACTTTAGCCAACAAATTGTATGATAATTAACTAGGTAGATCTCTAAGATCAATTGGATCCAATCCAATTCCTAGATCCGGTAGGGGGACATCCAAGTCCGAAACATATATCTTATATATGCCAATACATCCAATATATTACCTAATCTTTTTCCTCTGAATCAACTAAGCCTTGGCTTTAGCCCAACAAACTTAGTGATCCCAGTTAAGCGCGACCCATTGACCATGGAAAGCTTCGTAATCAATGTCGATGGACAAGAAGTGGTCTTGACTTTGGCCAACAAACCACAAGTTGGACAAGACACCAATATGTAACAAAGCTCTCGTGATTCAAACGCATCCTCGACGGACAAAGGCCTTGACTTTGGCCAACAAGCCAATGCCAGTCTCGGATCTTGAGTGAGAATCACTCAATGGAAGGAAAAATGCTTAATATTGTTTGAGGGTTTTTCGCGTGCAAATTGGCAACCAATTTATTATCTTTGTTAAGGTCTCATCATCATACACCCTTAAACATGCATTCTAAACACGTAATAAAGCGCGTATAAATAAATAATAATGATATGCGGATGGATACTTTACACATTGATCCTAGATCAAATCTCTCCCTTTCTCTCTCCTGCTAGCACATGTATTACTTCTACCCGTTACACTACACTTCTAAAGAAACCTCATTTACATTGAGGGGAATAGGTGAGAATAGAATACAAAGACTATGGATGTGATAAGGCTGGACACGCAGGTCCAATTAATAAATCAAATTTATTACAACAATTTCAAAAATTGCCCCACCCATCTAATATCCATCCGATATACATTATTCATGCATCGCAACCATGTATTCACACAAGCATGTTATCAATCAATCTAATCAAATTAATTAATCTGATAATTAGTGATCATCCAATGTTCAAACAACGATTTGATTTTGCTCGAGTCAAACTCATTTTTACGAATAAGTACTCAAGTACGAATTCTCGAATTAAATTAAATTACATCATTAAATCCAATTTAAATTGCATTCAATTCTAATTCGCTTATTTAATTCCAAATTAAATACTACACTTTATTAACGAACCTATACGACTTAAATTCCAAATTTAATTGTTATGGGCCTCAAAGCCCGATTAACGTCCAATGTCAATTTAATTAAAGTCCAATGGGCTTTTAATTAATTTATTAAGGCGTGGACTTTTGGTCAACTCGGATCAAACCGATAACCAAAGCCCAATCCGGGAATTACCCCATAAGCCCAGAATCAGTTTAGGCCCAATTAAACCTTTAAAGGTCCATTAAGTCGCATTTGGGATTTATGGAGGCGGTTTCGGGCCCAATTGGATCCAACCAATTTTGCCTAAACCCAACTTTGTACAACAAAGCCCAATAAGCCCATTTACAACATAAAAGCCCAAATCCAATTTTGAGGCCCAACATAATTAAACACAAAAATCCAATTTCACTTTTAATTAATCTAAAGTGTATATCATGATTAATCACACAAATTAACATTTCTAAAACATCAATTTATACAATTAATCATGCTCATTTTCATCATCACATGTCCAACACATTTTGATTAAAATCAAACACATAATTACATGCTCAAAGTCTCGGCCAAGTTGGATTTTCCAAATCAATTCGGTTTCAATCAAATTAAATCTGCAATCAACATTTCCAAATTGTTTCCAACTCATCTAATGAATCAAAAAACAAAATTCCAAGACAATATAGGGCACTACTCAATTCGGCCAAGCCAAAATTTTGGGGAAAAATTGTTCCAAACCATTTTCTTGAAATTGATCCAATCAAACTTCAATTAAACATGTTATAAGCATACTCAAACATCTAATTAATTCAAATCAAGCTAAAAAACATTTTGCCCAAATTTGAAGCCCTAAATTCGTTTCATGCTTTTAGCAACGCTCTGATACCATTGTTGGTTATCTACGGTCCCAAGGATCAAATCAAAAGCGATAAAACAAGTGTGAATAACAATGACGAAGTTGCGGAATACTTACATCGATCGGTTGAGCGACGCGACAAGCAACAAAACTTTGATTTCTGCTCGTTGATAGTTCATGGCAGTGAGCAGTCCATGCTCCTCCATTTTCTATTTTTGAGCTCCTCGAACAAGCTCCAAGCTTCGTCAAACGATTCCCGGCTCATGGGTGGACTTGTATATCACCTTCGCATGACTTCGTAGTGTGCTAGCACTCCCGATTTTGCCATAAAATCGTGACTCTTGGCTTCCCTTCACTGCTCGGCAGTAACCAAACTAGTAGGTTTTTCACAGCCCCTTAGGCGTGTTTGTGAAGAGAGAAAATATAGGATTTGTGTGTGAGAGAGAGAGAAATGTGTATTAGTTTTTAATTGATTTCAAAAATCAATAACATATACCAATTTTTCTCTTTGAAAAGTCAAGCCATAAATGGCTCCAACCACCTCCATCAACTCACATCAATCCATCAATCATGAATAGTGACTTGCGTCAATCACTCAAAGTGAAAGACATACATCACTTGATTGACGAATGATGTGACGCTAGATGCGACTAGCGATTTGACGCTTGATTTGACTTGCGTTCCACACTCGAATTCGAAATGCGAATGCGCTCGCAAATAATCCCGGGCTCGGGTTCGCTAATTCCAAATTAACGAATTTTCCATTGCGACGTAATTAAATCTAATTTAATTAAATAATCATGCCTAGCATAATTACTTTTCACGTCGCTAACGAATTAATTCTAAATTAATTTGTTCGCCCGAATTAAAATCTAATTTTAATTCCGCGTCGAAATCCAATTTCATTTAATATATCGAATATATTAATTTATCGATTAATTCCAAATTAATCGTTATCTCTCTTTAATTGATATTTTATCCCAGATAAAATATCTCCGTAATTAATCTCAGATTAATTTTCTCTCTCTTCTGATTAATCCCAGATTAATTTAGAGTGCGAGTCATACGTCATCGGTGAATCTTTGGGAAGCGACCCATGAGATCCCCAGATATGTGGTAGTAAATTCGGTCGTCGGACTATCCGAACACGTAAGTACCAAGTACTACGTTTTACCGATTTATAAGACAAGGTTGGCATCTAGCAAAGTGCCAAGCCTACCCAATTCTCCGGAAATATCCTTACAGGAATAAAGGATCTATATCAGGCGTAGTATACGTAGTATTGTGTATTTCTGTCCAGTATCAGATGATCACGTGCTAGGTCTGGGGTTGGAATGTGTCTGCCCCGTACGAAGCACATATCGGTTCTCTGGTGACTAGTCTCTATAATCGGATATACATGACCTAGTCATAATATCCCGATAGCTGCAGCATTTAAGAGAACCAGTCCTGTATCCTACATGACCATCATCTCCATATGACTGGAGTGACACTTCCGTCTTGACATCACACCCAACACACTACGATTCTCAATATACCCAGCATTGGCGTACACAGAACATGTTAAAGCCCTGGACGACCGCAACCAAAGTATATTGATTGTCGCAAGTATTAGCGGTGCAAGTCTCAGGTTAAGACCAAATACACCTACCCTGATTTCGGACTTCCATAGACACATAGTCATACTACCAATGGATTCCGATGGGGTCTATCCAGAGCGAAGCTGTTTCCCGTACCATCGGTAAAACACAACCTCCTATTACACTTGCATGGGTATCCTATACCCAATATATGAGAACTATGTCGTTGTGCCCTCACAACGCGCACAAGTGTAATACTAGTCTTTTACGCATTTATCGATGTCCAATCTCGACAATGCTCTGACTATGGATATTTAATGATTTATCCTTCGTGGACTGATATTGTCTCATATAATTCTCAATCCAGGAACAAATCATAGGGACCTCCTATCATTTATATATCTTGGTGATCTAATCACAAATGATAAGAGTGTTATCTCCTTTGTCACATAGTTAATTTGTACAACAACACAATGATCTGTACAAATAGTGACGCTATGGGTCATAATTGTCCAACAATTTTATGTATGGGGGATTTATTTTATGGGACCCTTTGTTCCATCATTTGGAAACCTGTATATACTGGTTGCTTTAGACTACATCTCCAAATGGGTTGATGCAATTGCACTTCCATCAAACGATTCAAAAGTGGTGATCAAATTTCATAAAAGAATATTTTCACTCGCTTCGGAACACCTCGTGCTATTATCACTGATGGTGGCACATATTTCTACAATAAATATTTCGATGCACTCTTATCCAAATACAGGGTTACTCATAAAGTTGCCAATGCTTACCATCCACAGTCAAATGGACAGGTTGAAGTTTCAAACAAGAGATTAAAAGAATATTTGAGAGAATCGTTGGATCAACAAGGAAGGATTGGTCTATAAAACTGGATGACGCATTATAGGCCTACCAGACAGCTTACAAAACACCCATTGGTATGTCCCATATCGAATGGTGTTTGGGAAAGCGTGTCATCTGCCAGTTGAGCTTGAACACAAGGCATATTGGACACTGAAGAAGTTAAATCTTGATCCACAAGCAGTATGAGAGAAATGACTCCATCAACTCAACAAATTGGAGGAATTTCACTTACAAGATTATGCGAATGCCAGATTATACAAAGAAAAGACCAAGAAATGGCATGATCAAAAAATAGTGCACATGCAACTAGAACCAAGGCAGCAGGTGTTGTTGTATAATTCAAGGTTAAAAATTTTCCCTGGAATGTTGAAATCAGGTGGTCAGGTCCATTTGTGATTACTCAGGTTTTGTCATATGGAGTCGTTGGGTTACTTGATCCCAACACCAACGAAACATTCAAAGTTAACAGCCAGCGTGTCAAGCACTACTAGGGAAAATCATTTGAGCGACAAAAAGAAAGTGTCACACTTTCAGAGCCAGCCTAACATTCAGGCAGCCATGTCTAGCTGACGACTTTAAACTTAGCGCTAGCTGGGAGGCAACCCATGCAATTTGTGTATATATTGTGATTTGGTGTGTTTTATTTTGGTGTGTTTCATTTGTGTAGGTAAAGTTATTTCAGGATGGAAGAATTTCTAGCAAATCTTCACGAACAATTTCCTTCTCTCCCTCAAAATTCTCTGATGAAAGTCTACAAGCTCGCATGGAACGAATGAGACTACTGATGATCAAAGGTATTCCTAATGACATTCGTTGGATTATTGAAACACGAGTTCGATTGGCAAGTGACTTTTCTGACTCTTTTATTTCACATCTGCATGGTTTAGGAAGAAACACCTATGATAAAAAGAGAAGAGCTAAAAGAATGGGTGTTTTCTATAAATGTGCTCGCATGACATGTAATACCCGTTGTCGTTCCTTAGGAATGATGTCTGATAACCGTGAGGATAAGATTAAATTCATGAGGGATGGCTTGAGTAAGGAGTCTTTGGATGACATATCTAAGACCCTTGAGACGCATCCCAGTGGATATGTGTATCACGAAATTTGTATGTTATATGCACAATACTGAAAAGAAAGACAACAGTATAGTCTCGAGAATCTGACTTTAAAAGACCCTGTTTGCTAATTTATAAGAAAATTGGATGGGAAGCTTGTCCCTGACGCATAGACGTCATTCAAGCCATTACTTTCTGTAAATATTATTATCTATTTGTCTTTTCCTAATAATTGTGATTTGTTTTGTTGTTTTCTTTTATTTTCTCCGACAGGATCCTGACCTTTTTGCCTTTCACGATTTACTATTTTGCTACTAATCTTCCTTTGGAAGATACTAGTTGTGGACAACAGGACCTGGGCGACGCTGTCCTAGGCTCGCGGCCTAGTTGGGACGTATGAAATAACATGGAGTCGCCACCCGGTGTGAACCGGGACAAAGATTTAAGCCGCACTCACCCCTCGCAAGGGAAGACCTCAAACCGTTGGGTTCGGAATGGTCCCTTACTTATGCCACTTGTGATGATATAATTTGTGCAATAAATCAACCAGCCTAAACACATATTTCCAAGGATAATTACTCCTAAGTTCGCATGCATAAAATAAACCATTATAACGACAATATCATGCAATAATCTTATGGCATACCTCAATTATATAATGCGGAAAATAAAGAACAAAACTAAACATAATGCGAATTCCCAACGAAAAATAAATGACTAATCATGCTTGAATATCATCTCATGAACACATCAAATAAATACATGCGGAATTCAAATAACGAATGTCAAACAAATCAAAACATCATAAAACAAAATATGCGCCGTTTACTCAAGTGGTACGTGGAGTTGTATCCCGAGTGCAGATCATACTACCGTCCATTCGGAATCGGCTATGAAATTTATGTCCGGGTTTCCATCCTATATACCACGAGAGGCGACACATTTTTCATTTTATTCAAGGGCCACAACATACATCATTTTACAACAGATGCATATTTATCTACTCAAGGGCCACAACATGCATCATTTCATAATCATTTCATAATACATGTATTTACTATCTACTCAAGGGCCACAACATGCACATTTCATAATACATGCATTTACTATCTATTAAAGGGGGCCACAATCATGCATCATGCATTATTTTATCTAATCAAGGGCCACAACATGCATTACTACATAAGAATCATGCAAACGAATCTCAATAAATAATAAAAATAACACTGAAAACGGATGTGAAAAATACCCTCAGGTCTAACCTTTTGTCGGCTCTCGGACTTGCGTTTCACGACCGTCGGAAGGGCTATCACTCCGCAACTCTTCCGGTTCACTGGTTTAACGTCTTAGCTTGCTGTTTCACTATTTTGGTCACTGTTTTACCTCCGTTTCGCTGCTGTATTCGTTGTATTTTCTGGTCACTGTTTCAGGTGTGTTAAGGGACTGTTCTCGGCAGATTCGGGGATATTTTGGGTAGTTTCAGGGACTATTTTAGGTCAATTTTACCTGGCAGTTTTGGGCAGTTTTTGATGTGGGTTAGGACAGTTTCTGGTTGTGTTTTCTGGGCAGTTTTTTGTCACTACTTTTGGCAGTTTTCAGTGGTGTTTTGGAACAGTTTGGACAGTGCAGTTTTGGGTTACTGGATGGGCGTTTTGTAGGTAATTGGCGTGAAGCATCAGAGGGCTTGTGTGTGCGTGTGATGGCTTGTGTGTGCGTGGATCCTTGGCAGTGGATTATGGGCAGTGAGGACGTGTGATCCAAGGGTTGGAGAGAGCCTAGGGGTCATTCAATTTATTGCTCATGTATGGGGCTTGTTGATTCGGTCTAGTGGGGTCTTTAAAGTTCTCTGCTTGTGTCGGTTTGTTTGTTTATTAGTGGATGGATTGTGGCTTGTCATTGTTTATTAATGGTGGGCTGTTGAAGCAAAGTGTTCTTGGTCTTGGCTAAGGGCAGTTTTTTTTACGTGGCTTATGAGGGCTGAGCGTGGCTGTTATCAGTGCGTTGAGGACGTGAAAGTGGGGGGGCTGGTGGCTTGGGCTGAGTGTGGCATGAAAGTTTGAGTCAGGTTTAGGGCGTTGGTCAGTGGAAGTAAGGTTTGTACCAGTGGAGTGCGTGGTGTTGAATGGGGGACGTGCTGGAGGGCCGGTGTTTACGTGAGTGGCCTGTGATGTGGGGTGCAGGTGTGGCGTTGTGAAGTGATTTGCTTGCTGCTACGTGGAGAGTTGTTTATGCGCTAAAGGGCTTGGTTTGCTTTTGCCGATTGATTGTGTGTTGGCTACTGTATGAAGAATCTGAACCATTAGAGAGTTGGTGGGTGAGGGAGATGATGCCGAGAGCTTTGTGGTTCTTAGTTTAGGGTTTTATTTTTTTTGTTTGTCTTTGTCGTGAATTAGATGGTGAATGAGGGAGGAGGAATGAGAGATCTAGGAGCGTGACTGGAGTTGAGGGTTTCTTGTTTCTGGTTTGGGTGGCAGTTGTGGCTTGTGGTCGATGTGGGAGTTGAAGGGTGTGATGAGCTTACTGAGTGTAGTGTTGCATGAAGAGGATGCGTGAGTGGGCTGATGAGGTATGTCGTGTGAATGGGATCTGCATGAATGAGAGGCGCGATGGAGCAGTTTGATGAGTTGCTCTCGGCTGATGAGGGTGGTTTTTTAGTGCGCTGAAGGTTTGTTGTTTGTTTGTGATTTTTGTAGGGAGCTGCTGGTTTGATCGGTGGAGGGCAGGGCTGTGTCTTTGTCGTTTACATGATGGAGGGGCTGCCGAGAAGAGTATTTAGGGTTTAGAAAGGCGAGAGGGAGAGATGTGGTCGAGAAAGTTGTTTTTTTAGAGGAGAGAGAATTGTCAAGAAAAAGGAGAGCCGCAAGGGTTGGAAATGTGTTATTTTTATAGTAGTGCAATTAGGGTTTGTGCATGGATTAATTAGGAAAGGAAATCAATTAATTAGGTGTGTCATTTTAGGTAAGGATATTGTGTATTTTTGGGGGTAATTTCATTAAATTGGTGATTAAATTATTTAAATTAGGAATTATTTTATTTTGATTGATTTTAATTTGGAAGTGAATTATTTAATTTAAATTTTTTTATTTAATTTGGAAATGATTTAACTTAATGTTTTATTTAAATTGGTATATGATTAATTAATTAATTTTAATTTCAATTTAGTTATTTCATTTAATTTCAACTTGGTTATTTAATTTAATCTAATTGGTTTTTAATTGATTTTGTTTAATTTCTTTTGGGTTTATTGGAATATTATTTAATTAGTTTGTGAATTTAATTTAAGATTTGTGACATGTGTTTTAGATGTTTTCCTTCTTTTAAATTCAATTTGTGACGTGTGTTTTAAAACTGAGGTCCAACAAGCGAACCCGAAGCTAATCCAGCAAATAAGAATTAATCAAAATACCGATTCCCTTCCGACGATCGTTTCCCGCAACTTCCTCGACTAAAAAAGTAGTGCCTCCAACTGAGACTCATCATCGGGTTTCACATGCAAAAATGCAATGCCTACAGTCGCCCCCACTTTGATGGGACTTGTGCAGTGTGTGACATTGAACAATCCTATCAAAGTTATGCAATGCATTTTTACTTACCTGGCTCGCCAGCTGCCACCTGACTTGCCTGCTGTGTTGAGTTGAGTTGATCTGGTTGTACCATTTTCGGTATGCTAAACCTCATTTCCGAAGTATTGCTGAAGTGATGACTGTCCATCTTCGAACTGTGCTCCATTTTCGGAGTGCCATTTTCGGCAAGATGTGATAATGGTCCATTTTCGAACCGTGCTCCATTTCTGGAGTGCCATTTTTGGCGAGATGAGATAATGGTCCATTTCCGAACCGTTCTCCATTTTCGGAGTGCCATTTTCGGCGAGATGAGATACTGGTCCATTTCCGAACCGTGACTGATGTGAGAGTGGTCCATTTCCGAACCGTTGCTGATATGAGAGTGGTCCATTTCCGAACCGTTGCTGATGAGAGATAGTCCATTTCCGAACCATGACTGATATGAGAGGGGTCCATTTCTGAACCCTTGCTGATGAGAGATAGTCCATTTCTGAACCATGACTGATATGAGAGGGGTCCATTTCTGAACCCTTGCTGATGAGAGATAGTCCATTTCCGAACCATTACTGATATGAGAGTGGTCCATTTTCGAACCGATTTGATGATGTAGTAGATATGGTGGCGAGGCGCCTCGACCTCTGGGCTTTGTTCCCGAACCACCGAATGTGAACTGTGATGATGATGCAGTGGGCCCTTGACCTTGGGAAGCATCCCAGAACTGCAACCGACAACGGGGCACCTCGACCCAACACCGCTGACAATAGGGACCTCGCCCTCGAACTGATAATGATGTAGTGGGCACCTCGACCCTGGGACGCATCCCGGAACTACAACCGACAACGGGGGCACCTCGACCCTGGGCACCTCGACCCAACACCGCTGACAATAGGGACCTCGCCCTCAATGATGATGTAGTGGGCACCTCGACCCTGGGCACGCATCTCGACCCGGAACTACAACCGACAACGGGGGCACCTCGACCCTGGGCACGCATCTCGACCCAATACCGCTGACAATAGGGACCTCGCCCTGAATATGATGATGTAGTGGGCACCTCGACCCTGGGACGCATCGACCCGGAACTACAACTGACAACGGGGGCACCTCGACCCTGTGTGAACCGGGACAAATATTTAAGGCCGCACTCACCCCTCGCAAGGGAAGACCTCAAACCGTTGGGTTCGGAATGGTCCCTTACTTATGCCACTTGTGATGATATAATTTGTGCAATAAATCAACCAAGCCTAAACAACATATTTCCAAGGATAATTTACTCCTAAGTTCGCATGCATAAAATAAACCATTATAACGACAATATCATGCAATAATCTCATGGCATACCTCAATTATATAATGCGGAAAATAAAGAACAAAAATAAACATAATGCGAATTCCCAACGAAAAATAAATGACTAATCATGCTTGAATATCATCTCATGAACACATCAAATAAATAACATGCGGAATTCAAATAACAAATGTCAAACAAATCAAAACATCATAAAACAAAATATGCGCCGTTTACTCAAGTGGTACGTGGAGTTGTATCCCGAGTGCAGATCATACTACCGTCCATTCGGAATCGGCTATGAAATTTATGTCCGGGTTTCCATCCTATATACCACGAGAGGCGACACATTTTTCATTTTATTCAAGGGCCACAACATACATCATTTTACAACATATGCATATTTATCTACTCAAGGGCCACAACATGCATCATTTCATAATCATTTCATAATACATGTATTTACTATCTACTCAAG
This sequence comes from Zanthoxylum bungeanum, assembly GCA_019454045.1. Classification (NCBI taxonomy): domain Eukaryota; kingdom Viridiplantae; phylum Streptophyta; class Magnoliopsida; order Sapindales; family Rutaceae; genus Zanthoxylum; species Zanthoxylum bungeanum. The sequence goes on from SKCR01031772.1 coordinate 73,997, forward strand.
GGCCACAACATGCACATTTCATAATACATGCATTTACTATCTATTCAAGGGGGCCACAATCATGCATCATGCATTATTTTATCTAATCAAGGGCCACAACATGCATTACTACATAAGAATCATGCAAACGAATCTCAATAAATAATAAAAATAACACTGAAAACGGATGTGAAAAATACCCTCAGGTCTAACCTTTTGTCGGCTCTCGGACTTGCGTTTCACGACCGTCGGAAGGGCTATCACTCCGCAACTCTTCCGGTTCACTGGTTTAACGTCTTAGCTTGCTGTTTCACTATTTTGGTCGTTGTTTTACCTCCGTTTCGCTGCTGTATTCGTTGTATTTTCTGGTCACTGTTTCAGGTGTGTTAAGGGACTGTTCTCGGCAGATTCGGGGGCTGTTTTGGGTAGTTTCAGGGACTGTTTTAGGTCAATTTTACCTGGCAGTTTTGGGCAGTTTTTGATGTGGGTTTAGGAAAGTTTCTGGTTGTGTTTTCTGGGCAGTTTTTTGTCACTACTTTGGGCAGTTTTCAGTGGTGTTTTGGGACAGTTTGGACAGTGCAGTTTTGGGTTACTGGATGGGCGTTTTGTGAGGTAATTGGCGTGAAGCATCAGAGGGCTGTGTGTGCGTGTGATGGCTGTGTGTGCGTGGATCCTTGGCAGTGGATGCATGGGCAGTGAGGGACGTGTGATCCAAGGGTTGGAGAGAGCCTAGGGGTCATTCAATTTATTGCTCATGTATGGGGCTTGTTGATTCGATCTAGTGGGGTCTTTAAAGTTCTCTGCTTGTGTCGGTTTGTTTGTTTATTAGTGGATGGATTGTGGCTTGTCATTGTTTATTAATGGTGGGCTGTTGAAGCAAAGTGTTCTTGGTCTTGGCTAAGGGCAGTTTTTTTACGTGGCTTATGAGGGCTGAGCGTGGCTGTTATCAGTGCGTTGAGGATGTGAAAGTGGGGGGCTGGTGGCTTGGGCTGAGTGTGGCGTGAAAGTTTGAGTCAGGTTTAGGGCGTTGGTCAGTGGAAGTAAGGTTTGTACCAGGTGGAGTGCGTGGTGTTGAATGGGGGACGTGCTGGAGGGCCGGTGTTTACGTGAGTGGCCTGTGATGTGAGGGTGCAGGTGTGGCGTTGTGAAGTGATTTGCTTGCTGCTACGTGGAGAGGTTGTTTATGCGCTAAAGGTCTTGGTTTGCTTTTGCCGATTGATTGTTGTGTTGGCTACTGTATGAAGAATCTGAGCCATTAGAGAGTTGGTGGGTGAGGGAGATGATGCCGAGAGCTTTGTGGTTCTTAGTTTAGGGTTTTATTTTTTTTGTTTGTCTTTGTCGTGAATTAGATGGTGAATGAGGGAGGAGGAAGGAGAGATCTAGGAGCGTGACTGGAGTTGAGGGTTTCTTGTTTATGGTTTGGGTGGCAGTTGTGGCTTGTGGTCGATGTGGGAGTTGAAGGGTGTGATGAGCTTACTGAGTGTAGTGTTGCATGAAGAGGATGCGTGAGTGGGCTGATGAGGTATGTCGTGTAAATGGGGGCTGCATGAATGAGAGGCGCGATGGAGCAGTTTGATGAGTTGCTCTCGGCTGATGAGGGTGGTTTTTTAGTGCGCTGAAGGTTTGTTGTTTGTTTGTGATTTTTGTAGGGAGCTGCTGGTTTGATCGGTGGAGGGCAGGGCTGTGTCTTTGTCGTTTACATGATGGAGGGGCTGCCGAGAGAAGAGTATTTAGGGTTTAGAAAGGCGAGAGGGAGAGATGTGGTCGAGAAAGTTGTTTTTTTAGAGGAGAGAGAATTGTCAAGAAAAAGGAGAGCCGCAAGGGTTGGAAATGTGTTATTTTTATAGTAGTACAATTAGGGTTTGTGCATGGATTAATTAGGAAAGGAAATCAATTAAATTAGGTGTGTCATTTTAGGTAAGGATATTGTGTATTTTTGGGGGGTAATTTCATTAAATTGGTGATTAAATTATTTAAATTAGGAATTATTTTATTTTGATTGATTTTAATTTGGAAGTGAATTATTTAATTTAAATTTGTTTTATTTAATTTGTGAAATGATTTTACTTAATGTTTTATTTAAATTGGTATATGACTTAATTAATTAATTTTAATTTCAATTTAGTTATTTCATTTAATTTAAACTTGGTTATTTAATTTAATCTAATTGGTTTTTAAATTGATTTTAGTTTAATTTCTTTTGGGTTTAATTGAATATTATTTAATTAGTTTGTGAATTTATTTAAGATTTGTGACATGTGTTTTAGATGTTTTAATTCTTTTAAATTCAATTTGTGACGTGTGTTTTAAAACTGAGGACCAACAAGCCAACCCGAAGCTAATCCAGCAAATAAGAATTAATTAAAATACCGGTTCCCTTCCGACGATCGTTTCCCGCAACTTCCTCGACTAAAAAAGTAGTGCCTCCAACTGAGACTCATCATCGGGTTTCACATGCAAAAATGCAATGCCTACACTAGTGCTATTACTACTCACCCTTTTTCAAGGTATTATAAATTCAACTCATCATTGCACTCTTGAAGGCATCCAGAGCTGAGAAAGAAATACATAAAAATGGAAGCCACTTCAAGAAGACGAGTTGTAAACATTTGTGTGTTATGTGGTACAAGTGTTGGTTCTAAGCTAGAATACGTTGGAGCAGCACAGGAATTGGGTCGATTTTTAGCTGAAGGAATTTGCAACTAGTATATGGCGGTAGCAGTCTTGGATTAATGAGGATCGTTTCAAAGGCTGTATAGGAAGGTGGCATTCAAGTCTTGGGAATCATCCCAAAACCTTTGGTAGATGCGAATCTTATTGGACCAGCAAACAGAGAGTAACTGATCGTGCCAGGTATGTCTAAACGACTGGTGGAAATGATTAATCATGCTGATGTATTTATTGCTTTGCCAGGTGGCTTGGGCACAATGGAGGAAATTTTTACAGTTTTATCTTGGGAGAACTTGAACATACACCAGAAATCACTTGGACTGTTTAACGGTGATGGATTTTATGATTTTTTTGTGTGTTTCTTAATGATGCCCGGAGAAATGGATTTGTGTCAAAACCTCTAAAAGAACTCATCTTCACTGCCAGAACTGCCCCATATTTAATTGACCAAATCTTAGCCTTTGAACCATAAATTGACCCTATCATTTCCAAGATTAACTGGTCTGGTAATGATCGTGGTAAGAAGCATCAGATAAACCTTGATCTTAACCTTTAATTTCATTATAGATGTAGAATTTTAGCTAACCAGGTACTATCTTCTAAACTCATCTTCTACTTCTTAAGACATTGGGGACAATGTCTCATTTGGGTTTAGGGGAGGGGAATAGTTGACTAGTATCTTGTTTTTATGTTATTTTTATTTTTAGTCTAAAATTTTCAAAAAATTCAAAAAAAAATTGAAAATTTTTACAAAAATCAAAAAAAATATTTTGTGTTTTTATGCTTTTAATTTGATTAATCGGGTGAAATTGGTGTGAGATAGCTGTGTAAGGAATTTCCACTCTTGAGACGTATATCAACCTAATTCGAAACAAGTTAATTTTTGTTTATTTCATTTTGAAATATTTAATTTGTGAATTCTCCATAAATCGGACTTAAATGAATTTCATATGCATAGTTGACATGTATTATCAACATACATGGTAATATACAAACATGAGTTGTAATTGACGAGTTTGTAATATTCAGTGCTCTAGTTTAATTGGAGGAAACATCTAAAAAAACGATGGGATAAAATAAAAATAAAAAAAACAAAACTTCTAAGATCCGAGTTATTAAGTCCGTAGGGGTGTTTTAACACCTAGTGCCCTAAAACCAACTGGTTTGGGAGTCACTGGCCCAAAGCTTGCTACATGGATCAAAGATGTTACAAAAAATATATATATCTGAAGTCTAAGTAATTAAGTCCGTAGGGCTGTCTTAACATCTAGTGCCATAAACTCAATTAGTTTGGGAGTCACTGGCGTAAAGCTAGCTACATGGATGTAAGATATTATATATAAATAAATAAATAAAAGAAAAAATCAGAAAAATATTACATTGCTTAAAAAAGGTGTGAATTCTAATATAACTTTAGGACAAAAATATTACCTCCTTTTCAACTACATTTGTGACTATTGTGGGCAAAAGTGAGTTGATTAATATTTTGTTGGCTGTGTATATAGAGAATGGTAAAAATAATCAGAGAATTTACTTATTTGGTAATTTAGAAAGAAAGAAAACAACAATTTAACTTGGATAAGAAGTTTCACATGTTTAGTCACTAACTTGTTTATTCTATTTTCTCTTGTCTTTTTACTTTTGTGTGCATTAGTTTTAATTATCTTTTTATTTTTGTAAAATGTTTATGGGTATCATTGTCGTAAGCCCTCACGAGACTACAACTCGTCCACTAGGGACACCTAGGGGTTTAAAGGCTTGTTGCATACGCTAAATGCAACAGTGATCCCTACGAAAGTGGCTTCATTTACTTTTATTTTAAAGATTTTTATGTTATTTTATTTTGTTATTTTGCTCGAGGACTAGCAAAATGTTAGGTTTGGGGTGTGATGAGTGGTAAATGTATCACTATTTCTCACTCATTTGACCTAATATTTTGTATAGTTTCTTGAGTTTTGTGAATATTTTGATGTGTTTTGTGTTATTTTGTAGATAAATAAAGTTTCAAAACTCTCTGGAGGTGATTCGGGGCCAAAACAGTGAAAAACGGACCAAAAGGGTAAAACTGTCATTTGGCGCATCGTGATGCGCAACCTGCATCGCGACCGCTAACATGCGCCGAAGTCTGCTAACATGCGCCGGGACACGTGGACCAATCAGAGAAGTTTTGCTAAAATGCGTTGTCTGCTAACGTGTGCGAATTTGCTAATGTGTGTCTGCCACGTGTCAACATCAGAGCAGATTCACTAACGTGCATCGTGCCACGTGTCATCATCACATGCTGCCGATAATCACCATCGCCATGTGTCATCTACGTGTCATCCACATGTCAGCCATGTGGCGTCCACATCAGTCACATGCCGAGTCAGCTTGCCACGTGTCAACCACGTCATCATCAGCCAATCATCTTATGCCACGTGCCATCATTACATGCTGCCGACAATCAACATCGCCATGTCATCGCCACGTACTCGCCATGTTAGCATAATCATTAAGCTGTCGACGCCGCCTGCCACATGTCACCATCTCCCGAAGCCAAGTACCACGTGTCGCCAGATCCGCATTCCACACCGTAATTAACTGTGTGTCGCGTCGCGCCAATGGTTGCACGTCGTGACGCGCGAGGCTTACTGACGCCTATAAATTCAGGCCGAATTTTCCATTTCTGATTCATACCTTATTCTCTGTAATTCCTTAAGAATACTAAGAAGATTGTATCTTGTTTGTTTAATTTCAGTTTTGTAATTAATTTTATTTACTTTTACTCTCAGTACTTACCTTTCTTTACTTTTTCAGTTTTTACTTTTTAGTAATGAGGAGGTAACTCCCCCTTACTGGGGTAAAAGGTAAAGCTTTTCTTATTGTTATTTAGATTAATCTCCTTTAATTATAATATAATAACTACTTAAAACCTGACTTAATGAAGATACCGCTATATTGGCCCGTTGGTAATTATTTATAAATTGGTTTTAACCTGACTAAGCATGAATACCGCCTGGTTGGTCAGTTGGTAATTAATTATTAATTTGACTTAATCAGGTTACCGCCCATATGGCTAGTTGGTAATATCACACAAGTTAATATATTATATTAAGGGAAATATCTAAAATAGTAGTAATAGAAGTGGATCCTTTAACACAACATTTTCTTTCATTACACTTTTACTTTTTTAATTTCCAACATTTACTTTTCAGCACTTTACTTTATGTCTTTTATTTTTAAGCTTTTAGTAGTTGTAAATATGTGTCGTAGCTAAGCCCGTTATCTGGGGTTGTGATGAAATCCAATATCACCGATTTATAAGGGGTTATTTTATAGTTTGGGTAATATAAAAGTTTACTTATTAAGTTTTAAGCTTAATGCTTCTTGTTAACTGGCCATTAATAAGATTGATCTGGTAAACTTAAAATAAATTTGACGAAGGAATTTTAGGTTCAGCCCTAGACTTAATATCCCACGATCTTCCTTGAGGATAGATAACCCTTCAATAGATTTTCTTACAGGATAGACATTTACTTGTTGGGCGGGGGTAGCCATAATTGGAACTTAATCTTAATGAATTCATGTAACTTGGTTGGCATAGACATATTGTTTAATTGGGTTACAGTAGGTATTTGCATCTGACCATCGACAGAGGCTTTTTCAGAATTTCATGTTCCAGGTTGATAAACCAGTATATTACACAAACATGAAATAACCACTTCATCTTTAAAAGGTATTGGAAGAATTCACAACCCTGGATAGTTTAATAATATTGATTTTTCCTTAATCTACTTTCACGATATTTTCATTTACTTGTTTTAATTTTAAAAGTCACCATCCAATCAAAACAATCAATCTGTTAGGTACTCGTAAATATTTGGCTTCATAAATTAATAGTTTAGGTATTAAGTCATCGTGGGATAGATACTTTTTATACTACTTGAACGATACGTTCGCTTGTGTTATACGCGTGTGATTACGCCGGTCATTAAACTACATACATCCAATGTATTAGTCTAATAAATCTTATGGTCAAATGACGATCATTGGTTAAATGAGATTTAATCACATCCTGAATACAATATTCATTAAATGGATAAGGATATATGGTGTGATCTCGTATCAGACCATCCTTTACCATACGAAATAATCATCTTATGCTTATGTGATAAAAACTCATAAAACATTGTTCTAAGTTATTTAGTTAACCGAATATTTTCTTAATGTTTATCTTTTCATTAATGACACTACTAGTCATATTAAAAAAAATATGTAACAACTGTTTATATAGAACAAGTACCTATCCAATAGTCACAAGTTCTAATATCAAATATCAAAACAGTTATTAAACATTATTTTAAATAACTAGATGGGAGACATAGTATCAAATACTTATAGTTGCCGTATTGTGAGAATCGATATTCTTTATACACAACTATACACATCTCCTTTCTTAAGCTTTATAATTTGCGTTCAATTATTCACAACAATTGTAAATGATTGATTAGCAAACTGTGTCAGACACGTGACTTCTAAAAGTCATTAAAGCCAAGAAACGTCATTATAGCCAAGAAACGTCATTATAAGATAAACAAATACTTAATGGGGTTTTCTTAATGCCAGTCAAGAATCTCGAGACATGAACTAATTCAAGTCAATTCTTACTGCATAAGAAACTATTCTTACTAGATAACTATATCCAAAACAGATATCTATTTAGATTACAAATCGTGACTTAATAACTAAGTCACTAACCATCTTGATTTTCAAGAAAATCAGAACAACAGTTCTCGATGGTTTTAAACTAATCTAACAATATCTTAGTCTACTGTCTTTCTAGAACCTATTCTAGAATTACACAACCATAAGTAAAGTTAAAAAACCTATTCAAGTAATAAGCATGCAGTGCATTAAAAGTATAATTCTATAAACAATATAGAATAAAATGAAAACGAAACAGAATTTTTCCATAAAATTACGCACTTCTTTAGTTATGGATTTTTAACCCAGCAGTGTTTCCCACTACTTTTCGTAATACCGTAATCCCCAACGGACAACGGAAATTCAATAATTAAATTGAATTCCATAGTGAGAGTAGGATCCCATGAATATATTTCGACTCACAACTTTGGCACGATCTCACCTACGTATATTCATTAGGTAGACAACTCATTGTCAATCACTCACCAGTGACTCCTAATTTTGGTCCTGACCGTTTCTCGTTATGACGGCTTTGGCACGTTCACAAGGAGGCGCATCAATGCTTCATTTGTCAATGACAAAATCAAGCTACCGATGTAGTTCTGACAGCTTTGGCACGTTCATGATTTTCCACTTTCACTTGAATTTGTCTAGTATCAATATACAACCGGCATGGATAAAATCTCATAACCTACACCCTCACAGCTTTGGCACGATCTCGAATGCAGTTATAGAAAGATACTCATAAACCGTACTGATAAGACGGACGAAGAAACATGTATCCAATACACATCACTTTACCGCCTTATTTCTAAGCGGTGATTTTCTGATGAGTGATAAATCTATCACTATTTCCCACTCATTTAACCTAATATTTTGTATAGTTTCTTGAGTTTTGTGAATATTTTGATGTGTTTTGTGTTATTTTGTAGATAAATAAAGTTTCAGGACATTCTGGAGGTGATTTGGGCCAAAATAGTGAAAATTGGGAAAATGGGCATTTTTGTAATTTGTCCGCATTGCGACGCCAGGACCCTACCCGTCGCGACGCCTAAAGTGCGTCGAACATGCTAACGTGCATCGAGGGACACGTGTCAGAATCTGAGAAATTAGACTTGCTAACGTGCGCCGACCTTGCTAACGTACGCCATGACACGTGTCATCATCACAGAAGATCAGCTAAAATGCACCGTCTTCCACGTGTAGAAATCTCATTGGACCAAAGTAAGCGCGTGCCACGTGTCGAGTTGTCATTGGACCGAATCACCGGCGAATCACATGCTGCCACGTGTTAATCTCTTATTGGACCAATCCTAAACGCGTGCCACGTGTCAGATGATCATTGGACCGAAAGATCAGCCAATCACTGTCTGCCACGTGTCGTCTTCTCATTGCACACCTTTACCACGTCACACGTGTCATCACCAGATTCTGCCGACAATGCGTGTGGTCAAAAGCCGCGTTGACTGAAAACGCGTGCTGGCGTCGCGACTCCAAGTACTTCAGCGTCGCGACGCTGGACGCAAAAATTGTCTATAAATTGAGCTCGAGATTTCAGCTTTAGTTACACCATTCTCTCTCATTTCTTTGATGTAAATAGGGAGTTTCTCTCTCTAATTTATTTTAATTTAAGTTTTGTAATTAATTTTTAATTACATTCTGTAATAGTAATTACTTTTTGTAATAGTAATAGTAATTTATCTTGTTTTTACTGTTTCAGTTTTACTATTCAACCATGATGAGGTAACTTCTCCTTGCTAAGGTGAAAGGTAATTCTTTTACTGTTACTATTTAGATTAATCTCCCTTAAATATAATATATTTACTATTTAAAATTGACTTAATAAGGATAACGCCATATTGGTCGGTTGGCTATTAAATTTAAATTGGTTTAAACCTGACTAATCAAGGATACCGCCTATATGGCTGGTTGATAATTAAATTTTCTTACCGCCTATATGGCAGGTTCATGGACAAATCATACCGCCTTTATGGCTGGTCGGACTTAATTTGAATTAATCAGGTTACCGCCTATATGGCTGGTTGGTAATATTATCACAAGTTTATATATTATTTTATGGGAGATATCTAAAATAGTAAATAGTAAAACGAATTCATTTTACCTTAGCATTTTATTTTATTGTTATTTACTTTTCAGTATTTACTTTACCGCATTTACTATTTCGCATTTTTACTTTATGGCTTTTACTTTTAAGTTTTTACTAGCCCTAGACATGTGTCGTAACTAAGTTAGTTATCTAGGGTTGTGATGAATTTCAATATCACCGGTTTATAAGGGTTAGATTATAGTTTGGGTAATATAAAGATTTATTTATTGAGTCTTAATCTTAATGTTTTTTATTAACTGGCCATTAATAAAATTTATTAGGTAAACTTAAAATGAACTAGACATAGGGATTTTAAGTTTGAGACCTTAGACTCAATAGCCCACGATCTTCCTTGAGGATAGATAACCCTTTAATAGATTTCCTTACAGGATAGACATATACCTGTCGGGCGGGGGTAGCCATAATTGGAACTTAAACTTAATGAATCCAGATAATTTGGTTGACATAGACATATGGTTCAATTGGGTTAAACTGGGTATTTGTGTCTGACCATCGACAGAGGCTTCACATAATTTAGTGTTCCAGGTTAATAAATCAATATATTACCCAGCTATAGGATAACCACTTCATCTTAAATAATATTGAAAAGATTCACAACCCTAGATAGTTTTTAATATTGAATTTTCTTAAAACTTACTTTCGAACAATTTTATTTACTTGTCTTTAAATTTAGAATCGTCGCCATTTCAAATCAATCAAACAACCTGTTAGATACTCGTAATCATTTGACCTCATAAAATTAATAGCTTAGGTATTAAGTCCTCGTGGGATCGATATTTTTTATACTACTTGAACGATACGTACGCTTGCGTTATACGTGTGTGTTTACGCCGGTCAAGTTTTTGGCGCCGTTACCGGGGACTTATTTATCTTTCACTATTAGTTTTAAGGTTAGATACCTTTACTTGTATCTAATTTTCTTTTTACTTATTGTTTTTATTTTCTTGTGTTTCAGGTTTTCAGAAACTTCATGAGACGAACCAGAAGCTTTGAACTTCGACCGCTTGACCCGGAAATTGAAAGAACCATCAGACAGTTTAGAAGGGAACGGCGAGAAGGCCAAGAAGCTTTAGTCAACATGGAACCTGAACCTTTGAATGTTGCACCACCAATTCCCATTCGAGACAGAACCATTCGGTGGTTGACAGACTCATTTCTTGTATTGTACTTCCTCCCTTACCAGCAAATGCGGGTGACATCAAAACATGCATTCAAATGATTCAGCAGTCAGTTCAGTTTGGAGGAAATGCAATTGAAGACCCTAATACCCACATCAGCAACTTCCTGGAAGTTTGCGGCACTTTCAATTACAACCGAGAAGCTGAAGAAGCAATGAGACTGCGTGTTTTCCCATACTCCTTGAAGGACAGAGCTAAAGCTTGGCTACATTCACTACCAGCAGGTTCCATCACAATTTGGAACATTTTAGCTACCAAATTTCTTGCAAAGTACTTTCCACCAGCCAGAACTGGAAAACTGAGAAATGACATCACATCCTTTGTACAACAAGACTCGGAAAACTCTCTACGAAGCTTGGGAAAGGTATACAAAGATTTGCCCCAGAAATGTCCTCACCATGAGATTCCAAAATGGCTTCTTCCAAACTTTCTATAATGGACTTTCTGGAATAATGAGAACCACAATTGATGTGCTGCTGCTGGAGGAGCCCTGATGGCAAAAGGATAAGATCAAGCCTGGAACCTAATCGAAGAAATGGCCAACAACAATTCTTTGTGGCCAACAGAAAGGAGCATGATCCAAAGAATTGCAGGAATTTATGAAAGTGGAGTCAATACAGCAGTCAATACCAAGCTGGATCAGATATGCAAATTCATGGAGACTTTTACCACTGGATCCAAAAGTTCACCATATGGACGAGCACCGGAACCAAACCAACTTGAAGAGACGGTGAATTATGTCAATAATTTCAACAGACAGTGGAACAATCCATATTCGAATACCTACAACCCAGGGTGGAGGAATCATCCTAATTTTTCATGGAGTAACAATTCAAGGCAAAAGAACAATCCACCACCTGGATTCCAACAGAACTATCCACCACCTGGATTTCAGCAACAAAACAAAGGCCAGGAGCAGACAAATGAACCAGGAATAGCAGAAGTGCTGGCTCAGTTAAAAAGTACGATGCTGTGATTCAGAGTCAATCAACTTCTATTAAAGCACTGGAGAATCAAATCGACCAACTGGCCAATGCTCAGAGTTACAGACCACCAGGAAATCTTCCCAGCAACACAGAACCAAATCCAAGGAACCGAGGAAAGAGCAAATTCAAGCCATTACTTTGAAAAGCGGTACTGAGATCAACAAAGATGTAGGGATCAAGGCAACAATTGAGGAAATTCCAAAAGATGCAGTTCCACAGATGGAGGAAAAAGAAGCAAAGGAAAAAGAAAAAGATCAGATCATTCCACCTCCACATTTTCCTCAGCGACTTCAGAAAAATAAACTGGACAAGCAGTTTTGCTTGTTTCTTGGAGGTATTCAAAAAGCTGCATATCAACATTCCATTTGCAGAAGCCTTGGAAGAAATGCCCAGCTATGTCAAATTCATGAAAGATATTCTTTCACGAAAACGGAGATTGGGAGACTACGAAACAGTAGCATTAACGGAAGAATGCAACGCCATTATTCAGAGGAAACTTCCCCCGAAGTTGAAATATCCTGGCAGTTTCACAGTTCCATGCACCATTGGAGAACATTACATCGGTAAGGCTTTATGTGATTTAGGAGCCAGTGTTAACTTGATGCTTTTTCTATTTACAGGAAACTGCAGATTGGATAAGCAATGCCTACCTCAGTTTCATTGCAACTTGCGGACCGAACACTTGCATTTCCAAGAGGTATTGTTGAAGTTGTGCTGTGTGAAAGTAGACAAACTAATTCTCCCAGCAGATTTCATCATCCTTGACATGGAAGAGAGAACAAAGAAATACCTATCATTCTTAGGAGACCATTCCTGGCTACAGGTAAAACTGTGATTGATGTGCAAAAGGAGAACCATGAAAGTACAGGACTCAAGAAGTGACCTTTAATGTTTTCAAAGCCATGAAATTCCCGAGTGATGAAAAGGAAGAAGAATGATTCAGAGTTGATGTTGTTGAAAGTATCGTTCAAAATACTGAGCCAAATCCCACAGATACACTTGAAGCTTGCATCACCAACATGACTGACAGTGAGCTAGATGCTGAAATCCTGGAATGTATCAACTACCTTGACAAACTATTCCGATTCAAAGCGACACCACCAGTTGAAAGCTTGGAACTGCCCAAGAAAGATCGAATCAAGCCTTTGATTGAAGAACCACCACAGCTGGAGCTGAAGTTACTTCTGAGCCATCTCAGGTATGCATTTCTTGGAAACACTTCTGAATTACCTGTTATTATTTCTTCTTCACTAACATTGGAGCAGGAAGAAAAGCTACTGAGAGTATTACGAGAACATAAAAGAGCCATTGGATGGACTATAGCAGACATTCGAGGCATTAGCCCATCATTTTGCAAGGCACAAGATTCTGATGAACGATGAGTACAAACCCACAGTGGAGCATCAACGGAGACTTAATCCAATCATGAAGGAAGTCGTGAAGAAAGAAATAATCAAATGGTTGGATGCTGGCATCATTTACCCATTTCAGATAGTAGTTGGGTAAGTCCTATGCAGTGTGTACCAAAGAAAGGAGGAACTACTGTGGTTACCAATGAAAGAATGAGCTAATTCCGACAAGAACGGTGACTGGATGGAGAGTATGCATGGATTACAGGAAGCTGAACAAAGCCACGAGAAAGGACCATTTTCCTCTACCATTTATTGACCAGATGTTAACAGACTGGCGGGACATGAATTCTATTGCTTTCTGGACGGATATTCAGGGTACAATCAGATTGCCATTGCCCTAGAAGATCAGGAGAAAACCACATTTACATGTCCCTATGGTACTTTTTCTTTCCGCAGGATGCCATTGGATTATGTAATGCCCCCGCCACTTTTCAGCGTTGCATGATGGCCATATTCTCAGACATGCTGAGCAGAGTATGGAGGTTTCATGGATGACTTTTCTATATTTGGAGATTTTTTTGATCATTGTTTGCAAAATTTGGAACAGGTGTTACAAAGGTGCGAAGATACAAACTTGGTGCTCAATTGGAGAAATGTCATTTCATGGTACATGAGGGCATTGTTCTTGGACACCGGATCTCACAAAAGGGGATTGAGGTAGACAAAGCAAAGATAGAGACAATTGAAAAACTACCTCCACCAACATCTGTCAAAGGGATTCGGAGCTTTCTCGGACATGCAGGTTTTTACAGGAGATTTATCAAAGATTTTCCAAGATTGCAAAACCTCTTGCAATCTTCTGGAGAAGGATGTGCCTTTCAACTTCACCAAAGAATGCCAGGAAGCTTTTGAGATCTTAAAACAGAAGCTGATTTCTGCCCCCATCATTGTAGCACCAGACTGGACCCTTCCATTTGAAGTGTGATGTGCGATGCTAGTGATTTTGCTGTAGGTGCAGTTTTGGGACAACGCAAAGCAAAGATTTTCCACACCATTTACTACTCCAGCAGAACTCTGAATGAAGCTCAACTCAACTACACAACCACTGAAAAGGAGTTGCTCGCAGTTGTGTACGCTTTTGACAAATTCCGCTCATATCTGCTGGGTCCCAAAGTGGTGGTCTACACAGATCATTCAGCAATCAAATATCTGATCACAAAGAAAGATGCCAAACCCAGATTGATCCGTTGGATACTTCTTCTGCAAGAATTCGACGTGGAGATCAGAGACAGGAAAGGAACAGAGAATCAGGTGGCAGATCATCTATCGAGGCTCGAGAATGGAGAAACAGCTGACAAAGATCTGTCAATCAAAGAAACTTTTCCAGATGAACAGCTGTTTGCCATGAACAAACAACAGGAAGTCCCTTGGTATGCTGACTATGTCAACTACATTGTGTCAGGAAAATGGCCGTTGGAATGGACAACTCAGCAACGGAAAAAGTTCTTCAAATAAGTCAAGTACTATGTCTAGGATGAACCGTACCTGTTCAAACGCTGTGCTGATCAATTATTGAGACGGTGTGTTCCACAGGAGGAAATCAACAGTGTTTTGCAGCACTGTCCTTCATCACCATATGGCGGACACTTTAGCGAAAAATAAAACTGCAGCAAAAGTTCTGCAATCAGGTTTATTTGGCCCACTCTTTTAAAGATGCTTATCTTTTTTTGCTTTCAATGTGACAGGTGCCAGAGAACATGGAATATTTCGAGGACAAATGAAGGACCATTGCAAAACATTCTAGAAGTGGAAATATTTCGATGTGTGGGGTATTGATTTCATGGGACCCTTTGTTCAATCATTCAGAAACCTGTACATCCTGGTTGCTATAGACTACGTCTCCCAATGGGTCGAAGCAATTGCACTGCCATCCAATTGTCAAAAGTGGTGATCAAATTCCTTAAAAAGAACATTTTCACTCGATTCGGAAAACCTCATGCAATCATCAGCGATGTGGCTCACATTTCTGCAACAGATATTTCGATGCACTCCTATCAAATACGGAGTTACTCACAAGGTTGCCACAGCTTACCATCCACAATCAATGGACAGGTTGAGGTTTCAAACAGGGACAATCAAAAGAATCCTAGAAGAAAACCGTTGGATCAACAGGAGGGACTGGTCAACAAAACTAGATGATGCATTATGGGCTACAGGACAGCTTACAAGACACCCATTGGTATGTCTCCATATCTATTGGTGTTTGGGAAAGCGTGCCATCTGCCATTTGAGCTTGAGCACAAGGCGTACTGGGCACTGAAGACGT
>SKCR01031773.1:0-144197 GCA_019454045.1 Zanthoxylum bungeanum
AGTCCATTTATGGACTTAAGCAAGCTTCGCGAAGTTGGAATCTTCGATTCGACGAGATTATTAGATTGTCTGGTTTTCTCAAGAATACAGAAAAATCTTGTGTGTACCAGAAGGCTAGTAGGAGTATGATAGTATTTTTGGTTCTCTATGTTGATGACATCATAATCATTGGTAATGATATAGGAATGATGCAAGGCGTCAAAGCTTATCTCTGTAAGAATTTCTCCATGAAAGACCTTGGTAAAACTTCTTATATCTTGGGTATAAAGCTCTATAGGGATAGAGAAATAAAGCTTATTGGGTTATCCCAATCAACGTACATAGATAAGATCTTAGAACGGTATAATTTTATTAACTGTAAGATAGCAAATATACCGTTCAGATATGGCATTCATCTTTCAAAGAAGATGTATCCGCAAACAGAAGATGAGAAGATTAGAATGTCTAATCAGCCTTATGATTCATGTTTGGGTAGCATTATGTATGTCATGTTATGTACGAGGCATGATATTAGCGACGCGGTTAGTGTAACCAGTAGATAGCAGGTTAATGGGTATACAGATTCTGATTTCCAATCGGATCCCGATGATAGAAAGTCTACATCATGATTCGTATTTACCCTTAACAGAGGTGCAGTTTGTTGGAAAAGTTCCAAACAGAGGTCTACAGTTGATTCCACCACAGAGGTGGAATATATTGATGCTTCTGAAGCTGCAAAAGAAGTTGTTTGGCTTAAGAAGTTTATCACAAAACTGAGAGTTATCCCGAGTATCGAGAATCCGATTTCGTTATACTATGATAATACTGGTGCCATTGCGTAAGCAAAAGAACCGAGGGCGCATCAAAAGTCGAAGCATGTGGAATGAAAGTATCACATTATACGAGAGATTATGTCGCGAGGTGACATTGTCGTGTGCAAAGTTCCCAATGAAGATAATGTAGCAGACCCGCTCACGAAGGCTATACCTCCGAAGTTATTTGATAAGCATGTGGAGTCGATGAATATTAGATACAATCGATATTGGCACTAGAGCAAGTGAGAGATTTTGTTAGGGTTGGTGCTCTGAGCGCCAATTTCTTATGTATTTCCCTGTAAATATTTTTTTATATATTTTATTAATGAATAAAATAAACAGTTTCTATAATATAAATTCTTTTATTATATGGTAAAGACGTAAATGACCATAGAGTGATTGGTTATGATACAGTTGCAAAAGCGTCGCAACTGACATTGAGTAGTATCATAATGGTATCATTCTTTAATTGTTCCTGGTCAAGGTTTACAATTACTTAGTCAGTAAGTAAACCCGTTGAGACCGGTACGTGTTGTATATTAGAATGATGGATTCTAATGGTTTCTCAATGAACCATGAGTCTCGGGAGACTCATATAGACACATAGGTGTTTATATCGGATAAACACTGAATGACTCGCCGAAGATTCTTAATAGATGGTACACCAACGTCAATAAGAATCTTCTCGGGTTGAGTGAGCATAGTGATCCTTCAACTTGAGATACCAATGTGGATATATGAGGTATCATCCACACTTTGATGGCAGTCACGTCACCGATCTATTTAGATCATACCTCCGTATGTTTGTTGGGTGTGGACTGATCCTCATGATATCATGTGTGTATCAAGATAGGATCCGTCAGTTCTGTGTATAGAGCATAGGTATCCATTATGGAATTAGCAATATGTTAAATTCATGGGCCCGTGGTACACTGTAGAAATCAGTTCTAAGTGTTATTAAAGAGATTGCTAATAGAATCGTCGATGAGATTATACCTTAAGAGATTTGACGTTTATATCTATATCTCTGAAATAATCCGGATACCTGTGACGGAAGGATTATACGTATGTAGTGACCTCGACCCATATGGTTCAGAGATTTTTTTCGTGTTCGTCATAATTTACGGGTAGGTAGATTATGGACACGAAATTGGATTTCGTGACGGATATGTCTGAACCTAGAGAGTCTCACTAATGAGATATACTCGTAGGGCACTAGGGTAACTTTTATAAATAATACTGATTATTTATAAGTCGTTTAACAGTTAAACATAGATACATGCTTTTGAGATCTTATCGGCCATTTATTAAATATCGAATTGTGATATTTGACATTTATTATTAATATATGTATTTTGATTATTTAATATAAATATAATACAACATGTTTAGCTTAGTTTCTTCTCTACTTTCTTATGGATGTGTTTTGATGATTGGGAACTTAGATGAAAGATGGAAGCATGTAAATTGAATAAGAATGCTTAAAATTGTTTATTAGCTTTCTTTTTGCCATTTGATGGTTAGTTGTCATTCTAGAGTTACTTAGCCACTCATGATTGACCTAGAATTGTTCTTGAGTTGTTTCATGGTGGTGAGGCTTGTTTGGTATTGTGGAAATTGAATTAAAGTATTAAATTTAATTAATTTGGAGTTAATTTTGTTAATTTGTGAAATTATAAAATTAGGGTTTTTAACCTTCACCAAATTTGGGGCTTTTCATATATGTGATGAGATTTGATGTACATATTATGTATATTAAATTTGGAAATTTTTGGATTTCATCTTGACATGTTTTGAACAAAAATGACAAAATTGTAAATTCTTGAAAGTTTAGGGATCATTCGACAATAAGAGGAAAAATTATTTTCTTGAGTTGAAAATTGTATTTTCATGTATTAGACATGTACAAATCATTTTGGGATTGATTTGGAATCAATTAGAATTGTATTTGACAATTTAGGACTAAAATGACAAAAATACAAAGTTTTGGGGCTAAATGGTAATTACTGAAAAATCTGATTTTTGGGTAAAAATTTCAATTTTTAAGTATTGAGTAATAGAAATAAATTAGTTTATTTTGATTACCCAAGAAAAATTATTGAAATCAGAAAATTTTGATTTTTCGCGTTTCGCTGCATTTACCCGATTGCCGCCCAAAATCCCAACAGTTCGTTCGACTTACTCTTTTCATTTTCAGTTTTGCAGGAATTTCATTTATGCATGCGGAGAACGAGCTTGAGGACGATGGACACCAACTGCGATCATTATGGTCAGTCATTAGGGAAACCGAATGAGGGTCCACATGTGTGTAGTGACATGTTAAACCATGTGGTCGGATGTTATAAGTTATGTAATTCATATTATATATCAGATTATTTCATATTATGTCATCCATGAGTTTGTCATGGTTATGAAAGCATGTTATTCAAGCTAGTTCACGTGTAGTCTAGCTTCAGTAGTGCATGTATGGATGACAAGTACAAGACATGAATTAGATCACGTCACGTCATGCATTTCAAGTCATGATATCTATGTCTTGAGCAATCTATGTGTAATATTTATGTTTATATTCAGTTCATGAGATGATGCATGTAGGAATAGAACAAGTACAAGCCAAGAAATTAGTTCACGTCAGGTTAGGCATGTATAAGTCACAAATAGTCAATTTAGTATGAATCACGACATGCCATGTATTTGCACGTCATGAGGCTCAGGGGGATGACAGTACTATCTCCTGCCGATCGCGTCCTGGAATTACTAGGATGTGATAAATACGAAATACTCAAACGTTTAAATGTAAATATTATGTTAGTTAAGAGGTGAAATGTTAATTGTTGATAAATATTTAAAATGGAATATTCTTAGGAATATTTTTTAAACTTAAATTTGAAGCAGTGGGTTGGAGATGGGTGTATAATTTGATGCAAATCTTACACTAAAATCATGTTTATCACAAGGGTTGCCCTTAGTAAATATTCAAGATTCTTTGATGATTTCTTCATTATTGTTGTGATTAAATTGTGATTTAGGTTTTTTTTAGTGCCACCGAGTTAAGTAAACTTCAGGATTTAAAAAACTAATTTTTAAAATATTGTAATATTTAAAAGATATAAGATAAGAGAGATGGGTGTTACTTACTTTAAGTGCAAGAAGTCCACAGTACTCAAAAATAAGAATTGAAATTAACAAATTAAACTTGGGGTTACTGTTTTCCATAACAGAAGAAATCGAGTTGGCGAGCTGCGAGTGGAGGCAGAAAACTAGTGGGGAGAGGCGAGAGGCTGAAAGAGACGGGATTTTCACATGAGTGTGCATGTATCTATATTGTTCTTTTTAAACAAAAAAAAAAAAAGAAAGAAAGAAAGATGTGTGTTACTTGTTATGAATGCAATGATGATGTCTTTAATTTCATTCAAATCTGCATAAATAACTAAAATGTACATTACAAAGACATGTGACTTGCACATTCCTAATTATCGGGTTTGTTAGTATTTTTATAAAATAAAAATTATATTAATTCTTCGATTATTTCAGTTAGTATTGAATATCCGAATTTTCTGTTAATTTCAAATACTGGTCATATTTTTTTTTTTATTAAATATCAAATATTTATGTGGATTTCGTAAAATTTTGAGGGTATAGCAACATTGGTCATGACTCTAGATTACCATTTATGAAGTTATAATCATGAGATGGACTCAATGCGTAATGACATCATAACAAGTGCCAATTATTGTTCAAGTTAGTGCTGAATATAATTTCAAAAAAAAATTATTAATTTTTAAATCAATTGAGAATTTTAAAGTTGTTGCGGAAAAATTAAAATTGACTAACTCCTTGTTTAGAAAACTGGGAGATGTAGCCTTACTTTAGGTGCTGAACTCCGAACTAGAATCAAATCAGGTCAAAATCGGAACCTAATCGGTAAACGGTTCAGTGATTTTGAACTGAATCAGAACCGTCGAATGATCGATTCGGTTCCTATCCTTCAAAATTTAAGAACCGAATCAGAACATACGTTTGAACCGAACCGGTTCTTCAATTTTCTTTTTTTAAAAAAATTCTTCTATTATTTTATAAATACTTCCTATCATCCAAGTTTCCAAAAATTTATTCAATGATTGGTTCAAAGTTAAGGATATAAGAAAATATCAGAGCGAATAATGATTATTTATTCGACTTAACCAACGGAACTCAAGTAACCACAACTGAAACGACCGACAACGATTAGTCGATTAAAAATTTATTTAATTTTAATTGCAATTGTTATATAATGAGTTGTAATTTTATATTATAAATATAATAAAATAAATTTTATCAAATCCTTAATCGTGATTCGATTTCGATTCCAGAACCTGTTCCTAAAATCAGAATCAAACTGGAACCGAACCGAACCATACATTGTATGATTCGGTTCTGATTCCTTGTTTTGCCGCAGTTCGGTTTCGGGCCTATCTATAACCATGTCTGATCAACTGGAAATGATTAGGAAATAACTCACATATTCTATATCAATCGCGTTTGGTCGATCATTTCCCTCAAATTCAGTTGATCGTTCACCTCGTGTTCGGTCGACCTTAGTGAGTTAGGTCTACTAATTATACATGGCAACGGGTCGGGCGGGGCCCGGACTTTGACAAGCCCGGCCCGAGCTAGGCCAACAAAAAAAAGCCCGGGCCCGGGTTTTTTTTGCCCGAATTTTAAAAAAAATTAAAAAATTAAAAAAATACAAATATAAAATACATTCACAGTATTTGCAAAGACAATTTACAAATAAATCACAAGTTTCATTGATAAATTAACAATTTAAATGCTACAAATAAATAAAAATGCTACAAACATATTTATATATATATATATATATATATATATATTTTAGTTTTGGCCCGGGCCAAAATTGCAAAGCTCGGCTCGGACCCAAGCCCGAGCCAGACTTTGATCAAAGGGCCCGGTCCGGGCTTTTTATGCCTCAGGCGGGCTGAACCAGACCGAGGCTTTTGTTAAACAGATACGTAACCAATTAAAAATTAAAAAAATATACTTTATTAAATAATTTTTGAGAAAGTAAAATTGTACGAGATGAAAGAAAACGGCGCCGTTTGGACCCCAAAAAAAAAAAAAAAAAAAAAAAAAAAGGGAAACTCCCCTCATATTTGCTAAAACCCTCTCCAGTGTCTCTCTCTCGCTCCCTCATTTTCGCGTCTCTTCAACTTCAAGATCTACACACCCAAAAAAACCCTAGAACGAGTGAGTCAGCGAGAGAGAGAGAGAGATATTTGCAACAACAACAAAAGGAAATTACTCTCCTCTCCTCACTTTCTCCGATCCAAATCTTCAGCTCAGGTATACTTTAATCTACGATTCATTCATTTCCTTCCATTACACATATATACTTAACTTTTTTTTTTTTTTTGGTGTACGAATTTTGTTTTATGATTTTGCTGAGAAAATATTGTGTAGGTAGATCCTATGAGTCTCTGTTTATTTCCCTGGAAATTTTGTTTGAAGTGCTGTTGCTGATTTTTGTGTGGTTGATTAATTAGGTTTTTTTTTTTTTTTTTTGCGTTTGGGAGATTTAAGAGCAGGTAGTAGTGATGGCAACACCGGTGGTGCAGCAAACTCCAACTGCTGATATTGTATGCAAGATTTTGTATTGTTGAATTTTGGCTCTTACATCTTTGGTTGATTGTTTGAGGATATTCATATGGTGTAATATTTTTTTTAGGTTGGTAATGCGTTTGTTCATCAATATTACCTTATATTGCACCAATCGCCCCAGCTTGTTCATCGATTTTATCAGGATATTAGTAAGCTTGGTCGTCCAGAAGAAAATGGGGCTATGAGTATTACCACCACCATGCAAGTGGGTGGATCTTTCTCTCCTTTATTTTTGGGTTTTACATTTACGCGTGCTTGCATTTGTGTGTTAATAGTTTTAAGTTATAAACAGTTTGTGAGAGGATAGATAAAAGCACAATGTGTCAAAATGGTTGAATGAATAGAGTGTTAGGTGAACAGAGTGGGAAATTATCTGTACTATTTTTAACTTAGAATATGAATGAGTTGAATGTGGAATTAGTTTTTACTTGCTAATAGGAGAGTTGGTTTCTCATTCTTAGTTCACTTTTTGGAGCAGGCTATCAATGACAAGATACTTTCACTTGATTATGGAGATTTCAGTGCTGAGATAACCACTGTGGATGCACAAGAATCTTACAATGGGGGAGTATTTGTTCTTGTGACTGGTTATTTGACTGAAAAGGACTGTGTGAGGCGGAAATTTACACAGAGTTTCTTCCTGGCACCACAAGACAAAGGCTATTTTGTTTTGAATGATGTCTTTAGGTATGTAGATGATGCCTACCATGTTACAAACCAGGTTTCCATTAATGATGTTGAAGCTCCTATTACTCCCGATCAAGGTAATTATAGAAATCCATTCCAGCCTATTTTCTAAATTAATAATTATAGAAATCCAGCCTATTTTCTAAATTAAGGCTATTTCTTTTCTCTAACTTGATGTTTAAATGGTGTTTCTTTCTGCAGATCATTCTCCTGTGCAGGAGAACCATGTTTCTGATCAAACTGAAGTCAATGGGGAGGAAGTCATCGGGGAGGAAGTGAACATTCCATCAGAGAATGGAGACAGGACAATTGAAGATGAGGAAGTACCACTGCCAGAGGTTGTCGATGCAATTCCAGATGTTATGCATGTGGATGCTGAATCTAACCGTAAAGTTGAAGAAGTGCCAAAGAAGTCGTATGCCTCAATTGTAAGTAGTTAGGACACATACTATGCTGCTTAACATCTTGCAAGCCACTTGGGATTATCTTGCTTCAGTTATTGCATTTTCTAAATTTTACATCTATAGACTATACAGTGTTCGTTGGTGGTGAAGGATGGCTGTTGTGCATAAATGGTTTCACTTGCGGTTTTTTTATCAGCTTTCTAATTATTTGATGAACTACTGAACACTGGTTCAGGTAAAGGTCATGAAAGACAGTGCTGTGCCTGTTTCATCTCCTCCACCATCTTCTATGAGATCCATAATGAAGATCCAAGAGCAACAACCTGCATCTGCAACGTCTTCAGCCCCGTCAGATGAGAAACCAGTTAGTCACACAAGTACTACTGAAAATGGGAATAACCAAGAGTGTAGGGCTTTTGCAGTTCTTATGCTTCTATAATCTCTTATTGTTGGTTCACAAGTGGTGTGTGTGTGGAAACGAGTGCTAGCATTGTATTCAACTCACTCCTACATTTGTTATTTATAAACAGCTGAGGGTCTTTCTATTTACCTTAAAGGACTGCCTCCATCTGCCAATCATGCTCTACTGGAGAATGAGTTCAAGAAGTTCGGAACTATTAGGGGTGGTGGTATTCAAATTAAAATTCTGAAGGTACGTTCAAGCTCATTATCCATTGTGATTTATTGTTAGTTTTATCCCTGACTGATAATCATTCTCCATGCTTTGTGTGACAGGGATTTTGTTTTGGCTTTGTGGAATTTGAAGACGAAAGTGCTGTGCAAAGTGCAATTGAGGTATGCATCATTCGGCCCTAACATATATCTCTATATGAATTCATGATCTTCTCTTTTGCCATTTGTTGATTTCTTTCCTGTTTTTTCTCTGGGATGAGAAACAAGAAACATTTGTTAATTTATTATACATGCATGGGCTGAAATTTGTTGGTATTTCGGTCTTGTGATCAAATGCTTCTTTTACATGTCAAAGGACTCTGTGGATCAGGATGTACTATCCTCACATGAAAAGTGCATGTATTAAGCATTGGCTTATTCTCTGGGATTGTATTTGTTGTTGAGGTCTTCTTTTGATCATTAAGTCCAGTTCATATGACAGTGAAATGGCATAATGTGAGTTTGAACTCAGTTATTGTGAACAGAAGAGAGAATAGTGGACAAAATATAGAGCATGATTATTTTCTTGATTCCTTGAACTTAGTGTTGCAAGTCTTGGTAGAAATCAGTGGATGAGATTATAAATTAAGGCATATTATGATGTTTAGCAGTCGAATTTGACTAAAATAATCAACTTTTTTCTTTATCGTGATTCAAGTCCCACTTTTTCATCTTTCCCCTCTTCTTACCTATCTAGAAAACATTTGTTAGTGGAGAGGAGCCTTGTGAGAAGAACTAAAAGGTCTAGGTTCATATATTGTACTTACAATGGTCATAAATTTATCATTACACATAAATTACGACTATTTACGAAAACAGTGATGTTGTAACATACAAGGGATTTTGATCAACCAAGAACATCATGGGATTCTTATTGTGATAATGTCACACTACTGTATCGTGCAATTAAATTCTGCATTATTTTGCTTATGACATGTATATATAAATTAGCTAATGTTGCCCAGATTTTATGGTTCAGAAACTGGAAGAACCCAGTTGACCAGTTCTGCAAAAAAGCTCAGAACCCTCTTTCTGCTATTGGTACCTTTTATTTTCCATCTTTGATGTTGCATTTGTCATGATTCTCATAGCATGTGGGCTGAGAAAATAAGTGGGATTATATGCATGCTGATATCAAAAAACTTCATGCATAGTGCAGAGAGCTGAAAGCAGGACAGTGACCTGGGGTCACTTTTAGAAGTGCTTCTGAGGTCACGATTTCTGCTTTACCAAACAAGCTCCTTAAAGGGTATGTTATGGTCTTATGCAATTTTAACTGTCCCCAAGTGCGAGCAACATTTGTTGTTTTGAAGTTGAGGCTTCGTTTGTCAACAAACATTTCTGTCGCATTTACACTAGTAAGCTGGGTCATTTTAAACCTTTGATTTTTTTCTTTACACAATTTGTGACATAATTTGTGAACTGTTTATCAATAGTTGAGATTAAATCTGAAATGTGCGCTTTAGTGTATTAATTTACCCTTGTCATACTCTCAATGGCTCGAAAAGTATCAATACATTACAATTTGAAAATAGCTAAGAATAAAAAATATAGTGGCTAAAGATAGCAATCGGTCGAGATGGGTCAAGATTTTTTTAATTTCAGTCTTGTCCTGATTATAGGTTCGAGATGAAAAATTATCTCGAATCCCATCATGGTTTTTGAATTAAAATTTTAAAAAAAATCATCTTAAATCTCAATCAAAATTGGAGATTTGAAGACAATTTGAGAATCATATTTAAGGACTAATACTAGTTTCTCAACCAGTAATGAAGATTAACATATAAATCTGTATCATAATCTGAGGATTAACATATAAATCTGTACCATAATCTGAGTTTCTTGAATTTGTTGCTTGATTCGTGTGACCGAGTAATTTGGCTACATGCGAGTGGATTTTGATGTGAATCTGAGTGGCGTGTTTCTACGATTGCCTTCTCTAAGAATGCTAATACTTAACTACATTGTGAAAGTGCATCTTTTTCTTTGTTTTTCTACTCAAGGATGCATGAAATAGCTCCTTTACGCAGTTCTTCACTTTGAAGTTTTAAACTAACATGTTTTACTGGTTTTATGTTCAACACGTTTGGTCATAATCTTTGTTATTGAGATTGGCTCTCCATTTCTCTACTAATTATATATTTATTTTCTTTTAATGGTTTTATGGACCCTGGAATAAGCGAATAGATGGCCTTTTCAGCATTTTACTTTGTTGATGTAATTTATCTTGTGTGTTTCATCTCCTCATTCATGATTGGTGGTATGATGTTGAATATTTTGAAAGTTCCTTCTGATGAGTTTTATGTTATCCTTATTTGACATGGTTCAAACTTCATTTAGTTCCAAGTTTTGTTATGGCAAAGGAATATCACTGCAATGAGGCTACTTTGGCTTCACTTTAGTTTGTAGCTAGATTAGCATTCTTCCTCTCTGATGAGAAAGTGGGAGGTCCAGTTGCTTCTCAAATTAATAGCTTTGTATTAGTGTTTTAAATTTAAGTTGTTTTTTATGCTTTCATTAACTGCTTATGTTTAGAATCATTTAGCTTTTAAAATATTAGTATTGCCTGTATTTATGTTTCAGGCTTCACCTATCATGATTAGTGGGCAACGAGTAGTTGTTGAACCAAAGAAGTCTACTCGAGGCAAGTTGGGTTTTATAATAGATTATTACTACAATCCTTGTTCTTGTTAATAAGTGCTGAAAGTGGTTGCTTTCTATTGACAGGAGGCAGTAGGGGACGGTTTTCTTCCAGAGTTGGGAACGGATACAAGAATGAGGGAGCAAGAGGGCTTTTGAACTATGGGGGTGGCAGAGGTTATAACCGAGGGGGTGATTTTGGTAACAGGTCTGATTTTGAAAATAGGAGTGGCAGTAGGGCAGGGTTTTCAAACCGTGGAGGTGATGGATATCAGAGGAATGACACTGGTGGCCGTGTAAACCATGCTGGTAGGCCGCCTGTCAATGTGGCACCACGGGTATCTGCTCCTGCTTGAGGAAACCATAATTTGGGGGGAATTGGAGAGTGGAGGATAATTTTCTATTGTAGTTTAGTGATTTGACAAGTGATCTAATAGCTTTTAGAGTTGAATATGAGTGAATTTTTTCCTCTTTTAGACTAGATTCTGAAATTTCTATAGGAATGATGTTGGCCCTTTCCCATGTTTTTTGGTAACTGAGTGATTCTGGGTGTATGGTCTAGGAATTTTTGTTTGGTATACTTGTGTCATATCTAGTCTCCAGGGGATATTTTGGGTTTTTTTTTTTTTTTTTAATTTTAAACAATGGTTCATTATCTGTGTTTTTCGTATATGGTGAATGATAACAAAAACAGTGAGGTTGCAAACTCCAATTTACCATCCGAAAATTGAGGGACTCGAGTTTTTGAAAATGTTGTGCTGTGTTGCAGGATTTTACTTTTAAGCTGTGCAGTTTAAGTTTTTTTGTTGATTGTTACAAAATTGTCGTTTTAGTTGGCTATTGAAAATCGCTGATTTTTCATTTTCTAAGTTCATCTGATTCATAAAATAGACACACTTTCTTTTTTGTATTATTTCATGTTGAAAATTTAATAATTTCTCTTGATGAAAACAATGACCCCCCGTATTCCGAGCTTCGTATATTTGACAAAATGAAAACACATACAACCCCATTAGGATTAAACAATGATAATCTAAATGTATGTAACACACACACACATGTATATATATAGGAACATAAACTGATAAACAGTTTTAAAATTTCTTTGAAATGCAAAATTCAATGATGATGTTAATAATTTCACGTTTGCTATATAATTTGAATTCGCATTTGGATGACTTGTATGGACAAATGGAAACATAATCCTAAAGTTATATAATGACAACTTTATAACTTTTAACACTTCACTAATTGCTAAGAATTCAAGCACCGAAATTACATGCTTGAACGAAATCTAGATCATAATCTACATACTTGGTCCAGAGTGGCTTGAATTGATTCAGGGCAATATCAAGCCAAGGTTTCATGTTCCCGTTGAAGTGGACCACTGCGGCGTTTTGTATCTCTTCCATACTAATGCTTGGATTATATCCAAGCCCCAGTACATGCCATGATTTGTCTAGTGGTTTTGTAGTAGAGTAAAACGTGATCAAGCCTGGAGGAAGTGTCCCCAATTTCCACAATGTCCTGTTCTCATTCTGCAACACAGACGGCATTACTGATTAATAAAAATCGATCCCAATTTGAACAACAGAGAAACAAATGACCTAGAAAGTTGTCATGCAGAACAAATTAATGATTATATCAGCTATGAATGGGATTGGCAGTTAAGTAGCTAACCATTGCAGCTAATAGCGAATATTTTAAGCAAGTAGAGTTGTTATTGAGCATTAATCAATGAAACATATAGCAAACCAATCTTTACCAAATTCTGCCAGTAATGATACTCTTCTGTGCACTTCTCCCTTCTCCATGCATCCAAATCAAAGAAGTTCATCCCATAAGCCCACGCACATGCTTTTGGATTAAACTTCTGCTTAATTAACGGATGTGAGAAATTCATGTACTGTGCATATCTATGAAACGACCCAAAACAAGTCTCCACTGCACCATTCACTTTTCCATCCATATCATTCTTCCATAACCCTGTTAAGTCCCTCTGAACTACAATATCATCATCCAAGAACAAAATCCTATGCAATTTTGGATACATCTCAGGCAAATAAAACCTCAAATGATTCAATATTGACAAGTACTTGGGATTCCTAAACTTCATATTAGTAGTATCTTTTGTAGCATTCTCAAGCTTGTTCTCGAAGTAAAACCTCTGCAAATTAGCAGACTCCAGCTGCCTCAACACGGGGACATATGATGAATTCAAAAACCTATAATCCTCAACAGCCTTCACCTCTATATGTGCCCCATTATAATTCTTCAATTTAAACATAACCTGCATTGCCCCAAGATTCATTTTATCCGTCACAACATGAAACACATGTTTCCATGGCTCCTTTGAGTTCTTAACAGCTGAATTCACCACCACCGAAGCTGCAAGCACATTATCCGAGAAAATTGCATAATGATAAAGTTTGGGATCCTCGAATTCTGGAGGCGTGGGCTTCCCTTCATTGGTATATTTGTCCGGATTAGCAATTCTTTCTTCCATCAACCTCATAGCCAAACAATGCAAACTCTTAGGTATGGATTTCGCAGCAATCAAACTCGAAAAAGCTCCTTGCTTTTTGGCCTTAGTCAGTTCATTCACTGCAAAAATGGTATCTTTCAATTTCTGAATCTTCAACTGATTATCAAAAGACTCTTTCGCCTCAGCAATTATCTGGCGAGTCAATTTGATTCTCTCTTTCACGTCCTTTTCGAATTGTCTCAATGTTGATTCATCAAGTGAAAGAGAATCAGACTCCAATAGAGCTCGATACGTAGGTTTAGTAATAAGATCAGTATAATTCCTAGAGAGATCAGCAAAGATCCTAACCAGTTTCGAGTTCTCAAGCTTGAGCTTACGCGCGTACGACGCATACGCCATCACCAAAGCTCGGTGATCATCGGCTTGCTTTCTGATCTGATCCAGCCGCGGTTTCAAAGGATCCGGTTTCATCGCCAATACGGATCTCCGTATAGATCCGATTCCGTATGAACCGGAACTCAATCCCTAAATTAAAACCCCCAAAAAAAAAAAAAAAACGCATCATTACAACAACGTTTTTGCTTCCTCACTAAACAGAGAAACAAACACAACTAAAACTAATGAAATTATTTATACTAAAATAAAAATAAAAATGTGAGTGGAGTGGAGTGGAGTGATTTGTACTCACCGAGGTGTAAAGATCGTGAGAGTGAGAGTGAGAAGTAAAGAGAAGAGAGGAAGTGAAGAAGAGGAAGACGGCGAGTGTGATGGCGGAGGCGAAGAGTCTCATGGTGAAAGTGAAGCGTCCGGTCACCGGAGCTCCGGTGCGTGCGGTTCGGTATGTCGCCATTTTCAAGTTTTGATTTTGATTTGATGAGAGAAATGGAGGGAGTGAGTTAAGAGTATATCACTCGACTCGACTCGACTCGACTCGACTCATGATAATGGGTTTGGAGGCCAGGGGAGGGAAGTGTGTGTGTTTTGTTGATAGTCATAGATCTGGTTAGTTAATTATTCGCTGCTGCCCCTACCAGTGATTTAAAAGAATTTGGGCCGTTTGATTGGCTACGGGTAACATGTTATTGACGGCTCAAATTGCGTTAGTCAACTTCAGTTAGCTGGTTGGTGCCACTTGGAGAATGGCGGCAACGCGGAACCGAGTGTGAACGCTTTGATATTGTTATTTTTTTTTTTTTTTATACTTCTCATAAACGACATGGAGAGCACTGTCGTACATAATAAAGTGAGCAAACAAACGACCGACGACTAATAAATGGAGTTGTAATTGTAGATTAATTAATTAATGTATGCAACGTGGCCACCTACTCGAAGACCTACCTTTCATTAGTAACATAAATAAATTCAACTAGACGAAGTTAAAGATTTGTGTGGGTTCGAAGGGTATAGAGAAATCCTAGAGCTTTTAATGTTGATTAATGATTATGAATTGCGAGTAAAAAGAGTTAATTTCTTTACCAATTTTTATGATGAAATTGTTGTCCGATTAGTGCATTAAATAATAAAATTACATGCTACAAACAATTCAACCAGGAAATACCAATTAATTATCATAAAAACCCTAAAACTTAAAACATGAAACTATAAACTATAAACAAAACCTAGAGAAAACAAAATCGAATCCAAGTCGAGGTCTTCCTCTGTCCTTAAGAACTTATTGGTCACGTCATAGGTGCTTTATGGATTCGCAATTGACCAATGTTCTTCCATGATAACTTGGTTCCTTCTTGTCCAATGA
Source organism: Zanthoxylum bungeanum (assembly GCA_019454045.1). NCBI lineage: Eukaryota > Viridiplantae > Streptophyta > Magnoliopsida > Sapindales > Rutaceae > Zanthoxylum > Zanthoxylum bungeanum. The sequence continues at coordinate 15,097 of SKCR01031773.1, forward strand.
GCACTCATTGACAAGTGTTTGAACTAAGGAAATGGTGGAACTCTCTCTCAAAAAAAACAAAATGTCTCCCACAAAATCGGATTTCTTTCTTCTCCTCTTTATTGGATATAATGTCTCCTTTTATAAGGCATGGAAGGGTGCCAATAGGGCACCCTTTGGGGTGGGGTGCAACCCTCCAAAAGGTTGTACCCCTCACAAGCACCCAATGTTAAGGAAATACATATTTACCCTTAATGAATATTTAGAAGAATTTCCAACAAAAATTTTATAATAGAGCGTCTATGATAGGTTCAATCGAACACATGACATCCCTTGATTGAGAATTTTGTTCTTAAATTAGAGGATTTAGGTAATTTCTTATTTAAACAATATCCACTTAGATATATTTTATCTTTTCAATGTGACATGATTTAATTTAAGAGATGGTTAAAATATTTATTAGTGGGCTAATTTTTTATTCTCTATTTTAAAGTGATAAAAAAAAAACAACAAATGATAAAGTTAATTAGAACTTCAGTATGGTTAGCGAATTAAAAGTGGTGCCCATGTACGTAAGCAGCTAGTGGTGGATCCATTAGGGATCACATGCCTAGTACGTTTCGATCAACAGTGATTCGACCACCAATATGAAAAACAATTTAGGTGCGCCCAAAGGTCCTTTTGACAATGACATGCCTTTTGGTTTATAGTGGTTTTTTTTTTAGATACAGTATAATTCATATCAAATTAAAAAGGGATGGAACCCAGCCAAGCCCCATAGCTCGGATTGTTAACCGCATATTTAGCTAATATGTGAGCTTTCAAATTACAATGCCTAGGAATGAACCTAATACAAGCATTTCCTAATTTCGTCGCCATTCTACGGATTTCAGAAATCAGCCAGCTAATTTCCTTCTCACTACTATCTTGGCCGTTGGCGAGTCGCACAACATTTTGTGCATCAGCTTCCACAATTATCGGTAGCAACTTCCATTGATCTGTAATTTTAAGTCTCATTAACATTGCATCGGCTTCAATAAGCTCCACACTACCCCTGAACAAAGTGGGTTGGGCCACGGCAGCAATCGCATCCCCTTTATCATTGTGAACAATAGCCCCCAAACCCGCACGGCTCATATCATTATCTGTTGCCGCACCCACGTTGACTTTGAACCAATCAGTCGGGGGCACTGCACATATATTTCGCTCAACCTGCCTCTGATTCTCACAGCCACTCTGTTGTCGCACCCTTTTAAAAGACTCCACCGGTCCGAACCGTAAGGCTCCACCGGTTCTACGGTTCCAACCGGAACCGAAACGATTCCGGTTGGAACCGTAGAGTTCCTGTTGGAACCGTCCCCAACGGCTAGTTGCCGTTGGGGGGATGGGTATAAGAAAAATGTTTTTAAAAAATAAAATAAAATAAAATATAAATTACTAATATATCCCTAATAACGGTAATAAAACAGTTATATTTATGGGCTTTTTTGGTATCCAAAAAATTCTAAAACTCTATAAATATGATTCATTTTTCATTATTTCAACACATCAAATTCTCAACTCTCTCATTTCCTACAATTCTCAATCTCAATTCATACAATTCTTTTATTCTCAATCTCAATTCAATTAGTTATTATCATTCGCAATTAGTCAATTTTCTTATTTTTCTTCCTAATTTCTCAAACGAAAAATGGCAAGCTCATCTGAGAATATAATGTCAAATATGCCAACCCAAGAGAGCGGCCCTAGTATTGGTGCACAATCACGGAGAAGAGAAGTTAAGGCTCGTTCCTCGGATGTTTTCAAAATTCATTTTCATTTGGAACGCCTAGAAGATAATACACAACGAGCAATTTACAACTATTGTGGGGTTACCTACAAATTTTCTGGTGGATACGGCAATATGATCAAGCACCTGGAAAGACATCATCCGGTTGAACTTGGAATTGATACGATGCAAACTCAAATGGCCAGGTACGCATCATCTAGTAGAGGTACGAATGCTGTAGATTTATTTAAATATTCTGATTCAAAAAATAGAGAAGAATTTGTGAAATTAACTTGTATGGCACATTTTTCTTTAAGCTTTGGTGAAAAACTTCATTTTACTAATTACATGTATAATGCTTTAAATCATTCTGCATGTAGAATGACTCGAAACACAACAAAACGTCATATTTTTAAATTATATAAAGATGGTAAAATTATTTTAAATGACATATTTAAAGAGATAAAATGTCGTATTTCTATATGTTCTAATATTTGGAGTGACCATTGGCAAACACACTCATACATGGGTGTGACTTGTCATTTGATTGATGCATCATTTACCATGCAAAAACGACTTATTGCATTTATAGTTTTTGATGACCAACGTACTGCACAAAATATTTATAAAATGATGAAGGTAATTTTTGATGAATATGGTTTACTGCACAAAAGTTTAACAATTGGATTTGATAATACATCTACAAATACTACATCCATCAATGATTTAAAATCCTCATGTGAACCAAATTTAGGGGGTCGATTTTTTCATATTCGTTGTATATGTCATGTCCTTAACTTATGTGTTCAAGACGGTCTAAAATTATTATCATCTTTCATTGATCCTATTAAAACGACACTAAATTGTATTTGGTCATATTCTCAAGTTATGAGAGAATGGACGAAGTTTTGTAAAATAAATGGTATTAAAGCGATTAAATTTTCAAGAGATGTTACAACACGTTGGAATTCAACTTATTTTCTTTTATGTCAAGCATTTCAATACAAAGATGCATTATGTAGTTTTTTTTCTCAACACGTTCAAAATGTCACACTTTATCCTAGTCAATGAGATATCTGTGAAAACATTTTAGATATTTTAAAAGTTTTTAATGAAGCTACTTTAACTTTTAGCTTGGGAGGCAATATATTGGAAGCTAGATGATCTTCATTACATCCAAGCACTATAGAAGCAACAACTTGTGTGGATGATTGGACTCGAGCTGATCTGAGACAACAAGAAGATGCCCCCGATGATTTTGAAGATTTGTTCGATAATGCATTTGCAACAACAAGTGCAAGCGGAACCGAAGCTGAAGGATCAACTGATAATGATGATTGATAATTGTAAAATTGTAAATTTACAAAGGGGAAATGTGTTAAAATTGTAATGGAACTATGTGAGTTTTGATTCCTCTCACCTCTAGAGGATACGTAGGCAACTTAAATTTTAAAAAATTTAAGCTCAAGGTCTTCAATGTAATAATTTTATTTATTTATAAAATTAATCTCATTTATTTTAATTTATTTTCAAAATTTAAAAAAAAAAGGTTCGAAACCGAACCGGTTCGGTTCCGGTTCGGTTCAAGGTTCCGGTTCCACACTTGTGGAACTGGAAACCAGCCGGTTCGGTTCCAAACCAGAACCGAACCGCCAGCCGGATCTACCTTGATTGAGAATTTTGTTCTTAAATTAGAGGATTTAGGTGATTTCTTATTTAAACAATATCCACTTAGATATATTTTATCTTTTCAATGTGGCATGATTTAATTTAAGAGATAGTTAAAATATTTATCAGTGGGCTAATTTTTTATTCTCTATTTTAAAGTGATAAAAAAAACATTAAATTAAAAAAAACAACAAATTATAAAGTTAATTAGAACTTCAGTATGGTTAGCGAGCGAATTAAAAGTGGTGCCCCTATGAAAAACAATTTAGGTGCGCCCAAAGGTCCTTTTGACAATGCCATGCCTTTTGGTTTATAGTGGTTGGCTTCTTAATTTGTTGAGAAAGTAACACTTACTTAGGTTGGCTATTACATGATTTGGACCAATTATGATATTTCTCTTTTCTATGTGGTCCTGTACTAGCCGACATAGCAATTGCTATATTCCATCCTCATCTCAACTCCATTAATTATTAATAATAAAAAAAATCAAATCTTATTAAATTATTATTTTTTTCATTTTCTCATTTTTTTTAGGTTTACCATTTATGAGGGTAGAGTTTAGGTGGAGTTAGAGTAGTATATGGTGATTAAAAAATCACCGCGGGAGTTGATACGTTAGAGACACATAAGAGAATAATTTTTAATATTTATTAGTTGGACAAATCAGGTGCGTATATTAATATCTCCATTAAAATAGATGTCATGTGAATGGAAATCAGTAATAAGGTCCACGGGGCCTTTAGGGACTGGTAAGGGGACAATTTCTGTACATGTTGAATGAACATGACGGGTATAAATATTAACATTCACGTACCATACTCTACTCGGCTCATTACCATCCATAGTTAGCAACCTCTGAAATCTAACTAATATGGTGCATATAATTAGGGGCCGCCTTGAGTTGCCTTAAATTTTGAGGATTCTAATCGAATTCTTAAAATGGGACAATTATCGATAAAGAATCAAAAATATAAAAATTTATTATAAATTAAAAATTAAAATTTAGAGAACTTAATTTTAGATTATATTTTGAGAATTAACCAAGTGACTTTCTCATGACCACCTACAAAACTCCAGCGAATCCCTTATTGTCCTTTTATTCTTTTTACAAATCTGTCTTTCTTGGATGTTTTTACAATCCTTGAAACTTGAAATGCTCTGTGTTTTTTTCCCGCTATGTAGAATTTTTTCGCCGCTAATTGACCCACGTGCCTGTCTCCCAATTGGCATGTGCTAATTTTTAGCAACAACACTATTAAAGTGTTTTTAAGATGTATTTTGTCTGTTTAAAATTATTAAGATTTCTTATAAAAAAATTGCAGTATTTTTTCATTAAACTTTGGAGGTGTAATTAAAAGGAGCAAGTGTGCTCCGTTACATTTAAAACTTTTATTAGAATTGTCATTTGCTAACTTGTTATCAAGTTATCTTATTAGGTATTTTAAATAGTTACGATGATAGGAATTGTTGTAAAAATTGGTGTCATTAAACAGTAATATAATTTTGTAAACAAACAGATCAAACAGCAAAATTAGATCTAGATGCATGAAACCCTAAAACCAGAAAACCTTTAAAACAAACCAGAAAATGGAGATTGCAGATTTGTCCAAGTCGAGATGATCTCTGTCCTTAAGAACTTATTGGCTCCGTCACAGGTGCTTTACGGATTCGTTTTGCAAACGTTCTCCCAGGATTACTTGGATTCTTCTTGTTCAAGGAGCACTCCTTAACAAGTGTATGAACTTGGATCCAAATGGTGGATCTCTCTCTCAAAACAAAGAAAACAAAAACAATGCCTTTTCCATTCTTGGATATTAATTGTATATCTTCTGTATATTTTGTATGCAATAAAAGCCTTCTTATATAAGGCATGGAGGGATGCCAATAGGGCACCCCTTGGGGTGGGTTGCAACCCTCCAAGGATTGCAACCTCCCATACACCCCTTGGGAATTCCAATGGTACACATATACATATACACATCATATTCAATGAATTTGAGGAATTTACAACAATCCCCCACAATTCTTCAAATATTCATTCAGACACGTGAGAGAGATACCGTGAGCTAAAGCTGCATCGAAATAGGTAGCTTTCGCCTTGAACCTTTCCTAGTGAGTGACAATCGGATTTACTTGGCAAACCAGTGACCCATAGTCTTGAACTGTTCTGCCGTTGGTGTAAACCAAGACAATTGCCAACACACAGCTTTAATTCGACCATTTACTCGTTCTACGGTTGTGTTCATTTTTGGCCCTGAACAACGGTCCTGGATTCATCAAGCACTTTAGGGTAACCCGCCTTTAAAGATTCCCATGGAAGCGGCCTCACTTCTTACTTGAAATATGTGATCTACTATGAAGAGGTAATATGTCTTTACCCCCATTATGACTCATCTCCTAATATAGTGATCATTAAAAGCCTTAGCTTATCCTAACCAATGACAGACAGCACTCAGCGTCATTATCGGAATGGGAAAGAGTACGAAACTCTTCAGTGCTCGTTTTGAATTGCACAAAGTTTCTGTTGTCCCTTTTGAACCTAGATCTTGGGATCTCCAGTCAACTAGGTTGGGTTTCCACAGTGACAATTCTTAGATTATAGGCTTCAAGCCCATTCCCCTTCAATGACTTCTCAACTTGCTCTCGAGGTAAACCTTTAGTTAGTGGATCCGCTAGGTTTCCTTCGATTCAACATAATCGATCGATATTATACTACTTGAGAGCAGTTGACCTATGGTATTGTGTCTCCGACGTATGTGTCGAGACTTACCATTATACATTGTGTTTTGGGCTCTCCCAATAGCCGATAGGCTTTCACAATGTATGCTAATCGTTGGCACCGGTTTGGCCCAACTAGGAATATCCTCCAGGAAGTTTCTAAGCCATTCTGCTTCTTCCGCTGTTTTGTCTAATGCTATGAACTCTGATTTCATTGTAGACCGGGCAACACATGTTTGCCTCGAGGATTTCCATCACACAGCTGCATTACCAAGTGTGAAAACAAATCCAACCGTAGATTTGGAATCCACTATATCAGATATCCAGCATCGCTGTATCCCTCTAGAACAGCATGATATCTCTCGTAATGTAGCCCATATTTTGAAGTTTCTTATACCTCAAAAACACTTACTATGGCTTTTCCAGTGGTTATGTCCTGGATTGCTAGTATATCTGCTAAGCCTATTCACAACTTGAGCGATATCACTTCGTGTGTAATTCGTGAGATACATCAGACTTCCGATGATCTTTGAATACTCTAATTGCGATATGCTTAAGCCAGTATTCTTTGATAGAGGAAAAGTTAGGTTAGCTACTCCCAAATCTTTCATATCAAATTTGCTGGTTAACACTTTCTTGGTAAACTGAATCAATTCATGATTATTACCAATTATCAGCATATCGTCTACATAGAGACAGACAATGACATATCATTCTTGAGTTGATTTGGTGTATATACACTTATCAAACTCATCGGTTTTAAACCCACTTGACAACATCTCTTTGTCAATGTTCTCATGTCATTGTCTAGGTGCTTGTTTTAATCCGTACAAGGATTTTACAAGTTTGCACACCTTCTGTTCTTATCCAGGAACATTAAACCCTTCTGGTTGTTCCATGTAAGTCTCTTCAGCCAATTCACCATTCAAGAATGACGTCTTTACATCATTTTGATGTATTTCAAGACCAAATATAGCTGCTATGGCTATAAGCATTCTACTGATGTGATACGAATCACTGGTGGATATGTGTCAAAGTAGACAAGGTCTTCTTTCTTTCTATAATCTTTTATGACAACCTCGCCTTGTACTTATCTATTGATCCATCCATTTTCATCTTTCATTTGTAGCCCAGTGGCTTACAACCTGGTGGAAGATCAACCAACTCCCAAGTATGGTTCTGTAGGATTGAATCATTCTCATTGTTCATAGCCTCTTTCCACAGATGTGTCTCCGTAGAAGACATAGCTTTCTCATAGCTTCGAGGCTCAGTTTCTAACCAGTATGTCAGAAAATCGGGTCCAAATGACTTAGACGACATCTAGGTTCATTTGCCTCAACATTTCCATGTTAATTTGACTCTTGGTCAATCTGATCACTATCATTGACAGTATCAACAGTTCTTTTGAGAGACTCTCTTCTTCGTCTTTCCCTACAAGGAAATGTCTCTTCAAAAAATATTGCATTCCTTGACTCAATCATCACATTTGGATTGATGTCAGGAATCTCATTCTTGTGTACCAAGAATCAATACGCACTACTGACTTTGGCAAGACACCCCACATTTGAGGTATTTGTAGGAAGGTACGAAACCTTCCACAATTCATATGTGTCTTGTCTAGTCTTCTGTGAGGAAGCTTGTTCAGAACGTAGTTCGCGGAAAGCAAGGCTTCCCCCCACAAGTTCTGGGGCAGACCCGAACTTGTCAACATGGCATTCATCATTTCCTTCAACGTTCGGTTTTTTTGCGCTCCGCACTTCCGTTCTGTTGAGGAAAATAAGGAGCAGTGGTTTCGTGAATATTCCGTGCACAGAACAATATTCACCGAATGGTGAAACGTATTCACCACCTCTATCACTCCTGATCTTTTTGATTTTCTTGCCAAGTTGATTTTCAACTTCGCTCTCAGTGTATAAAGCTCTCAATAGCTTCAGCTATGCTACTCAGCAAATACACTTCACTGAATCTTGTGCTTTCATCGATAAAAGTGACAAAATACTTTTTACCGCCTCTTGTTTGCACAAAATTCATGTCACATACGTTAATGTGTACAAGTTCCAAGGGTTCAGAACTTTGTTCTATGATGTTCTATGTATTTTTGCTTCAACACATGCCTCACACTCATGTTGGCTATCAATGCAAATTTAGGCATAAGGTCCATGTTAATTAATGTATCATAATTAACATGTCCTAACCTCTCATGCCATACATTTTGTGACTCAATAATATAAGCAGAAGCTTCAGCTTTATTAATAGCACAATTGACAGTCATTGAAAAGACCCTCAGCGAGGTATCATTTTCCTACATAGACATCATTTCTGGTCAATACAATCTTGTCAGAAACAAATACAAACCCGAGACCGAGTTCTTCCGAATATCTGGAACATGCAAACATTATTATATGTAAGCTCCGTTCCGGATATCATTTTCAGAACTACTGTGCCTTGTCCAACCACTCTAGAGGTAGACGAGTTTCCCATTGTCAGATGATCGCCGCCATCGACCTTTCTGATACGAGGAAAACATCTTGCTATCAGCACAGATATGACGAGTAGCCCCAGAGTCTACCCATCATTCTCTCGGATTCCCAACCGAGTTGGCTTCAGTTACCACTGTTGAGAGATTCATTTCTGAAATCTCATTAGTTAACTGTTTATCTTCAGTGACATAGGCCTCTTTTATCCTGCCATTGTCCTGAGATATCTTGTTTCTGCAGTCCTTTGTCATATGACCGCTCTTTTCACAGTTGTAGCACTTCCCATTGAACTTCTTGTTCGCTTGGGAAGAATCAGCTTCACTGTTCTTTCTTTTCTTGCTACCCTTTACATCCTCAAAGATGTTGGCCTTAGACTCCATAATCTTGTAGCTGGCCTACTCGGACATCATGTTGTCCTGTTCGATTCTCAATCGAACTCCAAGGTCTTCAAGGCTCATCTGCTTCTTTTTGTGTTGCAGATAGCTCATGAAGTCCTTCCATGATGGAGGCAACTTTTCAATTATGGCGGCAACTTGAAACATCTTACAGAGTTTCATTCACTCATCCAGTATTTCATGAATGAACAATGGCAGTTCACACCCAACTGAGACATCACCGTCCTTGAATCTACCATCTTGTAGTCCAGGAACCTACCCACGACAAATTTCTTTTGTCCGGCATCTTCGTTTTGTACTTCTTCTCGAGAGATTCCCAGAGAACCTTCACAGAAGTCATGCCTTGGTACACATTGTACATGGTATTGTCAAGACCACCCAAAAGGTAGTTCTTGCATAGGAAGTCTCCAGACAACCAAGTCTGTTTTCGCTCTTCCTTGGCCAATTCAGATTCACCCTCCACAAGACCCTGAGGATCTTTGAGGAATTTAGCCAACTGAAGAGTTGTTAGGTAGAACAGCATTTTGCTCTACCACTGTTTGAAACTTGCCCCACCAAATTTCTCTGGCTTTTCTCCGTGAGAGACCGGTATTCTTTGATATTTCCGCTAGCCATTTGTAACTGGAAATTCAACAGGGTTCAATCAGTCTACGAAAGACGAATTGCACAACGATCAACGAATGATCTTGTTCAAAGTGATGTACTAGGTAGTCACTTGTTGTTCTAATGGACGAAAGTTCCAATAAACACAAGTCATTGAATTTTAACTAAAGATACTTAAGGAAAATTGAACGAACGAATATTCTTCGAACACCTTTTCCAATGGGATCTTTTAGCAATTCACAACCCAGATTTACACTCTTCAATAGCACAATTAATACGATAAGTGTAGATATATAAATGTCAATCAAGATTGGATGGAATTACTTGTGCAAAATCACACTTTAAATTCTCAACCAATTATGCAACACCCAATCAATTTCAACTTTATCACTATGTGTATGCTTGTGATATTGAACAACTTAATAATAACTTAAATCTATACTACCAAGATTAATGTGTTTACAGTATATGACTAACCGAGTTAATATTAATTAAAGTTTGCAGTTTATGATACTTACAGGACAAAGTCATTAGTGTCACGTTCGTATCTACGTTCGAACGAGACTGTCCAGTGTGTGTGTGTTCGTGTTGCGTTTGATAACGCGTTCGAACGAAGTGTTTCCAGAGAGTTTACGTTCGCGTAGCGTTTGATAACGCGTTCGAACGAAGTGTTTCCAGAGAGTTCACGTTCGAGTAGCGTTTGATAACGCGTTCGAACGGTGTGATTCCAGAGAGTTCACGTTCGTATAGCGTTCGTGAACGCGTTCGAACGGAACGATTCCAGAGAGTTTATGTTTGAGTTGCGTTTAGGACGCGTTCGAACGTTCTAAGGCAGAAGGCTTGCGTTCGAGTTGCGTTTGAAGACGCGTTCGAACGTTCTAACGAAAGTTCAAATATTTAGCCTTCGCGTGCGTCGGGCGTTCGAACGCCCTACGGGTTTTTCATGCACAGTTCGTATTTTCCAGAAAATATTCAAACCCTAACATGCAAATTACTATCTAATAACACGATGCAATAAGTTCTTAAGATTGTTGTAAAAATTGGTGTCATTAAACAGTAATATAATTTTGTAAATAAACAGATCAAACAGCAAAATTAGATCTAGATGCATGAAACCCTAAAACCAGAAAACCTTTAAAACAAACCAGAAAATGGAGATTGCAGATTTGTCCAAGTCGAGATGATCTCTGTCCTTAAGAACTTATTGGCCCCGTCACAGGTGCTTTACGGATTCGTTTTGCCAACGTTCTCCCAGGATTACTTGGATTCTTCTTGTTCAAGGAGCACTCCTTAACAAGTGTATGAACTTGGATCCAAATGGTGGATCTCTCTCTCAAAACAAAGAAAACAAAAACAATGCCTTTTCCATTCTTGGATATTAATTGTATATCTTCTGTATATTCTGTATGCAATAAAAGCCTTCTTATATAAGGCATGGAGGGATGCCAATAGGGCACCCCTTGGGGTGGGTTGCAACCCTCCAAGGATTGCAACCTCCCATACACCCCTTGGGAATTCCAATGGTACACATATACATATACACATCATATTTAATGAATTTAAGGAATTTACAACAGTAATTTGATTCAGAAGAGATTGATTTATAACAATAATTTTAAAAGAAAAATATCAATAAAAATAATAGATATAAAAAATTTCAATACGTAAATACTATATAAATTATATATGATAGCTTTTGTGATATATTTGTCAATGTTAATACTCAGTTTATGCTAAGATCTTATAAATTACATCCTAGTGTTTTTTTTTTTTTTTACGTTCACTTACATTCTAGCGGTGCAGATATTCTGTTTAAGTTTCTATTTTTATTAGGCATGATATTCTCGATTTAAGTTACAACAATGACAAGAAATAAAGAATGTTTTAATAGAGATTTTAAATGTAGTGTAAAATTTATTTAAACGGGATTTTTAAATAATTATTTGAAATTAATTTACTTAAAAGTAGAAAATATGTTGTTATTGTTAGAAAATAATAAATAAAATTTTCAATTTCAAGACATTCTAAAGATAAAAAAAAAAAAAAACATATTCTATAATTATATATATATTGATGCAAATATGCAATCAAAAACTAAAATTAGAACATAATTAAAGCAAAGTCATGGTAGACAAAAAAAAAATCATTAATTGTCTTAATTTGAGAGAGATAAGATGAACTATTGCAACATAAATAATAAACTTAAGATTTTAAAAGAAAAAAAAAACTAATAAATTAAGGGAAGAAAAAAATAAAATAATAAGTTTTTAACTTAATAATACTAAAATTTCAAATACTTTTAAGATAATTTAAATAATAAATGAATATTTATAAAATAATTTTTTTTCCAAAGTGAGGAGGGGCTCGTCACAGGGAATTTTTTAAAGTTGAACCATATTTTACCCAAGTAAATAAATAAATAAAATTGTCCTTTGAAGTTGAATCATATTTTACACATATTGAAAATTTTATCACTCTACAGAGTTGAATCTAATATAATCTTAATAATACTAATTAGGAAATGACATGATATAAATAAAAATAACACTTCAATAAATACCTTCGCTGTATATATATATATATGTGTGTAAATCTTGTCGCACTATGTCATGTAAAAATTTTCTCTATTTCTACTTTATTATACAATTATTCATTATCAACGATTAAGAGTGGCAATGGATCGTATCGATCCAGGCTTTGACAAGTCAAGCCCAATGCTTGGATTATGTCAAGATGGGCTCCAATTGAGTTGGGCTTTTTAAGAATATAAATTTTTATTTTTTAAATAAAATAATTTTTTTTTTGAATTTTTCAATACTTAAAAATGAAAAAAAAAATATTTATCAATGTTTTAAGTAATTTTTTTTGGATTGAACTTAAAAATTTAGTTATAAATACATGTATTTATTTTTAAAAATTAATTTATGTAATTAAAAAAATATTTTAACTAATACAAATCAAAGCCAGATTTTTTTACCGCCCACAAACTAAAATTTTTCCCTTGAGCCAGTCGGGATTCGGGCCTTTCTGCCCCGCAAATAATATTGTGAGGTGCACGTTAATTGATATAAATTTTGAGTCAATCATCTTATGTAATCCAATTGTCCATAAATTTGCGTCCTTAAATGTTTTTTTTTAATGTTCAATATCTACCATTAAATTATGTCAAATGAGTTTTTAAGTTAAAAATTGAAGTTAAATCTAGCTATCAAAACTTATCTATTGATTTAATCTAATCTAATGGTAGAAATTCAAAGTCAAAGATCTATACATCATTAAATATTATTTTAACTATTGGATTTACTTAAATCAATTGTTAGATTTTAATGTTTAGATTTGTGTCAAAAATTTATGTTGAAATATCCTCACTTGTGTCATTTTATAACGAGGGATGCTTTATTTTATTAAGTTAAGAATAAAATAAAAAGACAAAAATTCCTAAATTTCTGACAAAAAATATTATAGTTAAATCGATAGTTATTTTTGCCGTCGTTTACATATTTTAAAACATATTATTTGATTTTGCGTGCAATTGTGTATTGATCCAATGGGCCTTCTGTGTATATATAAAAAAGAAAATAACAAAAGCCAAGTCCATTTAGGTAATAATTCATAAAATGTGAGCCCGGCTTGAGTTGACTTGCTTGCCAAGTATGGCTAGCTATTTGTGTCTTTTGACAAAGCAAAAGATACCACCATTAGACAGGAGTATGACAGCCATTTTTATTATTAGGGGTGTTCATGGGTCGGATCGGATCGAGTTTTTTTAATTTTCTTAAACTTGATCTGGTCGGGTCATGCATGTTAGAGGACTCGAAATCCGAAATTTTAAAGTATAACCCGCGCGATTCGAGTCATTGCGGGTTGAGTAAAAAAATACGGGTCGGGTCGGGTAGGAAAAATATATAATATATATATTTTATGATATAATTTCGATAGGATTTGTAGTTAAACCAAATTATGATAAATTAACTAGAGAGGAAAATGGAAAAATCATCAATTACAAGTCGGGTCGGGTCAAACCCAATTTTTTAAATATAATTTCCGATTTTGCTGGCCGGGTCTGACCCGAAATTATATTTTTTATTTTATAAACCTGACCGGTCTGACCCCGAAATTATATTTATTATTTAAATTATCTTAAAAGTATTTGAAATTTTAATACTATCAAATCAAGAACTTATTATTTTATTTTTATCTTCCTTAATTTATTGGTTTATCTATTTATTCTTTTAAAATTTTAAGTTTATTATTTATGTTGAAATAGTTCATCTTATCTCTCTCAAATTTGTTAATTTCCTTTTCATATTAAGACAATTAATGATAATTGTTTTTGTCTACCATGACTTTGCTTTAATTATGTTCTTATTTTAGCCTTTGATTGCATATTTGCATATATATATATATATATATATATATGTTTTTTTTTCTTTATAATGTGTTGAAATTGGAAATTGTAATAAGTATTGTTGATGGTGTTTTTTAAGCACTATGTTATTTAAGGAGTACGGCAGGGGTAAAAAGGGGTAATTCCCTTCTCGGTCGAAATCATTAATGCCGACCTGGCCACTAAAAGCCAAACAGTAAGTGATCGAGCACTTTATAATCGGTAACCGAGCACTTGAGTTCAAGATGACCGGGCAATTATCAGGTCGATAGCAGCACTCTCAGTACAAAAGACTATCATGACCGACCACATGAAGACCGGGAGTATGACGAGACATGCTCTAGAAGATGACACCCTATTCTTGTGGATAAGATGACAAGTTATCATATTTTCATTGGGAAAACTGGTGAGTCAGAGTCATAGTAGGATAAATAAAGTAAAAGTAGTTTTGATTAGGAATCCTTATGGGAAAAGGGAATAGTTTTGACTAGGAATCCTGAAAGGAAAAGGAAACCATCTCCAATTGAGAATTCTTATACAAATAGGAATATGATTTCTTCACCATTATAAATAGGAGGGTAGAGTGAGTGTAGAGGGGATGACAAGGAAGAGGCAGATCATTACGATCAGACTTGTAAAACACAAGAGATATCAGAGAAGCATATCTCAGTAATAAAAAGTATCACTCGTTCTGTGCCCGTGGACGTAGGTCGGATCTGATCCGCCGAACCACGTTAAATCTCCTTGTTGATTGGCGTATTTATCTGTCTTTTGCTAAGTTTACTTTTGGTCCCCCATAACCAAACAAATTCACTATTGAGGGAGGATTAGTCTCGGGAGTAATATTCCCATATTGCCCTTGAGACCAAAATCCGCCGTCAACAGTTGTCGCCGTCTGTGGGGAATCAATAAAAAGTAGCTCGCGTGGTAAGACAATGGCAGAAGGTGGAAATCGCCAGTCATCGGGGAGTTCAACAGCAGAATGGATGGAGAAAATGGAGGAAAATATGAGGAAAAATAGGGAGAAAGAATATGACGAAGAGGTACGAGAAGATACCGACCACGAGAAGCACCACCCCCAGGATAACAGAAAGAAAGGAGACCGCATGAGGCGGCATGGAACCAATGACAGCAGCATGAAATCTTGGTTACGGCAGGAGCTGGCCAAATGGGGAGTATGCCCCAATACAGACAGAGGGGATGCCCAGGACGGCAAAGATGAGTCCCCCCTCACAGAAGAAATAAGGTCAGAGAAATTCCCGAAAAGATTCAGCATGCCAACCATGGCGCCATACAAAGGCCATACCGATCCCAAAACCCACATTGAAGGCTTCGTCCTACTAATGGAGGTACAAGGGGTAACAGGGGACGCCATTTGCAAAGTGTTCCCCTTAACTCTAGCCGGACCGGCCATTCTATGGTATAGAAGCCTAGCCCCAAGAAGCATCGGAAGCTTCGCGCAACTCAAGAAGTCATTTGTTCGGTACTTCAAAGGGGCATGCGTCCCAAAGAAAATGATGGGAGAATTGAGACTGATGAAACAGGGGGATGATGAGCCTCTGAGGAATTTTATTGAAAGGTACCATAATTTGGTGCTTGAGGTCGGAGCGTACGAGTCATCAGAAGTGCTAGAAAGTCTCAAGGGAGGTCTGAAGGTCGGGAAGTTATGGACTCACCTGAGGATTCAAGACGTATCGAATTATACCACTGCCCTGGAGTTGGCCAGGAAGTTTATCTTAATAGAGGAGGAGAAAAAGATTGTCCGGGGAGTAGACACCCGAAAGGCTAAGATACTCAGGTCAGACAATCAGTGGGATTTGATCAGAAATTTGAGGAGACCGGTCCCGGAGCAGAAGAAACTCAGACCGACACCTCTGAGTAGTCATGTTCAAGAGATAAAGTCATCTGTCCAAGTCAACCGTGTCTCGGGGAGAACAGTATACACCCCCCTGAACAAACCTATGGCCCAGATAGTTCGGGAAATCCAGGATAAAGGTCTGTTGGCCGAGCCTAATTTGAGGAGGTTCCCGATTGAGGAGGGAAATAGTAGGGCTTACTGTATCTACCATAACGTAAGGGGACATGCCACGAATGGGTGCAGAGACCTGCGAGAGCATGTGGAAGACTTGGTGAAAGAAGGCTATCTCAGTGTGTACATAGACCATTCGGTTTTTGAGGTCGACCAAAGTTGATAGCGGAAGTCATCCGATCGGATGCGTGGAATGCTGAGATGCAGAGAGGACGTATTAAGAAGAGCCTTACTTGTAGTGACCCTTGTAGAGTTGCAAGAAAGACAACGGATCCCAAAAGTGTGAGTAAAACCTCTTCTGTCTTAGGCTGACATTTATTTATGCTTGTTTGTTGTGGCCCACACAATGATTTTGATATTTGTTTTACGGATCGGGTCTGCTCTTGTACCGCCGAGTCCGTTTTGTTGATATATGTTTTACGGCTCGGGTCTGCTCTTGTACTGCCGAGACCGATATTTCCTTCCGGCTCGGGTTGCTCTTGTACCGCCGAGACCGATGTTTCTTTCCGGCTCGGGTCTGCTCTTGTACCGCCGAGACCGATGTTTCCTTCCGGCTCGGGTCTGCTCTTGTACCGCCGAGACCGATG
The DNA here is from genome assembly GCA_019454045.1 of Zanthoxylum bungeanum. Taxonomy (NCBI): domain Eukaryota; kingdom Viridiplantae; phylum Streptophyta; class Magnoliopsida; order Sapindales; family Rutaceae; genus Zanthoxylum; species Zanthoxylum bungeanum. Next base: position 31,708 of record SKCR01031773.1, read on the forward strand.
TTTCTTTCCGGCTCGGGTCTGCTCTTGTACCGCCGAGACCGATGTTTCCTTCCGGCTCGGGTCTGCTCTTGTACCGCCGAGACCGATGTTTCCTTCCGTCTCGGGTCTGCTCTTGTACCGCCGAGACCGATGTTTCTTTCCGGCTCGGGTCTGCTCTTGTACCACCGAGATCGATGTTTGTTTCGGCTCGGGGCTGGATTTCGTTCCGCCGAGGCCGCTTGGTTATTCGGCTCGGGGCTGGATTTCATTCCGCCGAGGCCTCTTGTTTATTCGGCTCGGGGCTTGATTTCATTCCGCCGAGGCCACTTGTTTATTCGGCTCAGGGCTGGATTTCGTTCCGCCGAGGCCGCTTGGATATTCGGCTCGGGGCTGGATTTCGTTCCGTCGATGCCTTATGGTTTATTCGTTCCGCCAGTCATTCATTCTGCTGTTGAACTCCCCGATGACTGGCGATTTCCACCTTCTGCCATTGTCTTACCACGCGAGCTGCTTTTTGTTGATTCCCCACAGACGGCGCCAACTGTTGACGGCGGATTTTGGTCTCAAGGGCAATATGAGAATATCACTCCCGAGACTAATCCTCCCTCAATAGTGAATTTGTTTGGTTATGGGGGACCAAAAGCAAACTTAGCAAAAGACAGATAAATACGCCAATCAACAAGGAGATTTAACGTGGTTCGGCGGATCAGATCCGACCTACGTCCACGGGCACAGAACGAGTGATACTTTTTATTACTGAGATATGCTTCTCTGATATCTCTTGTGTTTTACAAGTCTGATCGTAATGATCTGCCTCTTCCTTGTCCTCCCCTCTACACTCACTCTACCCTCCTATTTATAATGGTGAAGAAATCATATTCCTATTTGTACAAGAATTCTCAATTGGAGATGGTTTCCTTTTCCTTTCAGGATTCCTAGTCAAAACTATTCCCTTTTCCCATAAGGATTCCTAATCAAAACTACCTTTACTTTATTTATCCTACTATGACTCTGACTCACCAGTTTTCCCCATGAAAATATGATAACTTGTCATCTTATCCACAAGAATAGGGTGTCATCTTCTGGAGCATGTCTCGTCATACTCCCGCTCTTCATGTGGTCGGTCATGATAGTCTTTTGTACTGAGAGTGCTGCTATCGACCTGATAATTGCCCGGTCATCTTGAACTCAAGTGCTCGGTTACCGATCATAAAGTGCTCGGTCACTTACTATTTGACTTTTAGTGGCCAGGTCGGCATTAATGATTTCGACCGAGAAGGGAATTACCCCTTTTTACCCCTGCCGTACTCCTTAAATAACATAGTGCTTAAAAAACACCATCAACAGAGAATATCGTGCCTAATAAAAATAGAAATTTTACTAGAAATATCTGCATCGCTAATAAGTGAACGTATAAAAAAAGTAAAAACAATAGTATGTAATATATAAGATGTTATCATAACCCGAGTATTAACTAGATAAACATTGACAAATATACCACAAAAGCTATCATATATAATTTTTTATAGTATTTAGGTATTGAAATTTTTTATATCTATTATTTTTGTAGATTTTTTTTTTTAAATATTATTATTATAAATCACCCCAACCTGAATCAAATACTTGACTCCGCTACTGCTCATACACCTTGTCTTTTCACTAGTTTTGATATCATAATACGAGCAAGTCAATAACAATATATTTGCTTGCTACCAAACAAGTCAGTATCAATGCAGCTTGCTTACTTGGTTTGGTTTTCAAGTATCTTATTAATTAGGGAATTATTAATTTTCCATTTGATAAATATCATTTATCATGAAAATTTTGAATTTGTTATCTTTTACATCTAAAGTTTAAAAATTATTCGCTTTTCCACCTGATAAAATTGAAATGTGTACAAATTATCCATTAATTTCGTGAAAATTATATGTTTTCCACCTAATAAAAATGAAAAAAAAATGAATAAATATGAAACTTTAGGTGGAAAATAAAACAATTTCAAAATTTCCTGGAAAATGCTACTTACTCCATTTACTAGGTGGAAAAAATAATAATTTCCCTAGTAATAGAAAAAATTATCACTCATATTCAAATCTTAAAGGAAGTAAGAGATTAAAAATATATTTAGATTTATTTTCCCGTTTAATTTTTTATTTTTATTTTTAAAAAAATCAATAACAATGCAGCCTATTTTTCAATTGAGCTAGTGAGGGTATTAGCTCTGTTTCAACAGAGGAATTTAATTAAAACATTAAAATAAAATAATGAGATATATTTTTGTGGTAGTATCGTGCATTAGCTTATTTAATTGAGTACCCCCAACCCAACAAATCTACTTGGAAAGTTAAATTTAGAAGGTCAATTCCACACAGCAGCAAGTTAAAATCAAATTACTGACGATCTTGGATTATATCAACCCTTGTCTTGCATCGGATTCTCAAATCATATGATCAACAACTACAACCAAAATATATCTATAAAAAGAATGTTGGGTTCAATTCCAATTTTCCATTCTCTTGCAAATAAATGAGAGGTATGTCCCTTAAGTCTTTTGGGAAAGGTATAAAGATGAATGAACTATTACAAATTTATTTGTTTACTGTGTTCTTACAACGGATTTTGAACAGACAGTAAACTGAATACAAAAGTACAATTAACAACAGTGATACAGTAATCAACAATACAAATAAAATAGAAGACAGTTGTAGGCAATAAAGCACAGATCAGCAACAGGAAGAATTCCGAGGCTTGTTGTGGCAACAATCTCCTTAAAACAAATTCGTCCCCTACGGATCGGTGCAGTAGAACGCGAGACGTTTGTTTCCCAGGATGCAACGGAAAAATAGACGAATTGGGCACCACCAAATCCGACTTCAACGAACAACCGAAGTGCTTGAACTCTCTCAAAAGATTTACTAAATTCCAATTTTCTCTTGTGTGTAATGTGTGTAATGTTAAAAAACGAAAACACTACTATATTAAAGAAAATAACATGCCAATTGAGTCTCATCAATGAGAGGCTTTACACTTGTTGTAACCATCAAGTTGATTAATGTCATTAATCTCAAATTGTAACCACAAAGATGATTAATTGTCATTGATTCAACTGTTCTGGAACATAAAAAGGCTTGGAAAAAATAAAGAGACATCCAAAAATTGGCTCGGCCAGGCCCGCTCAATTTGGTCCGGCATTCGTGTACGCAGGACACGCGGGTGCACACGAGCCAAGCTTGATTCGGATTTGATTTGCACCCCCCCGCGCACGTAGAGAGAGCCTCTATCCTTACAACTCTTACCCATCTACATATGAGCAATCATATAAAACATAATATTCCCTCTATAGCTTTCCCATATGGGACAAGCTTACTTTTCTTTATTTATTTTCCAACACCAATGGGTGAACTTTGAGCAACAATTTCTCATTCACCCAAGCACCATTTTAAGCATATGAATATATCATTTCGAAGTACTCACGGAGGAGTATCCGAATCATTCAATAACAACCACTAACACGAAGTGGACCATGCTTAAAATTGAGCCTCAAAATGCTTATGAATAAGCATTTTCCAACAATCCCCCACATGAATGAAATTGGCGAAAAACGTCGAATAAAATTATTTTATAAACACATTTTATTTTGACCTAAAAGAGTTCAACGGTTCAACACCTGCATAGGATAGGTAGGCCTCAGCCTTTGAACCTTCCCTTGTGAAAATATATCTCATTTACTGGCTGACAGTGGATGCGATGTCATTGAACTGTACTGCCGTTCATGTAAATGGAGAACATATATCACACAGATGTTTTACCTAACACATCTGAGTTCTCATTGTTATGCTCATTTTGGCCATGAACATCAACCTGGTTCTGCAAGAGTTTCTAAGAATTGTGCCCCGTACAATTCCCTTTGAAGCGGCCCCACTTCTCTCTCACATAGGTGATTTCTTATTTAAGAGCATCTCGTAATACTCTGCTCGGATTCCCGACGCATAAGAATCATTAAAAGCCTTGCTTAACCTCAATCCATACGAGCATCACTATTTCATTTCACCATAGGAATGGACTAGAGGGTAAACCCCCCACAGTGAACCAATTATGTCTTTTACGAGTAGGTTATCCCATTGAACCTAGATCTTGGGATCTCCAGTCAACAAGGTTGGGTTTTCCTTCGTAATAAACATTTATCTAATGGGGTTTAGTCCCATTCCCCTCGATGATTTCACAACCAACTCTCTATTTAACCCTTGGTTAGCGGATCCGCAATGTTATCCTTTGACTTTACATAGTCAATCGAAATAACTCCAGTAGAGAGTAATTGTCTAACGGTATTGTGTCTACGACGAATATGTCTAGACTTACCATTATACATATTGTTATGTGCCCTTCCAATTGCAGATTGACTATCGCAATGAATACAAATTGCTGGCACTGGCTTAGGCCAACTTGGAATATCCTCTAGAAAATTTCGAAGCCATTCTGCTTCTTCAGCACATTTGTCTAATGCAATGAATTCTGATTCCATTGTAGATCTGGCTATCACAGTCTGTTGGAGGATTTCCATGATATAGCTGCACCTGCTAGTGTAAACACATAGCCACTGGTAGACTTTGAATCTTTCATGTCAGATATCCAATTAGCATCACTGTATCCTTCAATTACAGCTGGATATTTATGATAGTGCAACCCATAATTACGAGTAAAACGTAAGTACCTAAGTACTCTGACTATTGCTTTCCAGTGATCAACCCCTGGATTACTCGTATATCTGCTGAGCTTGTTTACTGTACAGGCTATATCAGGTCTTGTACAACTCGATAGATACATCAAACTCCCGATCACTCTAGAGTATTCTACTTGAGATATACCATCTCCCCTATTCTTCGATAGGTGTAGACTCACATCTAAAGGAGTTCTAGCCACAGCAGAATCATCATTGTTGAATTTACCAAGAATCTTGTCCACATAGTGCGACTGATCAAGAATAAGTCCATCAGGACTTCTCGAGACCTTTATTCCCAGAATGACATCTGCTAGACCCATGTCTTTCATGTCAAACTTGGATTTCAGCATATTCTTGGTAGATTTCACCATTTTAACATTACTCCCGACAATCAATATGTCATCAACATAGAGACATAAAATGACATAGCCAACTTCTGTCTCTCTGACATAAATGCATTTATCACACTCATTGATTTTGAAACCATTTGCTAACATGGTGTCATCAACTTTTTATGCCACTGTTTCGGAGCTTGTTTTAATCCATACAAGGATTTAACCAACTTACAGACTTTCTTTTCTTGTCCTGGAGCTATAAAGCCTTCAGGTTGTTCCATGTAAATTTCTTCATCTAAATCTCCATTTAGAAAGGCTGTTTTCACATCCATCTGATGTACCTCAAGATTGCGCAAAGCTGCAATCGCTATTATCATCCTTATGGAATTTATTCTCGTTACAGGAGAATAAGTATCAAAGTAATCAAGACCTTCACGTTGTCTGTAACCTTTAATTACAAGTCTTGCTTTGTACTTGTCAATTGATCCATCTGCCTTCATTTTCTTCTTGAAAATCCACTTGGATCCTAAAGGTTTACATCCTGGAGGAAGATCCACTAACTCCCAGGTGTGATTTTGTAAGATGGATTCAATTTCACTATTGATGGCATCTTTCCACAAAGCACCATCAGCTGACCTTACAGCTTCGTTATAGCTTTGAGGATCATTTTCTAGCAGAAATGTCAAAAAATCTGGACCAAATGATTTTTCCGTTCTAGCTCTTTTGCTACGTCTTGGTTCAAGTTCAACAACTTGTTGATCCTCCGGAACATTTATTTGTTTGTTCTCGGTCCTGACTATCTTCAAAGATAGTCTCATGTACCCGTTTGTGTACATTTGAATTCGAATTAGTTTTACAAGGAAAAACGTGTTCGAAAAATGATGCATTCCTCGACTCCATTATCGTATTCTTGTGAATATCTGGTATATTAGACTCATGCACAAGAAATCGATAAGCATTACTGTTATGTGCATATCCTATGAAAATGCAATCAACAGTTTTTGGTCCTACCTTTACCTTTTTAGGTGGAGGAATAACTACCTTGGCAAGACACCCCCACACTCGTAGGAATTTATAGGAAGGTACTCTTCCTTTCCACATTTCATAAGGAGTTTTCCCTACTTCTTTCCGAGGTACCTTATTTAAAAGGTAATTAGCTGATAAGACAGCTTCTCCCCACATATTCTGAGGTAATCCCGAGCTGATTAACATAGCGTTCATCATCTCTTTCAAGGTACGATTCTTCCGTTCTGCAATCCCATTGGATTGAGGTGAATAAGGAGCTGTGGTTTGATGTATGATTCCATTTTGTTCACAAAGTGATTCAAAAGGAAAAACATACTCACCACCACGATCACTTCTTAACTCTTTAATTCTTTTATTCAGTTGGTTCTCAACTTCATTCTTATAGAGTACAAATTTCTCTATAGCTTCGTCCTTGCTTTTCATCAAATACACATAGCAAAATCTTGTGCAATCATCAATAAAGGTAATAAAATATTTATTACCGCCTCTTGATTGTATTGAATTAAAATCACATACATCGGTATGAATTAGATCAAGCGGTTCGGAGTTTCTTTCAATGGTATGAAAGGATGACCTAGTTAGTTTTGCCTCAACACAAGTATCACACTTATGTTTATTATCAATTTTAAAATGGGAATGTGATTCATGTTAATTAATTTCCGCAATGAATTAAAATTAACATGTCCTAATCTACCATGCCATAAATTAGAGTACTCAACAATATAAGCAGAAGAACTAGCTTTATTGATATTTTTGGGTTTAACAACCATTACATTGAGCTTAAAAAGCCCATCAGTTACATACCCTTTTCCCACATACAACCCTTTTTAGTCAAAACTACTTTATCAGACTCGAACACCATCCGAAATCCATGCTTGTTCAAAAGCGATCCAGACACAAGATTCTTCCGAATTTCTGGTACATACAGAACGTTGTTCAAAGTCAACTCTTTCCAGAAGTCATCTTCAGAATCACCTTTCCTTGACCTTCAATCTCAGATGTTGCTGAATTTCCCATGTATATTTTTTCCCCATTACCAACAGACTCAAATGAAGAAAACATGCTCTTGTCCGAGCACACATGTCGAGTGGCACCAGTGTCAATCCACCACTCTCTTGGGTTATAACCCACAAGATTCACCTCAGAAACCACAGCTGAAAGGTTAATGTCTGAAACATCTTGAGTCATGTTTTCCATCACATTAGCCTCTTGATTCTTTTTCTTCTTCGGCAGTCTCCACTCAGAAGATTTGTGACCCATTTTGTCACAGTTGAAGCATTTTCCTTGAAATTTGGATTTCTTGGAAACTCCTCCTTTAGGGCCCATCTTTGACCCTTTGTTCTTAGGGTTCTTGTTCTTTTGGCCATGTTCAACAACATTTGCTTTGGCCTCATGAGTTATGCCTCTCTTGTCAGATACACGATTATCTTCCTCAATTCTGAGCTTAAGAACCAAGTCTTCAATACTCATTTTTCTTTCTTTTTTATGCTTTAGGTAATTCTTGAAATCTTTCCAACCAGGTGGTAGTTTTTCAATTATCGAGGCTACTTGAAAGGTTTCACTTAAAACCATCCCCTCAGCATGTATTTCTGCTAGAATAATTTGCAATTCTTGTACTTGACTTAACACAGTTTTGGAATCAACCATCTTAAAATCTAGGAACGGCCTACGACAAATTTCTTAGTACCGGCACCTCCCAGTTTTATATTTTCGGTCTAAAGATTCCCAAAGCCCTTTTGCTGTTTTCATTCCGGCGTACACACTGTACAAGGAATCACTCAACCCATTTAGCACATAATTCCTACATAGGAATTCAGAATGTTTCCAAGCATCGATTGCAGTGATCACTTGGATATCAATCTCACCCTCCGCGGTACATGAGCATCTTCCTTTAGAAACCTTGCTAGGTTCAACGTGGTCAAGTAGAAACATTTTCTGTTGCCACCGTTTAAAATTCTGTCCACTGAATTTTTCAGGTTTTTCCGCAGCAGGATTGACATGGCTCACATGTCCAACAGATTGTCTAGCCATAGAGGCAGTGACACTTTGGCCAGCCACAGCAGCTGCCATATTAAGCCCAGAGGCTGAAGCAAGTTGGCCAGCCGAAGAGGCTGCCACTGCACTTTGGCTAGCCACAGGGGCTGCCACAACATTCTGCCCAACCACAGGGGCTGCCAGAACATCTACTGTGTTTGGACTGTTTTCCATATCCACAGAGCGATTTTGTTTTAAGACTATTACAAATTTATTTGTTTACTGTGTTCTTACAACGGATTTTGAACAGACAGTAAACTGAATACAAAAGTACAATTAACAACAGTGATACAGTAATCAACAATACAAATAAAATAGAAGACAGTTGTAGGCAATAAAGCACAGATCAGCAACAGGAAGAATTCCGAGGCTTGTTGTGGCAACAATCTCCTTAAAACAAATTCGTCCCCTACGGATCGGTGCAGTAAAACGTGAGACGTTTGTTTCCCAGGATGCAACGGAAAAATAGACGAATTGGGCACCACCAAATCCGACTTCAACGAACAACCGAAGTGCTTGAACTCTCTCAAAAGATTTACTAAATTCCAATTTTCTCTTGTGTGTAATGTGTGTAATGTTAAAAAACGAAAACACTACTATATTAAAGAAATAACATGCCAATTGAGTCTCATCAATGAGAGGCTTTACACTTGTTGTAACCATCAAGTTGATTAATGTCATTAATCTCAAATTGTAACCACAAAGATGATTAATTGTCATTGATTCAACTGTTCTGGAACATAAAAAGGCTTGGAAAAAATAAAGAGACATCCAAAAATTGGCTGGGCCAGGCCCGCTCAATTTGGTCCGGCATTCGTGTACGCAGGACACGCGGGTGCACACGAGCCAAGCTTGATTCGGATTTGATTTGCACCCCCCCCCCCCCCCCGCACGTCGAGAGAGAGCCTCTATCCTTACAACTCTTACCCATCTACATATGAGCAATCATATATAAGCATAATATTCCCTCTATAGCTTTCCCATATGGGACAAGCTTACTTTTCTTTATTTTCCAACACCAATGGGTGAACTTTGAGCAACAATTTCTCATTCACCCAAACACCATTTAAGCATATGAATATATCATTTCGAAGTACTCACGGAGGAGTATCCGAATCATTCAATAACAACCACTAACACGAAGTGGACCATGCTTAAAATTGAGCCTCAAAATGCTTATGAATAAGCATTTTCCAACATGAACATATCTTCTAAATTTAAAGGATGCATCTCTAGGCTTTTAGAGGCATTATGAAAGAGTATAACCCTTAAAAGAGTTGCACCCTAAATCAAATGGGGTCTTCAGAAACACTCTTACATGCCTATAAATTAAGAGGCCTTGAGATTGTTTGATCAATCTAGAAAATCATACAATACTTCCATTTGTCTAGAGAGTCATTTAAAGTCAAGAGAGTTTCCACAATTTGTCATTGTTCAAGTTCTTATGAAAGGAGCGCCTCTTCTACAAGAAGCATCCAAGTAATCCTGGAAGAACATTAGCCACAATACATCCGTAGAGCACCGAGGCGGGGCTAATAAGTTCTTAAGGACAGAGTGTAACACCCCAAATAAATTTTCGGATTAATTATTAAGTTTGTCGAAATTGGAAGTTAAAATGCGATTATGGTCAAGTTTAGGGTGGCAAACGAATTTTTGCCATATTAGTATTTATTTATTTATTTTTCACACACACTGTTAGCATTTACGAAAGAAAGAAAAGATAAGAAAGAAAAGATATACTAGAGATAAGAAAGAAGGAAGAGACAGAGAGAAAGAAAGAAAGCAGACACGAGAGAGAGAAAGAAAGAGAAAAGAAGAAAAAAAAAGAGGAAATATAGTTTAGAGTCCCGATCCGGCCAATCCATAGCTCAACCCGACCGAGTCCTTAAGGAAAAGTGTAGATCTCGTTGAGAGGATCATTTTGGTGGTGGTTTCATCTTGGGAAACTTCCAATTTTTGTAGAGATCTCGGTAAGAAACTTTTTATGGTTTTTCTTGATTTCCCGTTGATCCGGAACTCCGATCGACAAACCGTCATCGCCATTAGATCCGGGAGAGAGAGGGGAACGCTCGGCCGTCGGAAAATTCCCGATCGGACCGGCGCTTGAAGCTCACGCGCGTCCTATGTGGCGGCGCGTGAGGCCCACGCGCGGCCTGGCCAATCGGCGCGTGTCCACCACGCGCCAGACAGTGTATCCGTGCTGATTTCCCGAGTCTCCTCCGCGAATTTCAGACCATTCCGAGTAGTTTTGGACCTCCGAATCTTGATTTTCGTGAAGTTTGCGAGAACGACCGAATCACGTTTCTTGCATTTCTTTCATCTATTCTAGTTAGGATTATGTTCCTTATAGTAAATTCTTTTGTCTGTTAGGTGATCGTGATATCTTAAGCAGGGACGGTCCTGCTGCATAGTTTGCTTTCTCTCAGTAGTCAGCTCTCCAGGTGCGTGGATAAACTTGTAACATTGATGTTTTCAAAAGTATATAGTATGTATGTTTTCTTAAATGAATTTTAAGGTAATGCATTAAATGAGTTTGTTTTCAGAAAGTTTATATATTTTGCTATAAGGTATGGATCGAATATTGATTATGTTGAAATCATGTGTTTGTGATATATGAGAAACTTGCATGATTTGAGATATATGAGCATGGATTTCAGAAATGATTTTTATGTTAGGATGCACCCCGTGTACTTATATGTGCCAGATTATTGCCGTGAGATAAGGTCTCATGTTGCCAGTTATTGCCGTGAGATAAGGTCTCATGTTGCCAGTTTGCTCCGGATGCCAGTTTTGCCGTGGGGAAGCCCCATGTTGCCAGCTTTGCCGTATTTGTCATGAGGTTGTGCATATAGATGAATAAACAGATTTCCTTACAGAGTATTTTTGAGCAGTATGAGTTTATGAGAAATGAGATTTATGATTTGAGTTTTATGAGAAATGAGATTTATGATTTGAGTTTTATGAGAAATGAGATTTATGATTTGAGTTTTATGAGAAATGAGTTTATGAGAAATGAGATTTATGATTTCAAGTAAATGTTTGAGATATCGATTTACAGCTTATGTATTTATTCATATTATGAAAGACTTGTTCGATCCACTTTGTTACTTGATTATCCACGGCACTGAGCTGTGATCCATTGCACTAAGCGTGAGCTTACCCCCCATTCCTTAACATTCAGGTTTAGCAGATTAGTAGATCGTTCTTTCATCTGCTGTTTCGTCATCATTCCAGCCAGTAGAGAAAAGGTTGTGCCAACAGTAGAGTGTCTTGTTATGTTTTGAGACTGTATTTCTAGATATGTTTTTCTTGGGAGAATTGTTATGTGATGTTGGGCATTGAGCCTTATTTGTTACTGAGGATGTTGTATCTTCTTTATGAATATTATGTTGAGTTGGATCATGGAGATCCTAGTTTATGATGAGATTTTATTTTTCAGTTTAGATTTTTTCCTTGTATTTGGAGGATTAGTCCATATTACAGGGGAAACTCTGCCAGTTCTAGTCTCCTTCACACCCCTACCCTACCTAATCTCCATGATCCAACTCAACATATATCCATAAAGGGAAATACAATAACCTCAGTATCAACCATTAAATGTCACACCCGTCCCCTTAGGTAGGGTAGGGGTGAGACGGAGACTAGAAACTGGCAGAGTTTCCCCTGTAATATGGACTAATCCTCCAAATACAAGGAAAAATCTAAACTGAAAAATAAAACATCATCATAAAACTAGGATCTCCATGATCCAACTCAACATAATATCCACAAAGGAAACACAATAACCTCAGTATCAATTAAAGGCTCAATGCCTATAATCACATAACAAATTCTCCCAAGAAATACATATCTAGAAATACAGTCTCAAAACATAACAAGACACTCTACTGTTGGCACAACCTTTTCTCTACTGGCTGGAATGATGACGAAACAACAGATGAAAGAACGATCTACTAATCTGCTAAACCTGAATGTTAAGGAATGGGGGTAAGCTCACGCTTAGTGCAATGGATCACAGCTCAGTGCCGTGGATAATCAAGTAACAAAGTGGATCGAACAAGTCTTTCATAATATAATAAATACATAAGCCGTAAATCGATATCTCAAACATTTACTTGAAATCGTAAATCTCATTTCTCATAAACTCATTTCTCATAAAACTCAAATCATAAATCTCATTTCTCATAAAACTCATACTGTTCAAAAGTACTTTGTAAAGATAAATCTGTTTTTCATCTATATGCACAACCTCATGACAATATGGCAAAGCTGGCAACATGGGGCTTCCCCACGGCAAAACTGGCATCCGGAGCAAACTGGCAACATGAGACCTTATCTCACGGCAATAACTGGCAACATGAGACCTTATCTCACGGCAATAATCTGGCACATATAAGTACACGGGGTGCATCCTAACATAAAAATCATTTCCAAAATTCATGCTCATATATCTCAAATCATGCAAGTTTCTCATATATCACAAACACATGATTTCAACATAATCAATATTCGATCCATACCTTATAGCAAAATATATAAACTTTCTAAAAACAAACTCATTTAATGCATTACCTTTAAAATTCATTTAAGAAAACATATATACTATATACTTTTGAAAACATCAATGTTACAAGTTTATCCACGCACCTGGTGAGCTGACTACAGATAAAGGAACTATGCAGCAGGACCGCCCTGCTTACGGTATCACGATCACCTAACAGACAAAAGAATTTACTATAAGGAACATAATCCTAACTAGAATATATGAAAGAATATGCGAGAAACGTGGTTCGGTCGCTCTCGCAAACTTAACGAAAATTACACGGAAATTAAGATTCGGAGGTCCGTTACTACTCGGAATGGTCTGAAATTCGCGGAGGATACTCGAAACATCGGCGGCGAAATTCTGTCTGGCGCGTGGGTTCCACGCGCCACCGCCACTGTCCGCGTGTGGGCTTCACGCGCCGCCACTTGAGTGGCGCGTGAGCACCACGCTCCGGCCAAAAACCAGATTTTCTGGTGGCCGTGAATTCCTCTTCTCATTTCAGTTCTAATGGCGCTGACGGTTCGTCGATCGGAGTTCCGGATTAACGGGAAATCGAGAAAAACCATAAAAAGTTTCTTACCGAGATCTCTTCAAAAATTGGAAGTTTCCCAAGATGAAACCACCACCAAAATGATCCTCTCGACGGGATCTACACTTTTCCTTAAGGGCTCGGTCGCGAATTGAAGACGGATCAGACGGATCGGGACCCAAACTTCTCTGCTCTCTTTCTTTCTTTTCTCTCGCCTGCTCTCTGTCTTTCTTCTCTTTCTTATTCTGTATAAGCTGAAATAATAATAATAATAATAATAATAAAAATATCCAAATCCGAAAATTACTAATATGTCCCCACTAATAAGGGTACTTTCGGAAATCATCACATTTGAAGCCCTTCTGATGCGATTCTCGAAATGTGTTCAACACGAAAGTTGTTCGTCTCTGAAAAACGAGTCCGATGGTCCATTAAATTGTCACACCCGTCCCCTTAGGTAGGGTAGGGGTGAGACGGAGACTAGAAACTGGCAGAGTTTCCCCTGTAATATGGACTAATCCTCCAAATACAAGGAAAAATCTAAACTGAAAAAAAACATCATCATAAAACTAGGATCTCCATGATCCAACTCAACATAATATCCACAAAGGAAACACAATAACCTCAGTATCAATTAAAGGCTCAATGCCTATAATCACATAACAAATTCTCCCAAGAAATACATATCTAGAAATACAGTCTCAAAACATAACAAGACACTCTACTGTTGGCACAACCTTTTCTCTACTGGCTGGAATGATGACGAAACAGCAGATGAAAGAACGATCTACTAATCTGCTAAACCTGAAATGTTAAGGAATGGGGGTAAGCTCACGCTAGTGCAATGGATCACAGCTCAGTGCCGTGGATAATCAAGTAACAAAGTGGATCGAACAAGTCTTTCATAATATAATAAATACATAAGCCGTAAATCGATATCTCAAACATTTACTTGAAATCGTAAATCTCATTTCTCATAAACTCATTTCTCATAAAACTCAAATCATAAATCTCATTTCTCATAAAACTCATACTGTTCAAAAAATACTCTGTAAAGATAAATCTGTTTATTCATCTATATGCACAACCTCATGACAAATACGGCAAAGCTGGCAACATGGGGCTTCCCCACGGCAAAACTGGCATCCGGAGCAAACTGGCAACATGAGACCTTATCTCACGGCAATAACTGGCAACATGAGACCTTATCTCACGGCAATAATCTGGCACATATAAGTACACGGGGTGCATCCTAACATAAAAATCATTTCTGAAATACATGCTCATATATCTCAAATCATGCAAGTTTCTCATATATCACAAACACATGATTTCAACATAATCAATATTCGATCCATACCTTATAGCAAAATATATAAACTTTCTGAAAACAAACTCATTTAATGCATTACCTTAAAATTCATTTAAGAAAACATACATACTATATACTTTTGAAAACATCAATGTTACAAGTTTATCCACGCACCTGGAGAGTTGACTACTGAGAAAGCAACTATGCAGCAGGACCGTCCCTGCTTAAGATATCACGATCACCTAACAGACAAAAGAATTTACTATAAGGAACATAATCCTAACTAGAATAGATGAAAGAAATGCAAGAAACGTGATTCGGTCGTTCTCGCAAACTTAACGAAAATCAAGATTCGGAGGTCCAAAACTACTCGGAATGGTCTGAAATTCGCGGAGGAGACTCGGGAAATCAGCACGGATACACTGTCTGGCGCGTGGTGGACACGCGCCGATTGGCCAGGCCGCGCGTGGGCCTCACGCGCCGCCACATAATACGCACGTGAGCTTCACGCGCCAGTCCGATCGGGAATTTTCCGACGGCCGAGCGTTCCCCTCTCTCTCCCGGATCTAATGGCGCTGACGGTTTGTCGATCGGAGTTCCGGATCAACGGGAAATTAAGAAAAACCATAAAACGTTTCTTACCGAGATCTCTACAAAAATTGGAAGTTTCCCAAGATGAAACCACCACCAAAATGATCCTCTCAACGAGATCTACACTTTTCCTTAAGGACTCGGTCGGGTTTGAGCTATGGATTGGCCGGATCGGGACTAAAACGATGAGCTGTGATCCATTGCACTAAGCGTGAGCTTACCCCCCATTCCTTAACATTTCAGGTTTAGCAGATTAGTAGATCGTTCTTTCATCTGCTGTTTCGTCATCATTCCAGCCAGTAGAGAAAAGGTTGTGCCAACAGTAGAGTGTCTTGTTATGTTTTGAGACTGTATTTCTAGATATGTATTTCTTGGGAGAATTTGTTATGTGATTATAGGCATTGAGCCTTTAATTGATACTGAGGTTATTGTGTTTCCTTTGTGGATATTATGTTGAGTTGGATCATGGAGATCCTAGTTTTATGATGATGTTTTATTTTCAGTTTAGATTTTTCCTTGTATTTGGAGGATTAGTCCATATTACAGGGGAAACTCTGCCAGTTTCTAGTCTCCGTCTCACCCCTACCCTACCTAAGGGGACGGGTCTGACAATTTAATGGTATCAGAGCCAGGTTTCGTAAAGTGTAGATCTCGTTGAGAGGATTATTTTGGTGGTGGTTTCATCTCGGGAACTTCCAATTTTCAGAGAAAATCTCGGTAAGAAACTTTTTATGGTTTTTCTCGATTTCCCGTTAATCAGGAACTCCGATCGACAAACCGTCAGCGCCATTAGATCCGGGAGAGAGAGGGGAACGCTCGGCCGTCGGAAAATTTCCGATCGGACCGGCGCGTGAAGCTCACGCGCGTCCTATGTGGCGGCGCGTGAGGCCCACGCGCGGCCTGGCCAATCGGCGCGTGTCATCCACGCGCCAGACAGTGTATCCGTGCTGATTTCCCGAGTCTCCTCCGCGAATTTCAGACCATTCCGAGTAGTTTTGGACCTCCGAATCTTGATTTTCGTTAAGTTTGCGAGAGCGACCGAACCACGTTTCTCACATATTCTTTCATATATTCTAGTTAGGATTATGTTCCTTATAGTAAATTCTTTTGTCTGTTAGGTGATCGTGATATCATAAGCAGGGACGGTCATGCTGCTTAGTTCCTTTCTCAGTTGTCAGCTCACCAGGTGCGTGGATAAACTTGTAACATTGATGTTTTCAAAAGTATATAGTATGTATGTTTTCTTAAATGAATTTTGAAGGTAATGCATTAAATGAGTTTGTTTTCAGAAAGTTTATATATTTTGCTATAAGGTATGAATCGAATATTGATTATGTTGAAATCATGTGTTTGTGATATATGAGAAACTTGCATGATTTGAGAAATATGAGCATGGATTTTGGAAATGATTTTTATGCTAGGATGCACCCCGTGTATTTTGAGCAGTATGAGTTTTATGAGAAATGAGATTTATGATTTGAGTTTTATGAGAAATGAGATTTATGATTTGAGTTTTATGAGAAATGAGTTTATGAGAAATGAGATTTATGATTTCAAGTAAATGTTTGAGATATCGATTTACAGCTTATGTATTTATTCATATTATGAAAGACTTGTTCGATCCACTTTGTTACTTGATTATCCACGGCACTGTGCTGTGATCCATTGCACTAAGCGTGAGCTTACCCCCCATTCCTTAACATTTCAGGTTTAGCAGATTAGTAGATCGTTCTTTCATCTGCTGTTTCGTCATCATTCCAGCCAGTAGAGAAAAGGTTGTGCCAACAGTAGAGTGTCTTGTTATGTTTTGAGACTGTATTTCTAGATATGTTTTTCTTGGGAGAATTTGTTATGTGATGTTGGGCATTGAGCCTTTATTTGTTACTGAGGATGTTGTATCTTCTTTATGAATATTATGTTGAGTTGGATCATGGAGATCCTAGTTTTATGATGAGATTTTATTTTTCAGTTTAGATTTTTCCTTGTATTTGGAGGATTAGTCCATATTACAGGGGAAACTCTGCCAGTTTCTAGTCTCCGTCTCACCCCTACTCTACCTAAGGGGACAGGTGTGACACAGAGGCAACTCGACTTGGATTCAAGTTTTCAGGTTTTCTAAGTTTTATGGTTTATGTTCGATTTTGACATGTTAGTGTATAATTGATTGATTGTAGCATGTTAAATTTATTTAATGACACATATTATTCAACAATCTTAAGAACTTATCATATTTTAAGTGTTGTTAGATGAAATTTTACATGTTTTAATTATCAATTTTCTGGAAAATGTGTTATGTGCATGAAAAATACGCATGGACGTTCGAACGCCCGACGAACGCGTAGGCAAAAATTCTGGTTTTCGCAGTTTCATTTGAACGCGTCTTCAAACACAACTCGAACACCAGTGTTCTGCTAAAGAACGTTCGAACGCGTTTACGTGTTGGACAATTATGACCCATAGCATCACTATTTGTAAAAGACATTGTGGTTTTTGTACAAATTAACTATGTGATAAAGGAAATTGCTATTTTATCATTTTGTAATTAGATTACTTTAATATATAAATGATAAAAGTCATTATGATTAGTTCCGGATTAATAAGTTATGAGACAATATCAATCCACGTAAGGTTTAATCATTAAATATCCATAGTCGTAGTATTATCGAGACTGGACATCGATAAGCAGAATAGACTAGTATTGCACTTGTGCGCTTTATGGAAGCGTAACGACATAGTTCTCATATATTGGGTATTGGATACTCATGGAAGTATAATATGAGGTTTTGTTTACCGATGGTACGGGAACAGCTTCGCTCTGGATAGACCACTCGGAATCCCATTTGTAGTATGACTATGTGTCTATGGGAATCCGAATCAGGGTAGGTGTATTTGGTCTTAACCTGAGACTTGCATCGCTAATACTTGCGACAATCAGTACGTTTTGGTTTTGGTCGTCCGAGACTTTAACAGGTTCTGTGTACGCCTCTTCTGGGTTTATTGAGAATCGTAGTGTATTGGGTGTGATGTCAAGATGAAAGTGTCACTTCAGTCATATGGAGATGATGATCACGCAGGGATACATAACTTGTACTCTAATATGTTGCAACTGTCGGGATAATATGACAAGGTCATGATTATCCGATTAAATAGACTAGTTTCTTGTGATCCGATATATGTTTCGTACAGGGCATACACAATTCCAGCCCTAGGCCTAACATGTGACATCCGATACTGGATCATAATACGCAATACTTAGTATACTATGCCTGATATAGATTATATATTCTTCGTTGAATATTTCTGGAGAATTGGGTAGACGCGGTGCTTTGCTAGAAGCCAACCATGTCTTGTAAATCGGTAAAAATGTGGTATGGGGTACGCACGTGTTCGGATAGTCCGACGACCGGATTTACTGCCAACATATCCAGGGATCTCTTGGGTCGCTTCCCAAAGATTCACCGATGACATTTAACTCGAACAGAATTAATCTAGGATTAATTAAGATTGAGAAAATTAATCTGAGATTAATTAGGCAAGAATTTATTTGGGATAAAATTCGAATAGAAGAGAGAGAACGATTAATTTGGAATTAATCAATTAAATAATATATCGGATATATTAATTGAAATTAGATTTCAAAACGGAATTAAAATTGGATTTTAATTTGGGTGAACGAATTAATTTAGAATTATTTTGCGAGGGACTTTCGTAATAATTTTGCGATCATTATTATTTAATTAAATTGGATTTAATTACGTCGCAACGAAAAATTTATTTAATCGGATTAAGCGAACCCGAGCCCGAAGTATGTAGTGCAAGCCCACTTGAATTTTGAATTTGAAGTGAGGCCCACTTCACTTACATCATTAATCACTTTTTTGTGATGAAAGTTTAATCACTTTTGTTGATGTAAGTCCAATCACATTTTTGGTGATGGAAGT
Organism: Zanthoxylum bungeanum; assembly: GCA_019454045.1. NCBI lineage: Eukaryota > Viridiplantae > Streptophyta > Magnoliopsida > Sapindales > Rutaceae > Zanthoxylum > Zanthoxylum bungeanum. Next base: position 50,721 of record SKCR01031773.1, read on the forward strand.
GGTTGAGAGCATTAAATGGTTTTTTTCTCTCAACACACTTGTTTTTGTTTTTAGAAAACCATATACACAATTTGAGAAAGTTGACTTTTGATAATTGTTTTAGAAACAAATACAAAGAAAACACATCTCTCTCTCCCACCCTCTCCCTTTGCCGTGAGCCTAGGGCTATTTCTCCATTGTTTTTGCTTCAAAATCAACTTCAGCTAGCACTTAAGGAGTTAAAGAAGGTGATAGGGAAACTCATCCTTGGAATTAAAGATTCAACACAAAGCTTGGAGCTTCCGAAACACAAAGATTTTTGAAATCCTACATCCGCTCATTGTAAGTATTTTTCCACAACTTCTTTGATTATTCACACATGAAATCATGACTTATAGATCCTTGGCATGTTCTAGGAACCCAACAATGGTATCAGAGCCAATTTTAAGCATGATTTGTTTTAGGGTTTATAAACTTTATTTGGGGTTTTTGTGTTTGGAAGCATGATTTCTTCAAATTAGTTGTTTGGTTGAGTTTGGATGATGATGGATTGGATTTGTGCATCTTAAAATTTGAGAAAAATTGATTGGATAAATTTTCCCTAATTTCTTTGCAAAAGCCGAAACTATGACCCTAGTTGTATCATGGCGATTTTTTGATTTTAGATCATTGGAAGTGTTTAAAGCATAAGATAAACTGATTGTTGATTTAATTGGATTGAAATCAAATTGATTGAAATTTTATGCCTAATTACCGTGAGACTTAACATGTGAAATTGATTGATTTTGCTTCAATTTGTGTTGGACATGAGTTGGTTAAATTTAAAGCATGATTAATTAGTTTAATTGATGTTTTGGAAACATTGGATTAATTAATTAATTATGGTAATTACACTTTAATTAAAATAATTGTGATATTTGGAATATTGTAATTAAATAAGTTAGTCTTTAAATTGGATTGGGCTAATATTGTTGTATTTGGGCTTAATGGGCTTTGTTGGGCCAAGCTTGGTTTAGGACAATTGGATTGGATCCAAATTGGGCCTAAAACCATTCCATAAAGTCGAAATACAATAATTGGGCCTAATGGGCCTAAATTGATTTTGGCAAAAAGGGTGATTCCTTAATTGGGCCTTGGCATTTGGGTTTGATCCATATTGGCCAAAGTCCATGCCTTAAGAATTAATTAAAAGCCCATTGGACTTTAATTAAATTGACATTGGATGTTAATTGGGCCTTTGAGACCCATTAAGATTGGATTTAGAATCTAAATCTAAAAGGCACATAAATTAGTATAATTATTTAATTTGGAATTAAATTAGAATTAATATTGAATACAAATTAAATTGGATTTAAAATTGTAGTTCGATATAATTCAAGAATACGCACTTTGAGTACTTATTCTTAAACGAGTTGGACTCGCGCAAATCAAATTGTTGTTTGAAAATGGATGGTCATTAATTCAAAGATTAATTAATTGAATTAGATTGATTGAATAACATGCTTTGTGTGAATACATGGATGTATTGTATGAATAATGTATATCAGATGGATATTAGAAGGGTGAGGGCAATTTTGAAAATTGTTGTAATAAATTTAGAATTTATTAAATTGGACCTGCGCGTCCAGCATTTTATCTATTTTCTCATTGTATTTCTCTTCTCACCAATTCCTCTCAATGTAAATGAGGTTTCTTTACTGTATTATGTAATTGGGTAGAAGTAAGAATAATGCTAGCGGGAGAGAGGAAAGTGAGAGATGTGTTCTAGGAACAAAGTTTGTTATATATCCATCCGAATATCATTATTAATTTATTTTGCGCCTTATTATGCTTTTAGAATGCATGCTTAATGGTGTATGAAGAGACCTAATCAAAGATAATAAATTGGTTGCCAATTTACGCGAAAAACCCTCAATACAATATTAAGCGATTTCCTTCCATTGAGTGGTTTTTTTCTCAAGATCCAAGATTGGCATTGGTTTGTTGGCCAAAGTCAAGATCAATGTCCATCGCGGATGTGTTTGAACCACGAAGGCTTTGTTATATATCGCATGTCTTGGGCAGTTGTGACTTGTTGGGCAAAGTCAAGGTCACTTCTTGTTCATCGATATGGATTACGAAGCTTTCCACTATCAATGGGTCCCGCTTAACTGGAATCATTAAGCTTGTTGAGCGAAAGCCAAGGCTTAGTTGATTCAGAGGAAAATGTTAGGAAATATATTGGATATATTGACATATATATTGTATATATGTTTCGGACTTGGAGGTCCACCTACCGGATCTAGGAATTGGATGGGATCCAATTGATCTTAGAGATCTACCTAGTTAAATATCATACAACTTGTTGGCCAAAGTCAAGGTTGTGTGTTATTTAACGGGATCCTAGCCCACTAGGAAACTAGGTTTCCCGAGTACTCAACAGATGGTTAGAGGCTCGCCGAAAAATAGTGGGAGACAGTATTGAATTTGGAATTTCGTTCAAATACTTGTCAAATACAAGCTTTCAAATTATTTTCGTCATTTTATATATTTATATTAGTTGGACTAATATTTTATTATTTTCTTGTAACAGTTGGACTGTACCCAAAATCGTTAATTGAATAGTTAGACTATTGCAATTAAGATGGCTGGAAAGGTCAATGTTAGAGACATTATCATGGGCGAAAATGTCTTTAATGGTGCGAACTTTCTTGACTGGGATATGAACCTCAGGATTGTCCTGGAGGCTGAGAGATTGCTCTATACGATAGAGAGACCTATTGGGCCTAAGCCCGGAATTGAGCAACTGCTTGAGCTTGACCTTTGGAAGACTCACAGTGATGACAACTCAATTGCTCAATCCGTCATTTTTGCTGCAATGACCCCATAATTTCGTCGTCAAAATAAGGGATTGGATCTCTACGAAATGATGTTGAAATTGAGGGACCTTCACCGATCTAACCTTAGATCGCAGAGGTACGAATTGCAGAAGAAGCTATTTTGCTCTCGCATGTCAGAGGGTACATCTGTTGAGCACCATGTATCACAAACTTTACTGACATCGAACAACTGGGACAGCTATGCATAGTTTTCGAGGCTAAGACTTCCATAGATTTGATCTTATAGTCTATTCCTGACAGTTGGAGCGGGTTCATCATGAACTATAATATGATGAACCAAGAAAATACTATTGGAGAGTTGATGGCTATGCTGAAAGAGGCAGAAAAAGAGCTTTTGAAGGGCAAAAAGCGCGAGGCGCACTTCGCTTCGACATCTCAGAATGCCAAGGCTTGGCCGGAGGCTACTAGAGGTGTGAAGGAGAAGAAGAAGAGAAAAGGCAAGGCCAAATCATCAAAGTCTTCCGGGAAGGCAAATGACAAATCCCAAGATGTCTGCCTGCAGTATGGCAAACGGGGTCACTGGAAGCGTGACTGCCATGAGTACAAGGCACACATGAAGGAAGTGAAGGCGAGCAAGGCTCCAGCTTCAGATATGTTTGTTATTGAAATAAACGTGTCTACTTCTAGTTTTAAAAATTGGATTTTTGATTCTGGTTGTGGTACTCATATATGTACCGTTGTGCAGGATCTGCAGATTAGCAAGAGACTGGCTTCAGGAGAGATCGACCTCCGAGTTGGAAATGGGACTAGAGTCGCCGTTTTGGCTGTTGGGACCTATATTTTGGAACTGCCCTCGGGGTATGTACTTAATTTATCATACTGCTATTATGTACCTAGTTTGACTAGAAACATTATATCTGTATCTTGTTTAACCCAATGTGGGTATACTTTTGTATTCAGAAACACCGGGTGTTTTGTTTATAAAAATGATTTTGAGATATGTAGTGCTGATGTTAATAATGGTCTTTATATTTTGAATATAAATCAATCTCAAACATATAATATGAAAAACAAAAGGCTTAAATTAAGTAACAAAGATGAAACTTATATGTGGCATTGTCGTCTGGGACATATTAACAAGACTCATATATCCACACTTTCGAAGAGTGGGTACTTGGACGGATTTGATCCAAATTCATATGACGTCTGTGAATCTTGTTTATTAGGCAAAATGCCTAAAACACCTTTTATCGGTAAATGTGCACGTGCTACCGAACTGTTAGCCCTCGTTCATAGTGACGTATGTGTGCCCATGTCTAGCCAGGCTAGAGGTGGATATGAATACTTCGTAACCTTTACGGATGACGCATCGCGTTATGGTTATGTGTATCTTATGAGACACAAGTCGGAAACCTTTGAGAAATTCAAAGAGTTTCGACACGAAATAGAAAAACAGACTGGAAAAAGTATTAAAACATTACGGTCGGACCGTGGTGGAGAGTACTTGAGCAATGAGTTTCTTGATTACCTGAAAGAGTATGGTATTTTTTCACAGTGGACTCCTCCGGGAACACCTCAATTAAATGGTTTGTCCGAACGGAGAAACCGAACTTTGTTGGACATGGTAAGGTCTATGATGAGTCGCACTGAGCTACCAATTTCCTTCTGGGGATATGCATTGAACGGTGCAATACTTATTTTGTATAAGGTTCCGTCAAATTCTGTTCAACAGACTCCATATGAAATATGGAAGGAAAGAAACCGGGTTTCTCATTTCTGAAGATTTGGGGATGCTGGTCATACGTTAAACATTTGTATGGTACCAAACTAGAACCCAAATTGGATAAGTGCCTATTTGTAGGTTATCTTAGGGAAACCAAATGATATTAATTCTACCACCCACAAGAGAATAAGGTATTTGTTGCTCTATATGCGATTTTCCTCGAAAATGAATTCCTAAATACAGTGGTAAGTGGAAGGAAATAAGAACTCGATGAAAATTATAGTGATTCTGTTCTTGGCACCGATTCCTTACCGGAAAACGAACAGTTCATCAGGGATGATACTTGACCGGTGCAAACACACGCGTATAACGCAAGCGCACGTATCGTTCAAGTAGTATAAAAATATCGATCCCACGAGGACTTAATTCCTACTGTTGTTATTAATTATTGAATCTATTTATTTACATGTATCTAATTATAGGGAGAAGGGATTTGATTGCTTTGGTTGGTTGAATGTGGAATTGCTTAATAAAAATAAAATAAACAAAAGAAAAATACTAAGGAAAATAAATAAACAGACTCAAAAGATCTAGGGTCGTGACTCCACACAATATTGTTAAAAGGATGAATTGATTCTCTTATTTATGTGTACTAATTCAGTTTGCTAACCTGGAACACGAAAATATGCAAAAGCCTCTTCCGATGGTCAGACGCAAATACCCAGTATAACCCAATTGAACCATATGTCTATGTCAACCACATTACCTGGATTCATTAAGTTTAAGTTCCAATTATGGCTACCCCCGCCCGACAGGTATATTCCTATCTTGTAAGGAAATCTATTAAAGGGTTATCTATCATCAAGGAAGATCGTGGGCTATTGAATCTAAGGCTGAAACCTAAAATCCCTATGTCTAGTACATTTTAGATTTACCTCATCAATCTTATTAATTGCCAGTTAACAAGACGCATTAAGCTTAAGACTCAATAAACAAACTAAAGAACTACCCATAAAAAGAAAATCAATTATTAAGTGTTTGTATTGTGTTTCATCACTTCCCTAGAATAAAAATAAAATGCTGGAGGTTGGGGATCCACTTTTACTATTTATAATTTAGATATCTCCCTTAATATAATACAGAAATTAAACATGATATTACCGACCAGCCATAAAGGCGGTATTCTTTATTAAGTCAAATTAAGTCCGACCAGCTATAAAGGCAGTAATAGTATTTGAACATAAACCAGCCATATAGGCGGTAATTATCTGTCACCTAAAGACCAGCCATATAGGCGGTGCCACATTATGTCAAATAAATAAAACCAGCCATTAAGGTGATAATCTTTTATATTTTGAATTATAATTTCCATATTATATTTAAGGGAGATTAATCTAAATTAAAATAATAAAAGCTTCACCTTATCCCAGCAGAAAATTAACAACTAAACATTAAAAAGAAAGGTAGAAGAAGAGAACTACTATTACTGAAAATTAAAATACATAAATTAAAAATATTTAATATATACAAAACTAGATGCAATCCTCTAAAAACAGGGAAAAGCTCCCAAGGAAAGCACACCAAATGAAGTGGTGAAGGGCTGAATTTATAGGCATTTTCTGGAACCAGCGTCGCGACGCCAAAGGTCCCAGCGTAGCGACGCTGGAACGCGGTTTTGGTCCACGCGGGTTGACCACGCGTGATCTGTCGGTAGAATCTGGTGATTACACGTGTGACGCGGTAAAGGTGGTGCAATGAGAAGACGACACGTGTCACACGGTGATTGGCTGAGCTTTCGGTCCAAAGATCATCTGACACGTGGCACGCGTTTAGGATTGGTCCAATGAAAGATTAACACGTGGCAGCATGTGATTCGCCGGTGATTCGGTCCAATGACAACTCGACACGTGGCACGCTCTTGCTTTGGTCCAATAAGATTTCGACATGTGGCAGACGGCGCATTTTAACTGATCTTCTGTGATGATGACACGTGGCACGGCGCACGTTAGTAAGGCCAGCGCACGTTAGCAAGTCCAATTTCTCAGATTCTGACACGTGTCCCTCGGCGCACGTTAGCATGTCTGGCGCACATTAGATGTCGCGACGCGGAAAAATTACCGAATTGCCCTTTTGTCATGTTTTCTCTATTTTGGCCCCAAATTGCTTTCAATGCTTTCCCAACTTTATTTATCTGCAAAATAACACAAAACACATCAAAACGTTCACAAAACTCAAGAAACTATACAAAATATTAGGTTAAATGAGTGTGAATAAGTGATGTAATTACTATTCATCAATATTTTACCACAATCTTCTAATACACAAGAACCACGTAGGTCGGAGAGAGTCAGAAAACAACATGAGAGGTATGTGTTTCTGATCTCACCTCACGTAGATATTAATCTTATTGAGGATAATGAGCCCGCTACATATAAGGAAGCGATACAAGATATCGACTCCGCTTTATGGCAAGAAGCCATGAAGTCCGAAATGGATTCCATGTATACCAACCAAGTTTGGACACTGGTTGATGCACCAGAAGGCGTAAAGCCTATTGGTTGTAAATGGGTCTTCAAGAAGAAGACTGACATGGATGGAAACATACAAACATACAAAGCTAGGCTTGTAGCGAAACGGTATCGTCAACGACATGGTGTCGATTACGACGAAACTTTTTCACCTGTTGCCATGATTAAATCCATTCGGATTATGCTTGCTATTGCTGCATATTTCGATTATGAAATATGGCAGATGTACGTCAAAATCATTTTCCTTAACGGAAATCTTTTGGAGGATGTTTATATGCAACATCCTGACGGGTTTGTCGTACCAAAATATGCAAACAAGGTTTGCAAGTTAAATCGATCCATTTATGGATTGAAGCAAGCATCGCGTTCTTGGAACCAACATTTTGATGAGATCATAAAAGAATATGATTTCTTTCAAAACGAGGATGATCCTTGTGTATATAAGAAGGTTAGTGGGAGCGCACTGACATTCATTGTCCTTTACGTTGATGATGTATTGCTTATTGGCAATGACATTCCCATGCTACAATCGGTGAAGGCTTAGATTTCATTAAAATTCTCCATGAAAGATCTGGGAGAAGCGGCTTTTATCCTAGGAATAAGGATCTACCGGGATAAATCTAGAAAGCTGCTTGGACTCTCCCAGAGCTCGTACATTGACAAAGAGTTGAAGAGATTCAACATGGATCAGTCTAAGAGGGGACTGCTGCCAGTGTCACCTAGCATCACTCTATCTAAGGACATGTGTCCTAAAACTCAAGATGAGAGAGCCAACATGAGTCAGATCCCGTTCGCTTCTGCAGTCGGGTCGATTATGTATGCCATGATATGTACGTGACCTGATGTCTCGTATGCTTTGAGCATGTGTAGTCGCTATCAGGCCGATCCAGGTGACGGTCACTGGGTTGCGGTTAAGAACATCCTTAAGTATCTTAGACGAACTAATGATGCTTTCTTAATCTATGGAGATGGAGAACTTGAGGTAACTGGGTTTACCGATGCAAGTTTCCAAACCGATAAAAACGATTGTAAGTCGCAATCCGGGTACATATTTTGTTTCAACCAAGGAGCAGTGAGCTGGAAATCTTCCAAGCAATAGACTGTTGCCAATTCAACAATAGAAGCAGAATATATCACTGCAGCTGAAGCAGCAAAAAAGGCAGTTTGGATCCGTAAATTCCTAATTGGATTAGGAGTAGTTCCATTAGTAGCTGAGCCCGTTCCTTTGTATTGTGACAATAACGGGGCTATAGCGCAGGTTAAGGAACCGCGGTCTCATCAACGATCCAAGCATGTACTTCAACATTTCCATCTGATTCGTGAGTGTTGGGTTCTCCTAGAACATGCCAAGGATCTATTAAGCATAAAATTATGCGAATAATCAAAGTAAATTGCGGAAATGTACTCACTTTGATCGGCAATGGGATGTGGAGATAACAAAAATTTCCAACCTTTGTGTAGTGCTCCAAGCTCTCCTTTGTATGAATGGTTTAGCTCCAAGCTTGATCTTTGAATTCCAAACTCAAGGGGATAGTTTCCTTATCACTTTTGTTGACTCATTTGATGTGCTAGCATATAAGATTTTGAAACAAAATCAAGAACACATGAACCCTAGGTTCACGCCACTTTGAGAGTGAGAGAGAGGAGATGATTCAGCAATTAGGCTTAAGGGAGAGAGAGTGTGTAACTAATGTTGTTTTTGATTTTGTTTTATGTATATTTGATTTCAAAAATCAAAAAACCATTTACAAAATCAAGTTGGTAAAAAGTATTTCACAAATCAAACTTGTGTAATTTACAAGTTACTAACCACTACCAACTTCTATCAATTTAAAGTGATAAAGTTGACTAGTGATGTGACTAGATGGGCCTTACCTTAATTCAAAATCCGAGTGGGCCCGCTAAACATATTTCAGGCTCGGGTTCGTTAATTCCGAAATAACGAATTTTCCGTTGCGACTTAATTAAATCAAATTTAATTAAATAATAATGCCTCGCAAAATTATTACGAAAGTCGCTCGCGAATTAATTCTAAATTAATTCATTCGCCCGAATTAAAATCCAATTTTAATTCCGCTTTGAAATCTAATTTCATTTAATATATCGAATATATTATTTAATCGATTAATTTCAAATTAATCGTCCTCTCTCTACAATTCAAATCTTATCACATATAAATTCTTGCCGTAATTAATCCTAGATTAATTTTCTCTCTCTCATAATTAATCCTAGATTAATTATACTCGAGTCATACGTCATCGGTGAATCTTCGGGAAGCGACCCATGAGATCCCTGGATATATTGGCAGTAAATCCGGTGGTCGGACTATCCGAATATGTGCGTACCCCGTGCCACATTCTTACCGATTTACAAGACATGGTTGGCTTCCAGCAAAGCACAGTGCCTACCCAATTCTCCAGAAATATTCTTTTAAGGAATATGTAATCTTTGTCAGGCGTAGTATACGTAGTATTGTGTATTACGATCCAGTATCGGATGTCACATGCTAGGCCTGAGAATGAAATTATGTCTGCCCCGTACGAAGCACATATCGGATCACTAGCAACTAGTCTCTATAATCGGATAATCATGACCTTATCATATTATCCTGATAGCTGCAACATATTAGAGTACCAGTTCCGTATCATGCGTGATCATCATCTCCATATGACTGAAGTGATAATTCCATCTTGACATCACACCCAATACACTACGATTCTCAATATACTCAGAAGAGGCGTACACAGAACCTGTTAAAGCCCCAGACGACCAAAACCAAAGTATTCTGATTGTCGCAAGTATTAGCGATGCAAGTCTCAGGTTAAGACCAAATACACCTACCCTGATTCGGATTTCCATAGACACATAATCATACTACCAATGAGATTCTGAGGGGTCTATCCAGAGCGAAGCTGTTTCCGTACCATCAGTAAACAGAACCTCCTATCACACTTGCATAAGTATCCAATACTTAAATATATGAGAACTATGCCGTTAAGCTTCCATAACGTGCACAAGTGTAATACTAGCCTATTCCGCATTATTGATGTCCAGTCTCGATAGTACTACGACTAGAGATATTTAATGATTAAACCTTACGTGGATTAATACTGTCTCATATCTTATTAATCCGTACTAATCATATGGACTTTTATCATTTATATATCCAGGTAATCCAATTACAAATGATAAAAAGCAATTTCCTTTGTCACATAGTTAATTTGTACAACAACGCCATGTTCTGTACAAATAATGATGCTATGGGTAATAATTTTCCAACAGTGAGATCATACATCGTGGCGATGTGAAGATCGAGAAGGTCACATTAGATGACAATATTGTAGATCCGCTGACGAAGGCTATTTCTCAGTAAAATTTTGAGCGACATGTACATAGTTCAAGTGTTAGATACTTGAGTGATTGGCTATAGGCCAAGTGGGAGATTGTTGGACAATTATGACCCATAACATCACTATTTATAAAATACATTGTGGTTTTTGTACAAATTAACTATGTGACAAAGGAAATTGCTATTTTATCATTTTGTAATTAGATTACTTTAATATATAAATGATAAAAGTCCTTATGATTAGTTCCAGATTAATAAGTGTGAGTCAGTATCAATCCACGTAAGGTTTAATCATTAAATATCCCTAGTCATAGTATTATCGAGACTGGACATCGATAATGCGGAATAGACCAGTATTGCACTGTGCGCGTTATGGAAGCGTAACAACACAGTTCTCATATATTTGGGTATTGGATACTAATGCAAGTGTATTAGGAGGTTCTGTTTACCGATGGTACGGGAACAGCTTCGCTCTGGATAGACCCATCGGAATCCCGTTGGTAGTATGACTATGTGTCTATGGGAATCCGAATCAGGGTAGGTGTATTTTGTCTTAACCTGAGACTTGCATCGCTAATACTTGCGAAAATCAGTACGCTTTGGTTTTGGTCGTTCGGGACTTAACAGGTTCTGTGTACGCCTCTTCTGAGTTTATTGAGAATCGTAGTGTATTAGGTGTGATGTCAAGATGGAAATGTCACTTCAGTCATATGGAGATGATGATCACGCAGGGATACAGAACATATACTCTAATATGTTGCAACTATCGGGATAATATGAGAAGGTCATGATTATCCGATTAAAGAGACTAGTTGCTTGTGATCCGATATATGCTTCGTACGAGGCAGACACAATTCCAGCCCCAGGCCTAGCATGTGACATCCGATACTGGATCGTAATACGCAATACTTAGTATATTATGTCTGATATAGATTATATATTCGTCGTTGAATATTTCTGGAGAATTGGGTATGCATAGTGCTTTGCTAGAAGCCAACCATGTCTTGTAAATCGGTAAAAACGTGGTACATGGTATGCACGTGTTCGCATAGTCCGACGACCGGATTTACTGTCAACATATCCAGGGATCTCTTGGGTCGCTTCCCAAAGATTCACCGATGACATTTAACTCGAACATAATTAATCTAGGATTAATTAAGAGAGAGAAAATTAATCTGGGATTAATTACGGCAAGATTTTATCTGGGATAAAATTCGAATAGAAGAGATAGAACGATTAATTTGGAATTAATCAATTAAATAATATATCGAATATATTAATTAAAATTAGATTTCAAAACGGAATTAAAATTGGATTTTAATTCGGGCGAACGAATTAATTTAGAATTAATTCGCGAGCGACTTTCGTAATAATTTTATGAGGCATTATTATTTAATTAAATTGGATTTAATTACTTCGCGACGGAAAATTCGTTTAATCGGATTAAGCGAACCCGAGCCCGAAGTGTGTAGTGCAAGCCCACTTGAATTTTGAATTTGAAGTGGGGCCCACTTCACTTACATCATTAGTCACTTTTTGTGATGGAAGTTTAATCACTTTTGTTGATGTAAGTCCAATCACCTTTTTGGTGATGGAAGTGGTTGAGAGCATTAAATGAATTTTTGCTCTCAGCATACTTGTTTTTGTTTTTAGAAAACCATATACACAATTTGAGAAAGTTGACTTTTGGTAATTGTTTTAGAAATAAATACAAAGAAAACACATCTCTCTCTCTCACCCTGTCCCTTTGCCTTGAGCCTATGGCTCTTTCTCCATTGTTTTTGCTTCAAAATCAACTTGAGCTAGCACTTAAGGAGTTAAAGAAGGTGATAGGGAAACTCATCCTTGGAATTAAAGATTCAACACAAAGCTTGGAGCTTCTGAAACGCAAATATTTTTGAAATCCTACATCCGCTCATTGGAAGTATTTTTCCGCAACTTCTTTGATTATTCACACATGAAATCATGACTTATAAATCCTTGACATGTTCTAGGAACCCAACATTACGAACACAACACGAACACGAACTCTCTGGAAAACTTCATTCGAACGCATTTACAAACGCAACACCAACGTGAACTCTCTGGACAACTTCGTTCGAACGTGTTTACGAACGCTACACGAACGTGTACTCACTGGAAAGTTTCATTCGAACAAATTAACAAACGTGACACTAATGAAATTAATCCTGGAATTATTTTAGATTAAAAAAAATAACATAGATTTAGATTAATTTATATTACCATGTGATATACATGTATGGCATATATGCAATAATATTAACTTAATAAAATCATATATTGTATTATTATAAAACTTAGCAGTATAGGTTTATGTTAATATTAGGGTGTTCAATTATCACAAGCATGCCCATAGTGATAAAGTTGAAAAATTAATTGTGTGTTGCATACATGGCTGAGAATTAAAAATGCAACTTTACACAAGTAATTCCGTCCAAGCTTGATTGACTTATACTTATACACATATCTATTACTGTATTATAAAGTGAAGTGTAATACTAAGTTTGAATGTCTAAGATATTATATTGAGAAAGTGGTTAAAGGATATTCTGTCAACAAGACGATAAGAGCCTAAGTGGGCAGAGATTTAAGTGGTTACTCTGAACCCCCATCAACCTCTGGGAATTTTCCTTTATTCATTTATTATAAGAAACCTTAGTCATAAATTCAAGGACTTTGTTATTTGGTACTACCGTCCAATATAACAACAAATGGATTCTTAGTATATCACTTAAACAAGATCATACGTTTGATTGTTGTGTAATTTATCTTTTATAGACTTATTGATTACTGTTGGATTTTCCAATTACACATGGCTAGTGGAAATATCACAGTACCGGTCGCTCATGGGAAGAAATCGAAAAAGTTTGGTGGAGCAAACTTTAAACAATGGCAGAGCAAAATGTTGTTCTATCTGACAACACTGCAGTTGGCTAAGTACCTCAAAGATCCTCCGGGTCCTATAGAGGGAGAAACAGAAACAACCAAGAAACTGCGAGAAGAGATATGGTCGTCAGGTGACTTTTTACGCAAGAACTACCTCTTAGGAGGACTTGACAATACCTTGGACAATGTGTACCAATGCATGACTTCTGCGAAGATTCTCTGGGAATCTCTCGAGAATACATAATCGAGGATGTTGGACAAAAAAAATTTATCGTGGGTAGGTTCTTGGACTACAAGATGGTAGATTCAAGGACGGTGATGTCTCAGTTGGGTGAACTTCAGTTAATCATTCCTGAAATATTGGATGAGGGAACGAAACTCTGCGAGATGTTTCAATTTGCTACAATCATTGAAAAGTTACCTCCATCATGGAAGGACTTCAGGAGCTATCTGAAACATAAAAATAAACAGATGAGTCTTGAAGACCATGGAGTCCGATTGACGATCGAAGATGACAACAAGAAGTCCGAGAAGGCCAGCTACAATACTATTAAGTCTAAGGCCAACATCGTCGAGGGTGGAAAAGATAACAAAAAGAGAAAGAACAGTGAAGCTGATCTTCCCAAGAAAACAAGAAGTTCAAGAGGAAGTGCTACATCTGTGGAAAAAGCGGTCACATGGAAAAGGACTGCAAAAACAAGAAGTCTTAGGACAAAGGCAAGAAAAAGAAAAATGAGGCCCATGACACTGAGATGAGCAGCTAACTGATGAGATCTCAGAGATGAATCTCTCAACAGTTGTAACAGAAGCCAACTTGGTTGTGAATCCGAGAGAATGATGGGTAGACACTGGGGCTACTCGTTATATTTGTGCCGATAGCAAGATATTTTCATCGTATCAGAAGGTCAATGGTGGCGATCATCTGACAATGGAAACTCTTCTACCTCTAGAAGGGTTGGACAAGGCACAATGATTCTGAAGATGACATTCGGAAAGAAGCTTATATTGAAAAATATTCTGCATGTTCCTGATATTTGGAAGAACTTGGTTTCGGGCTATCTCCTTAGCAAGAATGGCTTTAAGCTTGTATTTATTTTCTGACATGTTTGTACTGTCTAAAAATGATGTTTATGTAGGAAAATGATACATCACTGATGGTCTTTTCAAGTTCAATGTAATGACTGTCAATCGACACAGTGCTAATAATAAAGCTACGTCTTCCGCTTATATTATTGAGTCACAAAATGTATGGCATGAGAGGTTAGGACATGTTAATTATGATACAAAGCATAAATTAATTAACATGGACCTTATACATAAATTTATAATTGATAACCAACATAAATGTGAGGCATGTGTTGAAGCAAAAATGCATAGAGCATCATTTCATTCCATAGAATGAAGTTCTGACTTTTTGAAAATTGTACACTCAGATGTGTATGATATAAATATTATGCATACAAGAGGCGGTAAAAAATACTTTGTCACTTTTATCGATGATAACACAAGATTCTGTTGTGTGTATTTACTGAGGAGCAAAGATGAAGCTATTGAGAGCTTTATACACTATAAGAACGAAGTTGAAAATCAACTTGGCAAGAAAATCAAAAGAATCTGGAATGATATAGGAGGTGAATAGGTGTCACCGTTTGGTGAATATTGTTCCAATAATGGAATTATTCATGAAATTATTGCTCGTTATTCACCTCAATAAAATGGGATTGCGGAACGCAAAAATCGAACATTGAAGGAAATGATGAATGCCATGTTGAAAAGCTCTGGTTTACCCGAGAACTTGTGGGGGGAAGCTTTGCTTTCTGCCAACTACGTTCTGAACAAACTACCTTACAAAAGATTGGACAAGACACCATATGAATTGTGGAAATGTCACGTACCTTCATACAAATATATGAAAGTGTGGGGGTGTCTCGCCAAAGTGCTAGTTCCTAAACCTAAGAAGGTTAGAATAGGACCCAAGACTGTTGATTTTATATTCATTGGATATGCTCACAACAGTAGTGCGTATCGATTCTTGGTACATAAGTCTGAAATTCCTGACATCAATCCAAATATGATAATTGAGTCAAAGAATGCGGCATTCTTTGAAGAGACATTTCCTTGTAAAGAAAGATAAATAACAAAGTCTCTCAAAAGAACTATTGATACTATCAAAGGCTGTGATCAAGTTAACCAAGAGTTAGATCAATATGAAAATATTGAGGAAAATGAACATAGACGTAGCAAAAGAGCTAGAACGTCTAAGTCATTTGGACCTGATTTTCTGATATACTTGTTAGAAAATGAGTCTCAAAGCTATAAAGAAGCAATGTCTTAGTCGGAGGTACCTTTGTGGAAAGAGGCTATCAATAGTGAGATAGATTCTATCCTACAAAACCATACTTGGGAGTTGGTTGATCTTCCTCCAGGTTGTAAGGATGGATCAATACATAAGTACAAGGCAAGACTTGTCATAAAAAATTATAGACAAAAAAAGGCATTGAATACTTTGATACTTATTCACCAGTGACTCGTATCACGTTAATAAGAATGCTCATAGCCATAACATCTATATTTAGTCTTGAAATACATCAAATGGATGTGAAGACGACATTCTTAAATGGTGAACTGGATGAAGAGATTTACATGGAACAACTAGAAGGTTTCAATGTTCCTGCACAAGAACAGAAGGCGTGAAAACTTGTAAAATCTTTATACGGATTGAAACAAACACCTAAACAATGACATGTAAAATTTGACAAAGAGATGTTGTCAAGTGGGTTCAAAATCAATGAGTGTGATAAGTGTGTATACACCAAATCAACTCAAAAAGGATATGTCATTGTGTGTCTCTACGTAGACGATATGCTGATAATTGGTAGTAATCATGAGATGATTCAGTCTACCAAGAAAGTATTGACCATCAAATTTGATATGAAAGATTTAGGAGTAGCTGATGTGATATTAGGAATTAAGATTTCCAGAACATCAGAGAGGTATATATTATCTCAGACTCATTATATTGAGAAGATACTTGAGAAATATAATAAATGAGATCTAAATGTGTCTAGAACTCATGTAGACTTAACTCTTCATTTATCAAAGAATACTAGCTCAAGCGTATCACAATTAGAGTATTCGAGAATCATCGAAAGTCTGATGTATCTCATAAATTGCACACGACCTGATATCGCTCAAGCTGTAAACATGATTAGCAGATATACGAGCAATCCAGGACATAACCACTGGAAAGCCATAGCAAGATTTTTGAGGTATCTAAGAGAAATTTCAAAATATGGTATGTATTATACGAGATATCTTGCTGTTCTAGAGGGATATAGTGATGCTAACTGGATATCTGATACATTGGATTCCAAATCTATGAGTGGATTTATTTTCACACTTGGTGGTATAGCCGTGTCATGGAAATCCTCGAGGCAAACATGTATTGATCGGTCTACTATGGAATTAGAGTTCATAACATTAGACAAATGACTTCGAAATTTCATAGACGATATTTCAAATTGGCCTAAACCAGTGCCAACGATAAACATACATTGTGATAGTCAATCAGCTATTAGGAGAGCCCAGAATATAATGTATAATGGTAAATCTCGACACATACGTCGTAGACATAATACCATACGACAACTGCTCTCAAGTGGCATAATTTCAATAGATTATGTCAAATCAAAGGAAAACCTAGCGGATCCACTAACTAAAGGTTTACCTAAAGAGCAAGTTGAGAAGTCATCAAGAGGAATGGGCTTGAAGCCTATAAATCAAGAATTGTCATTGTGGAAACCCAACCTAGCTGACTGGAGATCCCAAGATCTAGGTTCTAAAGGGACAACTGAAACTTTGTGCAATTTAAAACAAGCACTGTAGAGTTTTATACTCTTTCCTATTCTTGTAATGACACAGAGTACTATCTATCAAGGTTAGGATAAGCTAAGGCTTTTAATGATTATATTTTTTCTAGTAGATCATCTATTTCAAGTAAGAAGTGAGGCCGCTTCCATGTGAGTTTTCAAAGGCTGAATTCTCTAAAGTACTTGATGAATCCAGGACCAATGTTCATAGCTGAAATGAACACAACCGTAGAACGAGAAATGGTCAAAGTAAAGTTGTGTGTTGGCATTTGTCTTGGTTTACACCAACGATAAAATAATTCAAGACTATGGCTCACTGGTTTGCCAAGTAAATCCGATTTTCATTCATTAGGAAAAGTTCAAGGCGAAAGCTACCTATTTCGATGCATTTTTATTTCACGGAAACTCTCTTTAGTGTCTGCATTAATATTAAGAGAATTGTGGGGGATTGTAATAAATTCTTTATATATATATATATGTAGGAGAGGTACATGTCCTCTAAATTTAAAAGATGCATCTCTAGGCCTTTAGAGGCATTAGTAAATGGTATAACCCTTATGAGGGTTACATCCTAAACCAAATGGTGTCTGCAAAAACACTCTTACATGCTTATAAATTAAGAGGTATTGAGATTGTTTGATCAATCCAGAAAATCATACAATACTTTCATTTGTCTAAAGAGGCATTTAAAGTCAAGAGAGTTTCCATCATTTGTCATTGTTCAAGTTCTTGTGAAAGAAATGCTCTTTCGACAAGAAGCATTCAAGTAATCTTGGGAGAACATTAGACACAAGACATATGTAGAGCACCGAGGCGGGGCTAATAAGTTCTTAAGGATAGAGGCAACTCGACTTAGATTCAAGTTTTCAGGTTCTTCTAAGTTTTATGGTTTATGTTCAATTTTGACATATTAGTATATAATTGATTGATTGTAGCATGTTAAATTTGTTTAATGACACATATTATCCAACAACACTAAATGTTGATCTCTAACAAGTTCTTGTTTCTCAAGATTATGGATGAAATGAAAATTAAAAGAAGACAAAAACGCTACCATATATTTGCAAGTGAAGCTCTCAAGGGATGTGGCTTGATAGTAAATGATTTAGGATTTGTTTGTCAGATATTAAGTTCGAGTTCATGAAGTGTATTTTTTGTAAGAATCTAAGGTAGCCGGGGATTTTACATGCTCCGCTTAAGCCCAGATCATATGATTTGACGGAGGCGAGGTTTTAGCATTTCCAAATATATAGCAAGTGAACCAAAAGAACATATTTACTTCATATGATCCAATTTAAACATAAAAGAACAAACTGAAAAAAATATTCTAATAATTCAATGATAAATCTTCTTGCCATGTTTGGTGACATTGTGCAACCATCCAATCCCTTTGAAGGCCTTAGAAATCTTAACAAGATTAGGCCTTCTCATTCCCAAATTCATCTTCCCAGCTGAGAATTTCAAAGCCTGTAAACAACAAAGCTGCCCTTCACCATCAATCTCTTCATCATCATCTTCCTCATATTTGCTCCATTTCTTTCCCTTCTTTGTTTTACTTTTAGCAAGAAGCTGCTGCTGCTTATTAGTTGAGTCAGCCTCATAAGTCTCCCATAGCATATCCATTCCTTCACTTCCTTCAACATCATTATTATTGTGCCTTTCCTCAAAGAGCTTACATGCCAATGTCCTTCTCCATTCCTTTTCTTTCCTCATCGATCCAAAACTCGGCGAATAATAAAACTCCCCATCATCATCCTTGCTCCAAAGATCATGATCATCATCAGCACCATTTCTTTGAGAATTCATAAGTAGTTCTAATTTTTGTTCATCAATTTTTTTCTCACTTAATGGCTTCACTTCTTTATCCTCCTTCAAGAACCCTCCTAAACTTTTTACCTCCGCAATCAACTGACTACTTTGATCAGCCTTTATAATCTCAGCCAAGCTTTCATGACACATGTGCTTGTCAACGGGAGCTTCTGAAGTTGATAACTGATCATTTTCTTCTGAAACTTCATCTTCTCCGATCTGATCAATAGTACTACAAGTATCGAACACGATTTTATACGCTTCAACTTCAAGATCCTCCAAGTTTAATGACTGCCCATTTGCATCCCCTGCATTAGAGCGTAAGTTGTCTACAGCATTGTTGTAAGCGGAGAGGAGGAAGCTTAGTTTGGATTTTTCAAATGATTCAGTGCAAGAAGTGCCGCGGAGGAAGGTGGTGAAAAGGGCAAGAAGCAAAAGGGAAGTTGTGATGAACAAAGGAGAAATGAAAGAAGGGATCTTGATTATGTAAGGTGAGAAGAAAATGAAGTAAGAGAAGTAAAGAGGGTGAGTGATAATGAAAGAACAAAAGAGGAAAAAGTCAGAGAGGAGGAGACTAAAGAAGTTTGTTTTCTTGGAGTTGTTGTTGTTGTTGTTGGGAGCGTTTGGTAGGCAAGAAAATTCAGACATTTTTTTCCTTCTATTGGGAAAATAGATGAAGATGAGTTGATTCTTGTTTTTGTTCAAGGGATTTTGGAGGAGAGAAAGGGGTGAGATTGGAAGCAAGAGCCAAGAGCGGCGTGAATAAAGGAATGAGACTGATAGAGAGATCAAGTATTAAATGCAAAAAAAGAAAAAAAAAAAGAAGCACTTTGGTAAGCTTTTTCCTTGTCTACGAATAACAACTGTGCTTTCTTTCTCTGTTTATCATTTGCCATCATCACGGCTAATTGTAATTAATTACTTCATTAATTTCATAAATTGATATCCTTAAAATATGGAAAATCTATTAATTAATAAACTATTAATTCATGAAATTATCTATCTATCTATCTATATATCTCTCTATTATCTATTATATATATATATACTAGATATTGTCCGTACCTACGGCACTGTATTAAAGAATTTATCGCATGATCTACCATTATCATTTTCAGAGAGATTTTAGAATTCTGTTATTTAATTTATTTGGTAATTTCCAATTGATATTTTTAGAGAGATTTAATAATGAAAATGATTTTGTTATTTGATTTGTTTGTTAAACTATAATTACTAATTTTATAATGAAATGATTCTTTATCAGCTATTAGATTATAATAAAATGATTTGAGCCGCCAATTAAATCATATAAAGATAGCATTTGGATGTATTATCTCTCTTAATCATAATCATTGATCGTCTTCTCTTTCACCCACACCATTGTGTTTTATAATATATATATATATATATATATATATATATATATATATATATATACGGTTATAGGAATTTGACCGTATTCTAAAACCAACGACTGTGAATATTTTCTTTAAGAATAATTTATAATAGTAATACTATCCCAATGTCGTGTTCGGTTCTCTAAGAACATGCCTAGGATCAATTAAGCATAAAACATGTGAATACTCGAAGTAAGATTGCAGAAGAATACTTACAACGATCGGTTATGTGGATGTGTTGACAACAAAAACTTTGTCTCCTTTAGAAGTGCTCCAAGCTTCTCTCTTTGATTGTATGTTGAGCTCCAAGCTTGGTGAATGAATTCCAAACTCAAGGGATTGTTTCCCTAACACCTTGGTTGACTCTTTAAGTGCTAGCTATGGAAGAAATTTGCAACAAAAATCTTCCATTTGGAGTGAGCAACTCACGGCAATTGTAAGAAAATGATAGGGAGAGTTCACGCCAATGAGAGAGAAGGAAGAGAATGAAAATGTGTAAGATGATATTGATTTTCCAAAATCAAAAAATTCATATATCAAATCCAAGATTTGGTAAAAGTCATTCACCTTTTCAAAATTAAATAATGAAATGTGTCTTACAAGTTAACATAACTAATACTAACTTCCATCACCATAAAGTAGGTAGTTTGACTAGTGATGTAACTTGTGGTGGGCCCCACTTGATTCAAAATCCGAGTGGGCCCGCAAACACATTCCGGGCTCGGGTTCGTTAATTCCGAATTAACGGATTTTCCGTTGTGACTTAATTAAATCAAATTTAATTAAATAATTATGCCTAGCAAAATTACTATTAAAGTCGCTCGCGAATTAATTCTAAATTAATTCGTTCGCCCGAATTAAAATCCAATTTTAATTCCGTTATGAAATCTAATTTCATATAATATATCGAATATATTATTTAATCGATTAATTCCGAATTAATCGTTCTCTCTCTTCTATTTGAATTTTATCCCAGATAAATTCTTTCCGCAATTAATCCTAGATTAATTTTATCTCTCTCATAATTAATCCCAGATTAATTCTGTTCGAGACATACGTCATCGGTGAATCTTCGGGAAGTGACCCATGAGATCCCTGGATATGTTGGCAGTAAATTCGATCGTCGGACTATCCGGACACGTGCGTACCTCGTACCACGTTCTTGCCAATTTACAAGACATGGTTGGCTTCTAGCAAAGCGCCGTGCCTACCTAATTCTCCAGAAATATTCTTTAAGGAATATATAATCTATAACAGGCGTAGTATACGTAGTATTGCGTATTGTGATCCAGTATCAGATGTCACATGCAAGGCCTGGGGCTGGAATAGTGTCTGCCCCGTACGAAGCATATATCGGATCACTAGCAACTAGTCTCTTTAATCGGATAATCATGACCTTGTCATATTATCCCAATAGTTGCAACATAATAGAGTACCAGTTCTGTATCCATGCGTGATCATCATCTCCATATGACTGAAGTGATACTTCCATCTTGACATCACACCTAATACACTACGATTCTAAAAAAACCCAGAAGAGGCGTACACAGAACTTGTTAAAGTCCTGGACAACCAAAACCAAAGCGTATTGATTGTCACATAGTTAATTTATACAAAAACCACAATGTCTTTTACAAATAGTGATGCTATGGGTCATAATTGTCCAACAATCTCCCACTTGGCCTATAACTAGTCACTCAAGTATCTAACACATGAAATATGTACATGTCGCTCAAACTTTTGATGAGGATAGCTTTCGTCAGCGGATCTACAATGTTTTCATCTGATGCGACCTTCTCGATCTTCACATCGCCACAATGTATGATCTCACGAATCAGATGGAAACGTCGAAGTACATACTTGGATCGTTGATAAGACCGTGGTTCCTTAGCCAGTGCTATAGCCCCGTTATTGTCACAATATAAAGGAACAGGCTCAGCTGCTAACAGAACTACTCCTAATCCAATTAGGAATTTACGGATCCAAACTGCCACTTTTGCTGCTTCATTGTTAGGGATATGCCCTATACCCAACTTGTGGATGAGCTATATTTACATGTATTTGTAATATTTTCATTAATTAATAAAATGACAATCTTTATTATACGTGTCTTACATAACTTATATGAATCATCAACACTGTAATAAAGCCCTTGGAGTAATAAGATGATGGCTTCCACGCCTTATGAGAATCATTACTCTTAAATGTTCATAGTCATAGTTTTATGAATAATCTGGGCATTCACAAAGCGGATAGCCGATCTCATAGGCTACTAGCGGAGATCCGTCCGTTTGGTATCACATGGATGCATGAGTTTCTCGTGTCCATCGAACTGACCGCCGAAAGTTTTCATATGGAGGTTTTATCCCATGTGTCTGTGAGAACTTTCATGTATCGATTATATGACTAGTCCTTAGACTTGAGGTCTTTACAATCTTATGTGTGGATCAAATAACTTTGACATTCTCCTTCCCCGGTTCAAAAGATCTGGTCATAAGGGTATGATTGGGTCATTTGTTGAAACACATGAAGTTTGTAAAGATACAACACAGAATCGCCACTCTCTCGGATAATATTTTCTTATAAGAGTAGTATTCCAGATCACGGGTTGATATGTGTGATCAGTACTTGAGACTGTGGCCACAGCGGAAGAATCATGTGAGATTCTTGGGTTAGCACGATTCATGACACTATCAACATCATACATTTGACCATATGGGTAGACACTTTCCGTACCCTAGGTCAATAGGTGGGGATACAGTGAGGCGAGGGACCGTATCATATGTAAATTGTATACATAATGGGTATATATATATTTCCTTCTCATTTGGGGGGCCTTGGCATGTTGCTAGATGTCAACTTTGGTCATCGAAATCGAACGACCATCTGATCGGAAGATAATTTATGTTCGATTAAATTATCACAATTCATTTCATGTCCAACTTGAGGGGAACCCAAAAGGTCACACACAACAAAGTCGAAATCAATGGTTAATAGTGCACAATACATATTTAACAGCATATATGATTGCTGTAGGAATTGTTCATAAATGGTTCAATATGTTTAATTATTGAACAGATCATTTATGAGGTTCCATAGTGGCTTAGGGATTGGTGAATGACGATAGGGGCACTTTGGGAATTGGAATAAATAGATTTAAAAAAACCACTATTAATGTGAATAGTAATGCATGAATAGTATTTTTTTTTTGTTATTTGTTGTGAATTCCAATTCGGCCCAAACTCTTATTAGGGTTTTATAATCTCATTAAACCACTAAATTAAGATCCAATGGCTAAGATTAAATTGGTTTTTATCCCACATCGGATTCTTAATTAATTTTGTTGTCTTTGGAGCACATATAAACCCAATAATTCTTCACAATTTTTTGCACCAAACTTCAATACATTTGGTTTTATAAGTGAGCAACTCTAAATTTTAAGAGTAAGCCACTGATTTTGAGGATCCTTAAGTCTAATTGACTAGAGAATCTCGAATTAAAAGTTTTGAGGTATTGCCTAGGCTAGCACCAATGGCAAAATACCCGTGCACTCAAGGCGTAGTCTTGCCGTTGAGTTTTGGCTTTGATGTGTGCATCTTTGGAGGCCACACACTTGGGTGGCTCTTTGGAACGTGGAAGAGCTTGCTGAGTTCGAGAAAAGCTTGTAGATTGGAGGGAGGACTAGATGAGTCTTCGGTTCAAGTAAGTCTTTTTCTTTCTTTGTTTTAATTAGAGTTCTTTTGATAGTTAGCATGTTTAGGTTTATGTTCTTTGCATGTTTTATGAGTTTTTATGATTAGAATATATAGTAACATGCCTAGGCTTGTAGAATAATCAAAACAAATGGGTCTTGGGCAAAGGGAAAGCGGCATAATAATTTTATTTTTCCGCTGCGCACTCGCGGCCGCTTCCCAACAGTGGTATCAGCGCGCCGTTTTTGTTTTGATTAGTTCTCACTCATTTGAGCTCGAAATTGGGTGTTTAAAAGCTCGTTGGAAAGATAACACCCTGAACTTAATTTTAGGCACAAGTTTTGCATGATTTGGTTAAGATTTGAATTGTGAAATTGCATTTAAAGTTCACGCGTCTGCAGAAAAACGTGAATAGTAAATTTATTTGAATAAAATAAAATGCAATATCATAATTAAATATTAATCAAAGTTATTTAATGCCTAAAATAATTCCAACATATTAAAATCATATGCTTGATGATTCTATGTATGATTAGAATTGACATGATTATTTAGGGGTGCAAGCATCTAGAAACTTTCTAAGAAATAGAGAGTGTATTACTTATCCCTTAGCTAAGTAATTATTTCGTGATGAACTTAAAGATTTATTACCTTTAAGGATAATAAATATAAATCACTTGTTTATGATAAAAAGGTATTATAAAAGATACAAGTGGG
The DNA here is from genome assembly GCA_019454045.1 of Zanthoxylum bungeanum. Classification (NCBI taxonomy): domain Eukaryota; kingdom Viridiplantae; phylum Streptophyta; class Magnoliopsida; order Sapindales; family Rutaceae; genus Zanthoxylum; species Zanthoxylum bungeanum. The sequence goes on from SKCR01031773.1 coordinate 75,510, forward strand.
GTGGGACCAAGGCGTTAATAAAACTTTCCAAACTAAAGTTAATTTAACCAAAGGTATTACTAGAGTTAGATAATGATTTGGTGTCTTCCTTCACTCACTACTTTTTTATAGCCAAAAGGAAAAGATGTGAAGACATCTAGATAATCATTTACTCATAGCTTACCTTAAAGCATATTTAAAGTGTTGGACTAATTTGGAGGATCTATTGTTTATTCCTGTCACCAAGGCGAGCCTAAGAGGTAAGGGTATTTAAGAGTGTTCGCTCCACCCTCCCTCTGGGGAATTTTCAATGGAGGAATCCATTTGACAGTTATTCACTTAAACTTGCTAAAATCCTCAATAATAATTTAAGTCTAAAATTTGCCTCCCATTGTAAAGTATAGACCCAAAGGGCTTAAACCGTATTGGCAGGACTAGGCTTTACCAGACTGGCCAATACCAATTTGTCCATAAATCGTACTATTGACAATGGTTTGACTTTTCTGAGTCATAAGACGCAGCGACCCTTAGGCGTGGTCTTATAACTTAGTGGCAAAAATTGGGTGTCCACAAGGACTAGCATAAGCTATGACATGTTTGATTGCCCAACCCAATGATCAAGGAATTGTGATTTATATCATGAATTGGTTGGGAACCTACCTAATTATCGTATTGTATAACGACCGGCCCTAGTCGGAGTTATGAAATGATGATAATGGGATCCTTGCCCACAAGAAATCCATCATATTGGGGTTGATGCGATTTGCTTAAAATTTTAAAACAATTGAGTGGGAGCAACTTCATAATATTAAAAGCCCATGTTATTATTAAACATTAATGAAAACATATTCCTAATTTTAACATTCTCTCTTAACAGGTGGGTTAACATATTTCACAAACATTCAAATGGCAAACAGAGTATCACTTCGTTCCATCCTTGATTAGCATAAGCTCAAATGGGACAACTGCAATGACTGGTTTTGAAACCTTAAAATTGTCTTACAACAAGAAAAGATTTTTTATGTTCTTGAAAGAACATTTCCCCCTGAACCCACAGAAGATGCTGACCAAAATACATTCGATGCTTGGAAGAAACACGTCGATGATGATGAGCAAGCAGTTTGCATAATGCTTGGCTCTATGTCGGACGAACTTCAGAAAGCTCACGAAGATATGGATGCTCAAACCATCATCTTTCACTTGAAGGAGTTGTATGCAACTTCTGTTCATACCGTGAGATTCCAAGTGTCATGTGCCTTATTCCAAACAAGGTATAAAGAAGGATCTTTTAGTGGACATGTGCTTAAGATGATTTGCCACATTGAAAAATTGGCCAACCTCGGGTTCATTATGTATCATGATATATGTCAAGATCTAATTCTTCAGTCCTTACCAAAAGAATTCTCTAACTTTATTATGCAGTTTCATCTGTCTGATAAAGAAGCTACTTTAGCAGAATTGCACAATCTGATAAAGCAAACAGAGAAGGACTTGAAACCAGAGCTTAAAACCTCCGTCATGCTTACGGGTACGGACCTGAAGCCACGAGGCCCAAAGAAAAATAAGGGCAAGACCAATGCTCCAGATCACCTAAAGCCCAATGGTAAAGTGGAGAAGAAAAAAGGAAAGGGGAAATGTTTCTTTTATGGAAATAAGGGTCATTGGAAGAAAGACTGCAGATCCTTGAAAGCCAAGGAAGCTAGGGAAGCCCAATAGGCCAGGAAGCCCAATGCTTCAGGTATGTTGTATATGATTGAACTATATTCTCAAAACTCTGAACCTTCTACTTGAGTGTTTGACACCGGTTGTGGGACTCACTTGTGTAACAATGTGCAGGGCCTGAGAAACAGTAGGAGACTCCGTCATGTGGAGGTTGACTTACGCATGGGTAATGGAGCAAAACAAGTTGCATTGTGCGTGGGGACTTATTCATTAGTTTTGACGAATGGTTTAGTTTTAGACTTAGAAGATTGTGTTATGTACATTCTCTAGTAAAGAACATCATTTCAATTTCTTCTTTATGTAATAAAGGCTTTTCATGCCTAATAAGTTGTAATGAATGTTCTATTTATTTCAATGAAATAAAAATGGAGATGGTATTTTGAATAATGGTATCTATGTCTTACAAACTAACAAAGAATGTTCAACCTCTAATATATACAACGTTAACTCGAATAATTTCAATGAATCAATTCTATGGCACAGTAGCTTAGGTCATATCAATGAAACAAGATTAACTAAGCTACATAAGGATGGTTATTTCAGACCCTTCAAATATGAACCTTATGGAACTTGTGAGTCTTGTTTACTTGGTAAAATGACCAAATTACCCTTCAAAGGTAAAAGACAGCGTGCAACAGAGATATTATAACTCATACACTCTGATGTATGAGGACCAATGTCAGTCACCGCTAGAGGTGGATTCTCCTACTTCATTACCTTTATCGATGATCACTCGCGATATGGGTATGTGTACCTTATGCGGTACAAATCTGAAGCCTTTGAGAAATTCAAAGACTTCAAAGCTGAAGTAGAAAACCAGCTTAATAAAAGTATTAAGTCACTAAGGTCTGACCGAGGTGGTGAATACTTAAGCAACGAATTTCATGATTACTTGAGAGAAAATGGCATTGTTTCCCAGTGGACTCCTCCGGGAACTCCACATCATAATGGGGTATCCGAAAGAAGAAATCAGACATTATAAGATAGATATGGTCCGATCAATGATGCCATGCATGGATCTACCTCTTTCATTTGGGGTCTTGCTTTAGAAACCACAACACACTACTAAACCAAGTTCCTTCCAAGACTGTTAGTCAAACACATATGAGTTATGGTCTGGGAAACGTCATAGTCTTAGTTATATAAGAGTTTGGGGATGTGACGCATATGTCAAGCTAACACAAACTAACAAATTGGATGATAGGGCAGTTAAATGTAAGTTTGTAGGATATGCCTTGAACTCAAGAGCATACGTGTTCTACGTCCCAAATGAACAAAGAACATTTTTCTCACGAAATGCTAAATTTCTAGAGAATGAATTCCTTCTCAAGAAATATAGTGGGAGTAGACTTGACCTCGATGAGGTACGAGAAGAAATAACTAACATAGACCTAAACCACAGGCTCCTCAAAAGGTAGCGACGGAACAACCACAAGGTTATGAACTCAGAAGGTCTGGTAGGGAAAGACATGAGCCTGAAAGATATGGTTTCCCTATTGATGAGGAACATGATCAGGTCATTGATAATGACGATTCCACTAGTTTTGACGTAGCAATGCATGACATTGATTCAGTCAAGTGGCTTGAGGCCATGAAATCCGAAATAGACTCTATGTATCAGAATCAAGTCTGGGACTTGTTGAATGCACATGAAGGGATAAAACCTATAGGCTGCAAGTGGATTTACAAGCGTAAAACTGATGCAGAAGGCAACATCAAAACCTATAAGGCTAGGTTGGTGGCGAAAGGTTATAGACAAATCCAATGAATTGACTATGACGAAACCTTCTCGCACTTTGATTATGAGATTTGGCAGATGGATGACAAAATAACTTTCCTTAATGGGAACCTCGTAGAGGAAGTCTATATGACACAACCTAAGGGGTTTGCATCTAAGGATGATCATAATAAAGTATGCAAGCTTAAACGATCCATTTATGGACTCAAGCAAGCCTCCAGAAGTTGGAATATACGATTTGATGAGACAATCAAAGAATTTGACTTCATCAAAAATGTAGACGAGCCTTGTGCTTACAGGAAAAGTAATGGGAGTGATGTTGTATTTCTTGTATTATATGTCGATGACATATTAATCATCGGGTATGATATTCCCATGATGCAAGCCACCAAGCAATGGTTATCTCAAAATTTCTCCATGAAAGATTTGAGAGAAGCAGCCTACATCCTCGACATTAAGATCTACCGTGACAGATCTAAGAGGTTGTTAGGACTTTCTTAATCTACGTACATAGATAAAGTTTTGAAAAGATTCAAAATGGAAGATTTCAAAAGAGGTAATTTACCTACTTGTCATGGAATCAAATTATCTAAGGAGCAATGTCCACATACTTCTTCAGATAGAGAGCGTATGAGTAGGATCCCTTATGTTTCAGCAATATGATCAATCATGTAGGCCATGCTATGTACAAGACCTGATGTCTCTTATGCTCTCAGCATAACGAGCAGGTATCAGACAAATCCAGGTGAGCAACACTGGGCAGCTGTCAAAACAATCCTTAAGTATCTAAGAAGAACTAAAGATGTGTTTTTGACATACGGAGACTGTTCTGAGATGAAAGTCATTGGTTACTGTGATGTGAGTTTTCAGACCGATAGGGATGACAGCAGATCGCAAACAGGATATCTCTTTACTTTGAATGGCAGTGATGTCAGTTGGAAAAGCTCAAAGCAGTCAACTACAGCGGACTCCACCACTGAAGCCGAGTATATTGCAGCATCTGAGGCAGCTAAAGAAGCAGTCTGGATAAATAAGTTCATCACGGAACTGGAAGTGCTTCCCGGGATAAAGAATGGCATCACGATGTACTGTGACAACACGAGCACCATTACTCAATCAAATGAACCAAGGTCCCACCAAAAATCCAAGCATATACTCAGGCGATTTCATCTCATCAGGGAGATTGTTGAGAGAAAAGAAGTTATTATAGAGAAAATACCCACAGAAGATAATCTTGCAGATTCTCTGACTAAATGGCTGACTCAATAAAACCATGATAGGCACACCCGAGAGTATGGTGTCCAGATTCATACTAGTTGGCTATAGTGCAAGTGGGAGATTGTTAGGGATATGCCCTATACCCAACTTGTGGATGAGCTATATGTACATGTATTTGTAATATTTTCATTAATTAATAAAATGGCAATCTTTATTATACGTGTCTTACATAACTTATATGAATCATCAACACTGTAATAAAGCCCTTGGAGTAATAAGACGATGGCTTCCACGCCTTATGAGAATCATTACTCTTAAATGTTCCTAGTCAATGTTACAGAATCAACACTGTAATAAAGCCCTTAAATGTTCCTAGTAATAAGACGATGGCTTCCACGCCTTGGAGTACTCGGGAATCCTTGTTTCCTAGTGGGCTAGGATACAATCTTGACTTTGGCCAACAAATTGTATGATAATTAACTAGGTAGATCTCTAAGATCGATTGGATCCAATCCAATTCCTAGATCCGGTAGGGGGACATCCAAGTCCGAAACATATATCTTATATATGCCAATACATCCAATGTATTACCTAACCTTTTTCCTCTGAATCAACTAAGCCTTGGCTTTGGCACAACAAACTCAGTGATCCCAGTCAAGCGCGACCCATTGACCATGGAAAGCTTCGTAATCAATGTCGATGGACAAGAAGTGGTCTTGACTTTGGCCAAAAACCACAACTTGGACAAGACACCAATATGGAACAAAGTCTTCGTGATTCAAACACATCCTCGACGGACAAAGGCCTTGACTTTGACCAACAAGCCAATGCCAGTCTCGGATTTTGAGTGAGAATCACTCAATGGAAGGAAAAATGCTTAATATTTTGCGAGGGTTTTTCGAGTGCAAATTGGCAACCAATTTATTATCTTTGTTAAGGTCTCATCATCATACACCCTTAAACATGCATTCTAAACACATAATGAAGCGCATATAAATAAATAATAATGATATGCGAATGGATACTTTACACATTGATCCTAGATCAAATCTCTCCATTTCTCTCTCCCGCTAGCACAAATATTTACTTCTACCTGTTACATTACACTTCTAAAGAAACCTTATTTACATTGAGGGGAATAGGTGAGAAGAGAATACAAAGAATAAGGAGGTGATAAGGCTGGACACGCAGGTCCAATTAATAAATCAAATTTATTACAATTTCTAAAATTGTCCCACCCATCTAATATCCATCCGATATACATTATTCATGCATCGCAACCATGTATTCACACAAGCATGTTATCAATCAATCTAATCAAATTAATTAATATGATAATTAGTGATCATCCAATGTTCAAACAATGATTTGATTTTGTTCGAGTCAAACTCGTTTTGCGAATAAGTACTCAAAGTACGAATTATAGAATTAAATTAAACTACGTAATTAAATCCAATTCAATTTGTATTTAATTCTAATTCGTAATTTAATTCCAAATTAAATATTACACTTTATTAATGAACTTTTACGACTTAAATTCCAAATTTAATCGCTACGGGTCTCAAAGCTCGTTTAACGTCCAACGTCAATTTAATTAAAGTCCAATGAGCTTTTAATTAATTTCTTAAGGCGTGGACTTTTGGTCAACTCGGGTCAAACCGAATAACCAAAATTCAATCTGGGAGTTACCCCATAAGCCCAAAAATCAATTTTGGCCCATTAGGCCCAATTAAACTTTAAAGGTCCATTAAGTCGCATTTGGGCTTTATGGAAGCGGTTTTGGGCCCAATTGGATCCAACCAATTTTGCCTAAACCCAACTTTGTACAACAAAGCCCAATAAGCCCATTAACAACTTTAAAGCCCAAATCCAATTTTAAGGCCCAATTAATTAAATACAAAAAAATCCAATTTCACATTTAATTAACCTAAAGAGTATATCATGATAATCACCCAAATTAATATTTCTAAAACATCAATTTATACAATTAATCATGCTCATTTACATCATCACATGTCCAATACATTTTGATTAAAATCAAACCCAAATCACATGCTCAAAGTCTCGGCCAAGGGATGGGATTTTTGTCCGATTCGAATTCAATCCAATTAATTCCACAATCGACATTAAATCAACATCCTCAATCGTTTCAAGTCATCCAATGATCAACGAAACAAAAAATCACCAAGATACTAAGGGCTATAACTCTCGGCAATTAGGGTTTATTATGCAAAATTACAAATCCAATCCAATTGAATCAAATTCAACATTAAATAAACATTCCCTAATGATTTCCAACACATCTAATGAATCAAAAAATCAAAATTCCAAGACATTATGGTTCATCAACCATTCGGCCAAGCCATCCAATTTTGGGGAAAATTGTTCCAAATCAATTTTCTTGAAATTGATCAAATCAAACTTCAATTAAACATGTTTTAAGCATACTCAATCATCCAATTCAACCAAATCATGCTTGGAGACATTTTACCCAAATTTTAAGCCCTAAACTTTTCATGCTCAAACCTTGCTCTAGATGCCATTGTTGGTTTCTATTAAGGTCCCAAGATCAATAATAAGCATGAAATATGTGCGAATACAAATCGAAGAAGTTGCAGAATACTTACATCGAGTGGTTGAGCGACGCGGCAAGCAACAAAAATGAACTTTTTGCCTCTTGGACTGCTCGGCAGTTCACTGCCAGTGCTCACTGGTTTCGGCCTTTTGGATCAACTTCGTCAAGCTCCAATCTTCGTCGAACGATTCCCGGCTCATGGTAGACTTCCCTATCACCTTCGCATGTCTCGTAAGTGTGCTAGCACTTGTGATTTTGCACAAAATCACACTCTTGTGATTCCCACTGCTCACGGTTTTGAGAGAAAACCAATAAGCTTTTTGCCTCCTTGGGCGTGAAGAGAGATGAAGAGAATAGAGAGAGTTAGTTGGTTTGATTCCAAATTTTGTGTATCTTATACTCACATTTGAATTTCAAATTCATTTCATGTGCATTTGCCTTTCAAAAAGTCAAATAATAATGGCACCAACCACTTCCATCACTCAATCCATCAAGTTATCAAGTCATATCACTCAAAGTGACTAATGATTTGACGCTTGATGTGACTAGCGATTTGACGCTTGATTTGACTTGCGTGCCGCACTCGAATTCGAAATGCGAATGCGCTCGCTAATAATCCCGGGCTCGGGTTCACTAATTCCAAATTAACGAATTTTCCGTTGCGTCGTAATTAAATGATTACGCCTAACGAAATCACTATTCACGTCACTAACAAATTAATTCTAAATTAATTCGTTCGCTCGAATTAAAATCTAATTTTATTTCTGCGTCGAAATCCAATTTCATTTAATATATCAAATATATTAATTAATCGATTAATTCTAAATTAATCGTTATCTCTCTTTTAATGATATTTTATCCCATATAAAATATCTCCGCAATTAATCCCAGATTAATTTTCTCGCTCTTTTAATTAATCCCAAATTAATTTAGAGTGCGAGTCATACGTCATCGGTGAATCTTTGGGAAGCGACCCATGAGATCTCCGGATATGTTGGCAGTAAATTCGGTCGTCGGACTATCCGCACACGTAAGTACCTCGTACTATGTTTATACCGATTTACAAGACAATGTTGGCTTCCCAATTCTCCGGAAATATCCTTACAGGAATAAAGATCTATATCAGGCGTATTATACGTAGTATTGCGTATTTCTGTCCAGTATCGGATGATCACGAGCTAGGCCTGGGGCTGGAATTGTGTCTGCCCCATACGAAACACATGTCGGATGTCTGGTGACTAGTCTCTATAATCGGATAAACCTGACCTTCTCATTTTATCCCGATAGCTGCAACATTTAAGAGAACCAGTTTCGTATCCTACGTGACCATCATCTCCATATGACTGGAGTGACACTTCCGTCTTAACATCACACCCAACACACTACGATTCTCAATATACCCAGTATTGGCGTACACAGAACCTGTTAAAGCCCTGGACGACCTCAACCAAAGTATATTGATTGTCGCAAGTATTAACAGTGCAAGTCTCAGGTTAAGACCAAATACACTTACCCTAATTTCGGATTTCCATAGACACATAGTCATACTACCAATGGAATTCCGAGGGGGTCTTTCCAGAGCGAAGCCGTTTCCCGTTTCATCGGTAAAACACAACCTCCTATTACACTTGCATAAGTATCATATACCCAAATATATGAGAACTATGTCGTTGTGCCCTCACAACGCGCACAAGTGTAATACTAGTCTTTTACGCATTTATCGATGTCCAATCTCAACAATGCTCTAACTAGGGATATTTAATGATTTATCCTTTGTGGACTGATACTGTCTCATATCATTCTCCATCCAGGAACAAATCATAAGGACCTCTCATTATTTATACATCTAGGTGATCTAATCACAAATGATAAGAGTGCAATCTCCTTTGTCACATAGTTAATTTGTACAACAACACAATGATCTGTACAAATAGTGACGCTATGGGTCATAATTGTCCAATAGAAATATGCAGCAATAGCAAGCATTATCCGAATGGATTTAATCATGGCAACAGGTGAAAAAGTGTCGTCGTAATCGACACCATGTCGTTGATTACAAGCCTAGCTTTATACGTTTGTATGTTGCCATCTATGTCGGTCTTCCTCTTGAAGACCCATTTGCAACCAATAGGCTTTACCCCTTCTGGTGCATCAACCAGTGTCCAAACTTGGTTGGTGTACATGGAATCCATTTCGGATTTCATGGCATCTTGCCATAAACCGGAGTCAATACCTTATATCGCTTCCTCATATGTAGCTGGTTCGTCTTCCTCAATAAGATTAATATCCACATGAGGTGAGATCAGAAACCCATACCTCTCAGGTTGTTTTCTGACTCTCTCCGACCTACGCGGTTCTTGTGTATTAGAAGATTGTGGTACAGTTTCATCCTCGATGAACTGTTCTTATTCCGTTAAGGAATCGGTACCTGGAATAGTATCACTCCGATTTTCATCGAGTTCTACTTTCCTCCCACTAACCACTGCATTTAGGTATTCCTTCTCAAGGAAAACCGCATGTAGAGCAACACATACTTTGTTCTCTTGTGGGTTGTAGAAGTAATATCCTTTGGTTTCCCTAAGATAACCTACAAATAGGCATTTATCCGATTTGGGTTAAAGTTTGGTACCATCCAAACGTTTAACGTATGCCTAGCAACCCCAAATCTTTAGGAATGAGAAATCTGGTTTCTTTCATGTCCATATTTCATACAGAGTCTGTTGAACAGACTTTGACGAAACCTTATTCAAAATAAGTATTGCATTGTTCAATGCATATCCCTAGAAGGAAATATGTAGCTCAGTGCGACTCTTCATCGACCTTACCATGTCCAACAATGTTTGATTTCTCCGTTCGGACACATCGTTTAATTGAGGTGTTCCGGAAGGAGTCCACTGTGAAATAATACCATACTCTTTCAAGTAATCAAGAAACTCATTGCTCAAGTATTCTCCACCATGGTCCAACCGTAATGTTTTAATACTTTTGCCGGTCTGTTTTTCTACCTCGTGTCGAAACTATTTGAATTTCTCAAAATTTTCCGACTTGTGTCTCATAAGATACACATAACCATAACGCGATGCATCATGCGTAAAGGTTATAAAGTATTCATATCCACCTCTAGCCTGGCTAGATATGGGCCCACATACGTCATTATGAACGAGGGATAATAGTTCGGTGGCACGTCCACCTTTACCGCTAAAAGGTGTTTTAGGCATTTTGCCTAATAAACAAGATTCGCAGACGTCATATGAATTTGGATCAAATCCATCCAAGTACCCACTCTTCGAAAGTGTGGATATGCGAGTCTTGTTAATGTATTCTAGACGACAATGCCATATATAAGTTTCATCTTTGTTACTTAATTTAAGCCTTTTTGTTGTTACATTATATGTTTGAGATTGATTTATATTCAAAATATAAAGACCATTATGCACATCAGCACTGCATATCTCAATATCAATTTTATACATAAAACACCAAGTATTTCTAAATACAAAAGTATACCCACATTGGGCTAATAAAGATACAGAAATAATATTCCTAGTCAAACTAGGTACATAATAACAGTCTGATAGATTTAGTACATGCCCTGAGGGCATTTCCAAAATATAAGTCCCAACGGCCAAAACGGCGACTCTAGTCCCATTTCCAACTCTGAGGTCAATCTCTCATGAGGCCAGTCTTCTGCTAATCTGCAGATCCTGCACATCAGTACATATATGAGTACCACAACCAAAATCAAAAATCCAATTTTTAAAACTAGAAGTAGACATGTTTATTTCTATAACAAACATACTTGAAGCCGGTGCCTTGCCCGCTTTGATTTCCTTCATGTGCGCCTTCTACTCACGGCAGTCACGCTTCCAGTGACCCCGTTTGCCACACTGTAGGCAGACATCTTGGGATTTGTCCTTAGCCTTCCCAGAAGACTTTGATGATTTGGCCTTGCCCTTCTTCTTCTTCTTCTTCTTCTTCTTCTTCTTTACACCTACAGTAGCCTTTGGCCAAGCCTTGGCAGACTGAGATGTTGAAGCGAAGTACGCCTCGCACTTTTTGCCCTTCAATAGCTCTTTTTCTGCTTCACGCAGCATTGCCATCAACTCTCCAAGAGTATGGTCTCGGTTCATCATATTGTAGTTCATGATGAACCCGCTCCAACTGTCAGAAAGAGACTGCAAGATCAAATCTATAGAAGTCTTAGCCTCAAAGGTTATGCCTAGCTGACCCAGCTGTTCGATGTCAGTAATCATCTGCGACACATAGTGCTCGACAGATGTACCCTCTGACATTCGAGAGCGAAAGAGCTTCTTCTGCAATTCATACCTTTGCGATCTAAGGTTAGATCGATGAAGGTCCTTCAATTTTTCCATCATAGTATAGGGATCCAATCCCTTGTTCTTGCGACGAAATTGAGGGGTCATTGCAGCGAACATGACAGATTGAGCAGTTGAGTTGTCATCGCTATGAGTCTTCCAAAGCTCAAGCGGCTGGTCAATTCTGGGCTTAGGCCCGAGAGGTCTCTCTATCGTATAAAGCATCTTCTCGGCCCCTAGGACAATCATGAGGTTCATATCCCAGTCAGGAAAGTTCGCACCATTAAAGAAATTTTCGCCCATGATAATGTTCCTAATGTTGATCTTTCCCACCATCTTAATTGCAATAGTCTAACTATTCAATTAACGATTTTTGGGTACAGTCCAACTGTTACAAAAAAAATAATAAAATATCAGTCCAACTAATAAATACATAAAATGACGAAATAATTTGAAAGCGCGTATTGGCAAGTATTTGAACGAAATTGCAAATTCAATACTAGCCTCCCACTATTTTTCGGAGAGCCTCTAACCCTCTGTTGAGTACTCAGGAAACCTAGTTTCCTAGTGGGCTAGGATCCCGTTAAATAACACACAACCATGACTTTGGCCAACAAGTTGTATGATATTTAACTAGGTAGATCTCTAAGATCAATTGGATCTCATCCAATTCCTAGATCCAGTAGGTGGACCTCCAAGTCTTAAATATATATACAATGTATATGCCAATATATCCAATATATTTTCATAACATTTTCCTCTGAATCAACTAAGCCTTGGCTTTGGATTAATGATTCCAGTTAAGCGGGACCCATTGACCTTGGAAAACTTCGTAATCCATGTCGATGAACAAGAAGTGACCTTGAATTTGGCCAATAAATCACAACTTGCCCAAGACATGCGATATGGAACAAAGCTTTCATGGTTCAAACACATCCGCGATGGACATTGATCTTGACTTTGGCCAACAAACCAATGCCAATCTTGGATCTTGAGAAAGAACCATTTAGTGGAAGGAAAACGCTTAATATTTGATTGAGGGTTTTTCGCGTAAATTGGCAACCAATTTATTATCTTTGATTAGGTCTCATCATACACCCTTAAGCATGCATTCTAAAAGCATAATAAGGCGCGAATAAAATAATAATGATATGCGGATGGACACTTAATAAATTATTCCTAGAACAAATCACTCCATTTCCTCTCCCCAGCTAGCACTATTTTAACTTCTACCCAATTACATAATACAATAAAGAAACCTATTACATTGAGGGAAATTGGTGAGAAGAGAATTATAAAGAGTCAATAGATAAAGGCTGGACACGCGGGTCCAATTTAATAAATTCTAAATTTATTACAACAATTTCCAAAATTGCCTTCACCCGTCCAATATCCATCCGATATACATTATTCATACAATACATCCATGTATTCACACGAAGCATGTTATTCAATCAATCTAATCCAATTAATTAATCTTTGAATTAAGTGATCATCCATGTTCAAACAACGATTTGATTTGCGCGAGTCCAATTCGTTTAAGAATAAGTACTCAAAGTGCGTATTCTTGAATTATATCGAACTAAAATTTATAATCCGATTTAATTTGTATTCAATACTAATTCTTATTTAATTTCAAATTAAATAATTACACTTTATTAATGTGTCTTTTAGACTTAGATTCTAAATCCAATCTTAATGGGTCTCAAAGGCCCAATTAACATCCAATGTCAATTTAATTAAAATCCAATGGGCTTTTAATTAATTCATAAGGCATGGGCTTTGGCCAATATGGGTCAAACCCAAATGCCAAGGCCCAATAAAGGAATCACCCAATTGCCATAAAATTAATTTCGGTCCATTAGGCCCAATTAAATTTAAAAGGCCCATTTATTATATTTGGACTTAACGGAATGGTTTTAGGCCCAATTTGGATCCAATCCAATTGTCCTAAACCAACTTGGCCCAACCAAGCCCATTAGGCCCAAATATAACAATTTTAGCCCAATTCTAAATTAAAGCCTAATTAATTAAATTCCAATATTCCAAATATCACAATTTATTTAATTAAAGTGTATAGTCATAATTAAGTAGTTAAATTAACATTTCCAAAACACCAATTTAATTAATTAATCATGCTTTATTATATTCAATTCATGTCCAACACAATTGAAACAAAATCAAGTCATTACATGCTCATTAAGCTCACGACATTTCATGCATTTTATCATCAATATTGATTTCAATCTAATTAAATCACAAATCAATATATGTCATGCATTTAAACACATCCAATGGTCTAAAAAATCAAAATCCCCATGAGCTACAAAGGGTCCAAACTTTCGGCCAAGCTAGGGTAATTAGGAAAAAAATTTCTAATCAAATTTTCTCCAAATTAATCATGCATAACTCTAAGCTATCATAATCTAAGCATATCCAAACACTCAATTTGATTAAATCATGCTCCAAGCAAAAATACCCAAATTCAAGTTTATGAACCCTAATCAATTTCATGCTTAACCTGGCTCTGATACCATTGTTAGGTTCTCTAAGAACATGCCTAGGATCAATTAAGCATAAAACATGTGAATACTCGAAGTAAGATTGCGGAAGAATACTTACAACGATCGGTTATGTGGATGTGTTGACAACAAAAACTTTGTCTCCTTTAGAAGTGCTTCAAGCTCCTCTCTTTGATTGTATGTTGAGCTCCAGGCTTGGTGAATGAATTCCAAACTCAAGGGATTGTTTCCCTAACACCTTGGTTGACTATTTAAGTGCTAGTTATGGAAGAAATTTGCAACAAAAATCTTCCATTTGGAGTGAGCAACTCACGGCAATTGTAAGAAAATGAGAGGGAGAGTTCACGCCAATGAGAGAGAAGAAATAGAATGAAAATGTGTAAGATGATATTGATTTTCCAAAATCAAAAAATTCATATACCAAATCCAAGATTTGGTAAAAGTCATTCACCTTTTCAAAATTAAATAATGAAATGTGTCTTACAAGTTAACATAACTAATACTAACTTCCATCACCATAAAGTAGGTAGTTTGACTAGTGATGTGACTTGTGGTGGGCCCCACTTGATTCAAAATCCGAGTGGGCCCGCAAACACATTCCGGGCTCGGGTTCGTTAATTCCGAATTAACGAATTTTCCGTTGTGACTTAATTAAATCAAATTTAATTAAATAATTATGCCTAGCAAAATTACTATTAAAGTCGCTCGCGAATTAATTCTAAATTAATTCGTTCGCCCGAATTAAAATCCAATTTTAATTCCGTTATGAAATCTAATTTCATATAATATATCGAATATATTATTTAATCGATTAATTCTGAATTAATTGTTCTCTCTCTTCTATTTGAATTTTACCCCAGATAAATTCTTTCTGTAATTAATCCTAGATTAATTTTCTCTCTCTCATAATTAATCCCAGATTAATTCTGTTCGAGTCATACGTCATCGGTGAATCTTCGGGAAGCGACCCATGAGATCCCTGGATATGCTGGCTGTAAATTCGGTCATCGGACTATCCGAACACGTGCGTACCTTGTACCATGTTCTTGCCAATTTACAAGACATGGTTGGCTTCTAGCAAAGCGTCGTGCCTACCCAATTCTCCAGAAATATTCTGTAAGGAATATATAATCTATAACAGGCGTAGTATACGTAGTATTGCCTATTGCGATCCTGTATCAGATGTCACATGCAAAGCCTGGGGCTGGAATAGTGTCTGCCCCGTACGAAGCATATATCGGATCAGTAGCAACTAGTCTCTTTAATCGGATAATCATGACCTTGTCATATTATCCCGATAGTTGCAACATAATATAGTACCAGTTCTGTATCCCTGTGTGATCATCATCTCCATATGACTGAAGTGATATTTCTATCTTGACATCACACCCAATACACTACGATTCTCAAAAAACCCAGAAGAGGTGTACACAGAACCTGTTAAAGCCCCGGACGACCAAAACCAAATCGTATTGATTGTCGCAAGTATTAGGGATGCAAGTCTCGGGTTAAGACCAAATACACCTACCCTGATTCGGATTCCCATAGACATAAAGTCATACAACCAATGTGATTTCGAGGGGTCTATCCAGAGCGAAGCTGTTTCCGTACCATCGGCAAACACAACTTCCTATCACGCTTGCATAAGTATTAAATACTTAAATATATGAGAACTATGTTGTTATGCTTCCATAACACGCTCAAGTGTAATACTAGTCTATTCTGCATTATCGATGTCCAGTCTCGATACTACAACGACTATGGATATTTAATGATTAAACCTTTGTAGATTGATATTGTCTCATATCTTATTAATCCGGAACTAATCATAAGAACTTTTATCATTTATATGTATTCAAGTAATCTAATTACAAAATGATAAAATAGAAATTTCCATTGTCACATAGTTAATTTGTACAAAAACCACAATGTCTTTTACAAATAGTGACGCTATGGGTCATAATTGTCCAACATGTCGGACCACCCAGTGTCCAATATTACTATATGACTATTCTAAGGTCGATGTCATTCTTAGCATATATATATCTATCTAATATGCATAATGACATTACCATTAATAAGGTTTGAAATGAAAATGTAGTTATTTTATTAATAAATAATCAAATATAATGTACTATACATTATTCAGATTGACGCCCAAGCATCAACTCCAACAGTAAGTTCCAATAGCACTATATATTTCTTGGAAATAAATAAACTTACCATGCGGTAATTTATTCTTCTCTTATAAGCGATCAAGAGGGTAAGTTGTTAAATGTGTTGAGATAACATAAACCGGGAATTAGATGGACTTTAAAAGATATAAAATGCATTAATCCCTTAAAATGCACACGCATAATATATTTCAAAAATAATATCAGGACAAGTCGACCACCCAAAGAAATATTAAACCTTTTACAAGAAAGAAGTGGTTAAAATAGAAGTCCTTAAATTTTGTGATTCATTCATCGCTTACATACCTGGTTTGGAGAAAAGCACATATGCTAAGAAACGGAGAGCTAAACAATTAGGTGTTTGTTATAAATGCACACGTTGAACGTACAACACTCGTTGTCGTATTTTAGGAATGATGTATAATAATTGCGAAGAAAAAATTCAATCCATTAGAGATGGCTTGACTAAGGAGTCATTAGCTAATATATCATTTACTATTGAGACACATCCTAGTGGATTTGATAGATTGATTCGCGACTTACATATATAATTTCAAAAAGAAAGAGAACAATACAGTCTCGGGAATATGACTTTAAAATACCATGTTTGCCAATTTATAAGAAATTTGGATTGTAAGCATATCACTGACCCATATTTGCAAAATTTGGCAATGACAATATTTATATATAAAAAATAGTTTTTTTTTAATTTATAAAAAAAAAAAAATTGAAATGTCACAATCCACCTTTATGCAAGAGTCACCTCTTATTTTCTTCATGTTTTTTTATTTTATCTTTTGAAGAATTTGGAAGAAGTGTCTTGTGTGTTTTATTTTTCTTGTAATCTTTTTTTCTTTCAATAATAAAATTATGCAAGTTTTTTTTCAAATCATGAGTAGTTAATTTCATTCTGCTGGGGTAAAAGGTGAAACTCTAAATATGAGAATATAAATTAATCTTACTTATATTATATTATATTATAATAAGTTAATCTTACTTATTATAGTATTCTCTTATATTTGCGGGTGCCTTGATTCTCTGTAGACAATTAAATCTTGGTTGGCACAGTTATTACTTTACCTCATATTATATGAGAGAGTAATTTAAATTTGGATTAATTATTGACAAATTTTGTTACCGCCTTTATAGCTGGTTTTATTTATTTGACATAATTGAGTACCTAACTGGACTTGTTATAGAAAAATATTATCACCGCATTTATGGTTGGTTTTATATGTTTTGACATAATTAATTCCTGAAGTAAATAAACTGGGTAATAATGACAATTTATATATTATAAAAAGTAAAATTTCTCTATATTTTAAATATCAAGAGTGGATCCCCTAGCCCCATCATTCTAATTTATTGTTGCAGTTCAATTTAAAATTGTCTATCACTTCAAACAATTCGGCCTTTTTTGTCACTTGAATTAATATTTTATTTTACTAAATCTATTCCATATGGATCGATTCCAGACTTACCGGGTTATTTTATTACTTCGACACTCTTATACTTGGGAGTAAATAACCACTTTGTGAGTGTGTCAAATACCCAGTGCTTCAATTCCAACATTGAAACCTCAGGTTTACAACTTGAATAATATAAGCGTGGTTACTAAAGAAGACCTCGTCACTAAGTGCTCATCACTAAGTGATCTAAATGAGCTTTTTTTTTGGAGATATTTAAACTTTTGAACATCAACTTCTTATTTGCGTTGGTTTGTTTATTCAAGGAATAGATGAAGAGTATGGTTTATATAATTTTGTACTAACTGTATACATGCATTATACTGACAGTATAAAACTCTTGTAGAGTACATTAATCCTATTGTTTTAAAAATAATGTAATGGTCTGATTTTATATGTATTGAATATTAACTAACTATCCTTATGTATGAATTATTACCTTAACCATCGCACTACAAATAGCAATAATAACGACCATAAGGAGGATGCGACATGGTCCAAATTTTTTTTTAAAAAAAAACCATAAATCAAGCATATTAAATTAAAATAAATTTTTGCATCACAAGGGTTTCCAACTAGTATTCTTAATTTTGGAAAATATCACGCTTATAGTAGCTAGTTTTATTTTGTATTAATTTAGTCTTATTATGAGTTTAATTAATAAACACATGAAATGGTAGAAATCAAGTTTTTTTTTTTTATCATGGTTTTATTTTTGGAAATATTCTTTCTTTATAAAAAAATTTTAGAGATAAAAAAAATATTTGAATTTTTATTATCAATTAGAATTAGTGTTTGTTGATGATGATTTTTTGCAAGCCCTTATCCCGAGGAAGGTTAAGGTATTGTATTACTACCCAATTAAGTGGATAGAAAGGCCAAAAGTCCCAGAGGTAAGAAGGTTGAAAGAACGACCCGACTACATGTAAGATGAAGTGTTCTCCCTAAGAAGAGATTCTGAAGTGAGACAAATGATGACGGTACACGACCTGACCATATTAAAGATGGTTTCTAAGATTCTCCAAGAGTTTATTTGGCCCGACCCGAAGAAATATCATCCGTATAGGCATGACTCTCTGACTTTGAAGAGCTGGATTTGAAGGAGTACAATTTATCTCAGTTACCGGACCCGAGGAACAAAGATGGGATGATGACCGACTAGTTTGGGAGTAGCATGACGTACGCCCTATCTAGAAAGAGATGCATATATAAGACTAATGATGAAATAGATAAAACAATGGTTCACATTGATCATAGGTCTTGCCAACTGCCCTAGGCATGTGCAATGGCAGAGTAGCAGCCACCATAGGACAATGCAGTGGCAGGGAAACAAGCTTATTTGATTGGTTGAGAAAGTGGTGGAAAAAATGACTAAGGATTGTAATGATGATGCAGTGATATGAGATAACGCCAGAGTCATTTGTAACAGAAGATTTGAAAGCCTATATAAAGAGGTAGAAGTCACGTTAGAAAATGGTTAGTAATTTTCATATTTTACAGCACCTGTAATTTTAGAACAAAGCTAGAAAAGCAAACTAAAAGATAGAGAAAGAAATTAGGTCGTTGTAGGGCACTACTGCATTTTTACACATAAGTCCCTATGATGAGTCTCATTTTGGAGACACTACCTTTTAAGTCACGGAGGTCACGGGAAACAGACATCGAAAGGGAAATTCAGAATAAACAAGGTTCACTGTTTTCGTTAGTGCTGCGTTCGTGTTTACGTTCGAACGTCAAACGGATTGCGGGCGTTCGTGCCGTTCGAGGAAGCGTTCGAACGGTGTCGGTAATTCTGGTTTTGCTGCTAGCCTCACATCCAGCCCAATTAGCCCCCCAAAGCCCATAAAAAACATCCCAATTTAAATAAATAAATATTAATTAAAACATTAACTAAATAAGATAATAATAAATTAAAATAATTAAATAATTAAATAAAACATATACCAAACATAAAATAAACAATACCAACTTAAACTAAAATCATGCCTAAATTAAACAAATCACATACTAAATCAAAATATAATCATACCAAGTTAAAATCAATCAACCAATATATTATTCCTAACTTAAAATATTGTATTCCTAATCCAAACCAATCAAATATTCAACCTTCCCTATCTAGCCAAGATTTGTCCCCCCCTCTCAATCTTTGACTTCCCTTAACACAAAACCAAATCAAATCCCTCTTTAATTAGCCAAATCCCTTTCCTTGTCAAGCCCAACCCTTTTGCCTATAAAAAGAACCTTCACCAACCTTCTCAACCATAGTCCTAGTCCCTAGCTCATACAGAACACACAAGAAAATTACAGGAAGAAGACACCCAAAAAATAGTAAGCAAAAGATAAAGAGGAAACGAGCGAAACCACAAGGAAACAATAGCAAAAGACGGAGAACGACGACTCAAAACAGTAAGACAACGAACGAGAACAATGAACCAGTGAACCGGGAGAGTTACGGAGCATCCAACCTTCCGACGATCGTGTACCATACATCCGAGAGGTGATTTAAAAGGTTAGACCTGAGGGTACCTTTTTATTAGTTTATATTCATTTTTTTATTATTATTGAATTCTATTCGCATGAGAGTCGTTTATGGATGCATGTTGTGGCTTGAATGAAATGGAAGAGTGTCGTCTCTTGTGGTATATAGGATGGAAACCCAGACGTAAATTCCGTAGTCGAATCTGAATGGACGGTAGTGCGGTCTGTACTTGGGATACAACTCCACGTACCACTTGAGTAAACGGCACCTTCTCTTGTTTTGTGTTGCTTTTATTTATTTATTTTTCGTCACTTAAAATTCTGCATGTTGCTTATTTATGCATGACTCAATCGAGCGCATGGGCTTAGTAAGTGGAATGAAAGATCCCCTATGGGGAGGGGTTAAGGCCCTTTACCACGATGCTTTGCCGCGCCGGTTGATGTGTGTTCGGTTGGATGCAAGACACGTTCAATCGGACATACTTAGAATAATATGCTTGTCTTTATGTTTGTATGCATGATGTGATGTGACGCGCATGGGCTTAGTATGTTGGTCTAAAGGTCCTCTCTTTGAGAGATCAAAAGCCCCAAAAGGCCACCTTTACGGCAGTACTTCGCCGCGCCCCTTTATTTTGTTGTTTATGTATTGCGTCCCATTTCATGCATCAGGTCTGTTCCCGTTCGAACGCGTTTACGAACGCAACTCGAACGCGCATGCATTTTTGCCTTATCATGCATCAGGTCTCATTTCCGTTCGAACGCGTTCACGAACGCCATACGAACGTGAGCATTCTGTTTCATTTCCGTTCGAACGCGTTATCAAACGCCATACGAACGCGAGCATTCTGTTTCATTTCCGTTCGAACGCGTTTACGAACGCTACTCGAACGTGAGCATTCTGTTTCATTTCCGTTCGAACGCGTTTACGAACGCTACACGAACGTGAACACACTGAACTGAGTCTGTCTTATCATATTCATGCATAATTTCCTCTTGGTTGATCTTTCTTGTGTTATATAGCCAACCGTATTATTTGTATCCCTGCATTTATCCATTCTATATGTTCTCGGGATTGTATTCAAGCATGATTAGGCTGTGTTAGCATGTTATTTGGTTAATAGGTTCATGAGATAGTACTCAATCATGATTAGGTGTTCTTAGTTTTCCATATTATAAGATTGAAATATGTTCATGAGATTGCCATGTGATGTGCATGTTGTGATGAACTTGTTGATGTATGCATATGAATTTAGAAGCATGATATTTTTTGGAAATTAATGTTATTTAAGCCTGGTTAAATTATTATATAAATCCTTTTATTACAAGTGACATAAGTAAGTGACCATTCCGAACCCAACGGTTTGAGGTCTTCCCTTGCGAGGGGTGAGTGCGGGCTTAAATCTCATTTTCCCAGTTCACACCGGGTGGCGACTCCATTACTCTCCGGTTTAGTCCCCCGTGGCTACTCCGTACTCCCAACTAGGCCGCGAGCCTAGGACAGCATGCGTCGCCCCAGATTTTTTGTGTTCCCACAGTCTGGCGACTCCACTGGGGATAGAGAATCGGCCCCGAAATATTGTCTTGTGATGTTTGGATTTATGTTTTAATTGACCGTGTCTATAGTGGATAAAATGAGGGTTTAATCAAAGGCATTTTAAGGCTAGGTAATGGTTTGGTGTCTTCCTTCATTCACTACCTTTCTAGAAGGAAAAGCTGTGAAGGCACCTAGATAGCCATCTACTGGTAGCCTATTGTGATGGACTAATTTGAAGGACTCGTTGTTTATTCCTGACAACAAGCGATAAGAGCCTAAGAGGCTTGGGTATTTAAGTGAGCCTCGCTCCACCTTCCCTCTGGGGGATCTACAACGGGAAATCCATTTGACAGTCCGTCACACACCATAGCTCATTGGCACGTACCTTAGTGTATAAAAAGGGGTGCGCTCACTTGGTTGCTCGAACCCTTGAGTGGGGAGACCTAGTTGTGGGTCATCCTTCGCCGGTTAGAGCCTTTGTCTACTCTTGCTAACCCACCCATAGACCGGGTTGGCTAAAGTAACAATTATTTCCTTGAATATGTGCTTGTGGACCATCCTCATTTGGATGCAGTTGGACTATTGTCAGAAATGCGGGCTTGCTGGGCCATTTAAACTGGGGCAAGTTCACACCTCATGACTATTAGGCCAAAAGCTTCTGAAATGTCGATGGGCCATTGTGTAGAAATTATTATGTCATGTTTGCATCATCTTTCTTTTATGCTTGTGTTTGGGAACGTCGTTGTTTGGATCCATTTGGACCATTTATCATGGGATATGGGCTTGTTGGGCCATTTAAACTGGGACAAGGACACATCTTATGACGATTGGGCCAAAAGGATTCTAAATAACAATGGGCCATTTTATGATTGTGTTCGGAATATTATCATTTGGATTTAGTTGGGCTCTTTGCCATAAGACATGAACTCGTTGGGCCATTTAAACTGGGACGGGTTCACTCTTATGACAGTTGTCCCAAAAGCTTCTAAAATGATAATAGGCCGATTTGTTTGAGAATTTTATTTGATTTAATATATGTTATATACTTCTTATGCACATCATGCATACATATACCTTGTTGACATCCTCTGTGTCTTAAAAAAGACATCATAGATACCGTTTGGGTTAGAGAAGGAACCAGACTCACTAAAAGAACAAGTATGAGTGAATCCGATAATGAGGTGTCCCTTATGGATCAGTTAGAGAATGGTCTCGCCAAGATCACTGAACAGTTGCAGGCTTTGACTACTGCTATGGCTGGTATAGCTGGGTCTCTTGCCGGGGTTAATTCTGGGGATATGAGGCAAGAGGAATCTCCGAACAGATTGGGGGATGATACCCCCGCTTTTGATGATGATATGGCAGAGTATGCAGCGGGCAGGGTATCTGGGTCTCAGGCAGAATTTCAGAAGCTTCGGGATCAGGTTGAAACAGTTACCCGCAAAATGAGGGGTAAACATGAAGAGTTGTTAGATTATGAGGCAATGACCTTCGGAGAACAGCTGCCAACTCAGTTTAAAATGCCGGACATGGCCAAGTTTAATGGGAACGGAGACCCGAGGGTCCATCTGCAGCAATATGTCTCAGTCATGAGTTCAATGGGCCTATCACAGCGCCAAGTCCAAAAAATGTTTGGGATGTCACTCGAGGGGGCACCTGTGGTTTGGTATCATAGCCTTGAGAAGAAGGTTAAGGAAGATTGGAAGGAACTAGCTGATGCTTTTCTGAAGCAGTATGTTACAGACTTGGAAATTGACTTGTCACTCCGTGATTTGAGAACACTAAGCAGAAGCCGGAAGAAAGCTTCAAGGAGTATGTAGACCGCTGGAGAAGCCAGCTCCTGAAAATGCAGACTCGGCCCTCTGAGAAGGACCAAATCAAAATGATCATCAAGGGCACCAAGTCCTCTATTTATAGTAAGCTGAGGAGGATGACTTCAATGATTTCTGATTTTCGACAGTTGAGGGAAACTGTCATGGATATTGAGGAAGAAGAGGCTGAAAACAGAAAGTCCTATGGCCAGAATAGGCGGACTCTTGGGGGGTATTCTGAGACTAAGCCCGCTACTGTCGAGGTTGCTGCCATCAGGAACCGGCAATTCTCCGACCTTGGTAGACCTTTGTCGAAGGTATTTGAAAAGTTACAGGGACAAGGAATCTTGAAACCCTTAGAAGGCAAGCCACTTCCGCACCCCCCACCACCACACATAAATGTGAACCTTTATTGTCACTTCCACCAGCTACATGGCCATGACACCGACAACTGCACCCGCCTCAGGCATGAAATTCAAGATCTCATAGATTCCCATAAAATACCCAACCCATGAAAAGAAACCCTCAACCACCAAGCTTCTTACATGGATGACAGTGAAGAACCATAGGCCGAGGAAGAAGGCAGTGCTGCGGATGATGGAGATGTTCCTCCTAGTCTATTTGATCCAGTTTTTTAATGACATTGATTTTGTTACTTGTTCGAACTCTTTTCCTCAACAATAATAAAGACGTTCATTTCGCTGAAACTCTTCTGCAATATGAGTATATTTGAGAAAAGTATTCAACCTTGGTACTATGGAATCCAGTGATGAACACGGGGAACCTTCGCAATAAGAAAACAGAAAAGATAAGATAGACATTCAGAAATTGGGAAATAGAGCCAGTGAAGATATCAGACTTGGAAGGGAATTAGTTCACCGAGCCGATCAACGTAGACAGATTGAAGAGATAGCTTGTCTGAGGAAGAGAAGGCTAAGCAGTCACCAGGAGAATTGACAGAAGACCTAACCCGACGGGATAGGAAACCCAATCATGCATGCATGCATACACGTAACATATTCGCATCCTTTTTGTGTTTGTTCTGTTTTGTAATAACAGGTTTCAAAGGAGAAAAAGAGAAAGCGTCAAATACAAGCCAACCAGAAGCAGTAACAGTACAATATCAGCAGTTTTCGAGAATGAATCGCAGAGGGTCGAGGCCCACATCACTATCAGTTTTGGGGATGAGTCCCAGGGCCGAGGCCCACACCAATATCAGTTTGGGATGAATCCCGAGGGCCGAGGCCCACATCAGTATCAGTGGGATGAATCCCGAGGGTCGAGGCCCACATCAGCATCAGTCGAGGGCCGAGGCCCACATCAGCATCAGTCTGGGGGCGAGGCCATGTCAGTAGCAGTTGGGGCCGAGGCCCACTTCAACATCAGTTTTGGGGATGAGTCCCAGGGTCGAGGCCCACATCAAACACAGTTTGGGAATGAGTCCCAGGGTCGAGGCCCACATTACATTAGTATCAGCATTGCCGGGTATGGCATTCTGGGGGCGAGGCCCATATTACATCAGATCAGTTCTGCCGAGAATGGCACTCCGAGAATGGAGATATAGTCCGGGAATGGGCAGTTCAAGAATGAACAAGTCGGAAATGACACTCCGAGAATGGAGATATAGTCCGGGAATGGGCAGTTCAAGAATGAACAAGTCGGAAATGACACTCCGAGAATGGAGATATAGTCCGGGAATGGACAGTTCAAGAATGAACAAACCGAGAATGGAGCAGAGTTCAAGAATGAACAAGTCGGAAATGACACTCCGAGAACGGAGATATGGTCCGAGAATGGACAGTTCAAGAATGAACAAGCCGGGAATGGCACTCCAAGAATGGAAACACAGTTCAAGAATGAACAAACCGGGAATGGCACTCCAAGAATGGAAACACAGTTTGAGAATGAACAAACCGGGAATGGCATCCAAAAATGGAAGCACGGTTCGGGAATGAACCACCTCACAATAACGGTTCGGGAATGGACCACCTCACAGTAACAGTTCAGGAATGGACATCTCACAGTAACGGTTCGGGAATGAACACCTTACAGTAACGGTTCGGGAATGGACCACCTCATAGTAACAGTTCGGGAATGGACATCTCACAGTAACGGTTCGGGAATGGACCACCTCACAGTAACAGTTCGGGAATGGACACCTCACAGTAACGGTTCGGGAATGGACCACCTTACAGTAACAGTTCGGGAATAGACACCTCACAGTAACGGTTCGGGAATGGACCATCTTACAGTAAAAGTTCAGGAATGGACACCTCACAGTAACGGTTCGGGAATGGACCACCTCACGATGACAGTTCGGGAATGAACACCTCATAGTAACGGTTCGGGAATGGACCAACTCACAGTAACGGTTTGGGAATGGACCACCGTACGGAAACGGTTCGAGAATGGACCACATCACAACACGGTTCAGGAATGAACCAGGGGTCGCAGCAACTCACCACCAAATCAACTAAACTCAACACATGGTAAGTCAAGTGGCAGCTGGCGAGCCAGGTAAGTGAAAATGCATTGCATAAACTTTGATAGGATTGTCACTGTTGCACATTACACAAGTCCCATCAAAGTGGGGGCGACTGTAGGCACTGCATTTTTACACATAAGTCCCTATGATGAGTCTCATTTTGGAGACACTACCTTTTAAGTCACGAGGTCACGGGAAACGGACATCGGAAGGGGAAATTCAGAATAAACAAGGTTCACTGTTTTCGTTAGTGCTGCGTTCGTGTTTACGTTCGAACGTCAAACGAATTGCGGGCGTTCGTGCCGCGTTCGAGGAAGCGTTCGAACGGTGTCGGTAATTCTGGTTTTGCTGCTAGCCTCACATCCAGCCCAATTAGCCCCCCAAAGCCCATAAAACACATCCCAATTTAAATAAATAAATATTAATTAAAACATTAACTAAATAAGATAATAATTAAATTAATTAAATAATTAAATAAAACATATACCAAACATAAAATAAACAAATACCAACTTAAACTAAAATCATGCCTAAATTAAACAAATCACATACTAAATCAAAATATAATCATACCAAGTTAAAATCAATCAACCAATATATTATTCCTAACTTAATATTGTATTCCTAATCCAAACCATCAAATATTCAACCTTCCCTATCTAGCCAAGATTTGTCCCCCCTCTCAATCTTTGACTTCCCTTAACCAAACCAATCAAATCCCTCTTTAATTAGCCAAATCCCTTTCCTTGTCAAGCCCAACCCTTTTGCCTATAAAAAGAACCCTTCACCAACCTTCTCAACCCTAGTCCCTAGTCCCTAGCTCATACACAACACACAAGAAAAATTACAGAAGAAGACACCCAAAAAACAGTAAGCAAAAGATAAAGAGGAAAACGGCAGCGAAACCACAAGGAACAATAGCAAAAGACGGAGAACGACGACTCAAAACAGTAAGACAACGAACGAGAACAGTGAACCAGTGAACGGGAGAGTTGCGGAGCATCCACCCTTCCGACGATCGTGTACCATACATCCGAGAGGTGATTTAAAAGGTTAGACCTGAGGGTACCTTTTTATTAGTTTATATTCATTTTTTTTTATTATTGAATTCTATTCGCATGAGAGTCGTTTATGGATGCATATTGTGGCTTGAATGAAATGGAAGAGTGTCGTCTCTTGTGGTATATAGGATGGAAACCCAGACGTAAATTCCGTAGCTGAATCTGAATGGACGGTAGTGCGGTCTGTACTTGGGATACAACTCCACGTACCACTTGAGTAAACGACACCTTCTCTTGTTTTGTGTTGCTTTTATTTATTTATTTTTCGTCACTTAAAATTCTGCATGTTGCTTATTTATGCATGACTCAATCGAGCGCATGGGCTTAGTGTAGGCACTGCATTTTTACACATAAGTCCCTATGATGAGTCTCATTTGGAGACACTACCTTTTAAGTCACGGAGGTCACGGGAAACGGACGTCGGAAGGGGAAATTCAGAATAAACAAGGTTCACTGTTTTCGTTAGTGCTGCGTTCGTGTTTACGTTCGAACGTCAAACGGATTGCGCGGCGTTCGTGCCGCGTTCGAGGAGCGTTCGAACGGTGTCGGTAATTCTGGTTTTGCTGCTAGCCTCACATCCAGCCCATTTAGCCCCCCAAAGCCCATAAAACACATCCCAATTTAAATAAATAAATATTAATTAAAACATTAACTAAATAAGATAATAATTAAATTAATTAAATAAAACATATACCAAACATAAAATAAACAATTACCAACTTAAACTAAAATCATGCCTAAATTAAACAAATCACATACTAAATCAAAATATAATCATGCCTAATTAAAATCAATCAACCAATTATATTCCCAATCTAATAAGATTATTCCCAAACTTAAAATATTGTATTCCTAATCCAAGCCAATCAAATATTCAACCTTCCCTATCTAGCCAAGATTTGTCCCCCCTCAATCTTTGACTTCCCTTTTACCAAACCAAATCAAATCCCTTTCCTTGTCAAGCCCAACCCTTTGCCTATAAAAAGAACCCTTCACCAACCTTCTCAAGGGTAGTCCCTAGCTCATACACAACACACATAAAAATTACAGGAAGAACACACCCAAGAAAAAAGGAAGCAAAAGATAAAGAGGAAACGGCAGTGAAACCACAAGGAAACAGCAGCAAAACGGACTCAAAACAGCAAGACAACGAACGAGAACAGTGAACCAGTGAACCGGGAGAGTTGCGGAGCATCCACCCTTCCGACGATCGTGTACCGTACATCCGAGAGGTGATTTAAAAGGTTAGACCTGAGGGTACTTTTCACACTCGTCTTTATCCAATTTTTGTTATTTATTTTGATTGTATTTTACTTGTTTATTAAATCTTGTGTGTGTATGATGTGTGTTGTGGGTATTGGATGAATGGAAGAGTGTTGTCTCTTGTGGTATATAGGATGGAAACCCAGACGTAAATTCCGTAGCCGAATCCGAATGGACGGTAGTGCGGTCTGTACATGGACACAACTCCACGTATCACTTGAGTAAAACAGCACCTTCTCTTGTGTTGTGTTGCTTTGGTTTATTTATTTCTTGTCATTTAAATTCTGTATGTTGCTTATTCTCGTATGATATGATCGAGTGCATGGGCTTAGTAAGTGCGATGAAAGGTTCCCTAATTGGAGGGGTTAAAAATCCTTCACCACGACGCTTTGCCGCACCGATTGATGTGTGTTCGGTTGAATGCGAGATACGTTCAATCGAGCATACCTAGTTTGATATGATTGTCTTTATTTTCGTATGCATGATTCAACCGAGCGCATGGGTTTAGTAAGTGCGATGTGAGATCCCCTATGGGGAGGGGCTAAAACCCTTTACCACGATGCTTTGCCGCGCCGGTTGATGTGTGCCCGGTTGGATACAAGATACGTTCAATCGGGCACACTATGTTTAATATCATTGCTTTTAATTCTTTGTATGCATGATTCAGTCGAGCGCATGGGCTTAGTATGTTGGTCTAAAGGTCCTCTCTTTGAGAGATCAAGGCCCCAAAAGGCCACCTTTACGGCAGTACTTATCGCCGCGCCCCACTATTTTGTTGTTTATGTATTGTGTCCCATTTTCATGCATCAGGTATGTTCCCGTTCGAACGCGTTTACGAACGCAACTCGAACGCGCAAGCATTTTTGCCTTATCATGCATCAGTGTCCATTTACGTTCGAACGCGTTCACGAACGCCATACGAACGTGAGTATTCTGTTTCATTTCCGTTCGAACGCGTTATCAAACGCCATACGAACGCGAGCATTCTGTTTCATTTCCGTTCGAACGCGTTATCAACGCTACTCGAACGTGGAGCATTCTGTTTCATTTCCGTTCGAACGCGTTTACGAATGCTACACGAACGTGAACACACTGAACTGAGTCTGTCTTATCATATTCATGCATAATTGCCTCTTGGTTGATCTTTCTTGTGTTATATAGCCAACCGTATTGTTTGTATTCCTGCATTTATCCATTCTATGTGTTCTTGGGATTATATTCAAGCATGATTAGGCTGTTAGCATGTTATTTGGTTAATAGGTTCATGAGATAGTACTCAAGCATTTTTATTCCATTGGTTGCGTCGTTTGCCTTGGTCTTGATTTAACGCATTACGATTCATATGCCTATGCCATGATGACTTTGGAGTATTATTTCTTGTGATATTCGGATGGAAACCCAGACATAAATTCCGTAGCCGATTCCGAATGGACGGTAATGCGGTCTGTACTTGGGATACAACTCCACGTATCACTTGGAAGAGTGCTCACATGTATGCTTGTGCGGATATTATGTATGCTTGTGTTTTCATGAATATGATATGCTGAATGAAGTTGTATGTTCATTGTTACTTTGAGGTATTTTGTTAGACATGTGTTATTAGATATGAGATATATGCGAAATGTATGTATTAGTGTTATTTTGTACCCATGAATATAGAAGCATGATATTCTTAGGAATAAGTGTTACTTAAGCCTGATTAAATTATTATGTAAATCCTTTCATTACAAATGGCATAAGTAAGGGACCATTCCGAACCCAACGGTTTGAGGTCTTCCCTTGCGAGGGGTGAGTGCGGCCTTAAATCTCATTTTCCCGGTTCACACCGGGTGGCGACTCCATTACTCTCCGGTTTAGTCCCTCGTGGCTACTCCGTACTCCCAACTAGGCCGCGAGCCTAGGGACAGCATGCGTCGCCGATTTCTGTTGTCCACAGTCTGGCGACTCCACTGGGGATAGAGAATCGGCCCCGAATATTGTCTTGTAATGTTTGGATTTATGTTTTAATTGATCGTGTCTATAGTGGATAAAATGAGGGTTTAATCAAAGGCATTTTAAGG
Organism: Zanthoxylum bungeanum; assembly: GCA_019454045.1. NCBI lineage: Eukaryota > Viridiplantae > Streptophyta > Magnoliopsida > Sapindales > Rutaceae > Zanthoxylum > Zanthoxylum bungeanum. The sequence goes on from SKCR01031773.1 coordinate 105,915, forward strand.
CTAGGTAATGGTTTGGTGTCTTCCTTCATTCACTACCTTTCTAGAAGGAAAAGCTGTGAAGGCACCTGGATAGCCATCTACTTGTAGCCTATTGTGATGGACTAATTTGGAGGACTCGTTGTTTATTCCTGACAACAAGCGATAAGAGCCTAGAGGCTTGGGTATTTAAGTGAGCCTCGCTCCACCTTCCCTCGGGGGGATCTACAACGGGAAATCCATTTGACAGTCCGTCACACACCATAGCTCATTGGCACGTACCTTAGTGTATAAAAAATGGTGCGCTCACTTGGTTGCTCGAACCCTTGAGTGGGGAGACCTAGTTGTGGGCCATCCTTCGCCGGTGAGAGCCTTTGTCTATACTCTTACTAACCCACCTATAGACCGGGTTGGCTAAAGTAACAATTATTTCCTTGAATATGTGCTTGTGGACCATCCTCATTTGGATGCAGTTGGACTATTGTCAGAAATGCGGACTTGCTGGGCCATTTAAACTGGGGCAAGTTCGTACCTTATGACTATTAGGCCCAAAGCTTCTGGAATGTTGATGGGCCATACTGTAGAAATTATTACGTTTGCATTATCTTTCTTCTATGCTTGTGTTTGGGAACATCGTCGTTTGGATCCGTTTGGACCATTTGCCATGGGATATGGGCTTGTTGGGCCATTTAAACTGGGACAAGAACGTATCTCATGACTATTGGGCCAAAGGCGTCTAAGTGTTGATGGGCCACTTTGTACTTGTGTTTGGAACATTACCATTTGGCTTTAGTTGGGCTCCTTGTCATAAGATGTGAACTCGTTGGGCCATTTAAACTGGGATGGGTTCACTCCTGTGACAATTAGCCCGAAAAATTCTAAAATGGTAACGGGCCGATTTGTGTGAAAATTTCAATTGATTTAGTTTATTATATATGTTACATGCATCTCATGCACCCCATGCATACATACATCATGCTAACCCTTGTGTTCTAAAAGCCATCATAGACTCCCGTTGGGTTAGGGAAAAGGGAAGACTCACCAAAATACCGAGAACAGACATGAGTGAATCAGATACTGAGGCATCCCGGATAGATCAGTTGGAAAATGGTTTCGCCAAGATTACTGAACAGTTGCAAGCCTTGACTACTGCCATGACAAATATGGTTTTACTACCCCGTGCCGGGGGAGATTCTGAGAACGTAAGGCGTGAGGAGCCTCCGAATGGGTTAGGGGATGATGTCCCCACTTTTGATGATGACATGGCAGAATATGCAACAGGCAAAATGATTGGGTCTCAGGCAGAATTTCAGAAGCTTCGGGATCAGGTTGAAACAGTTACCCGCAAAATGAGGGGTAAGAACGAGGATTTGATAGATTATGAGGCAATGACCTTCGGAGAACAGCTACCAACTCAGTTTAAAATGCCCGACCTGGCCAAGTTTAATGGGAACGGAGACCCGAGGGTCCATCTGCAGCAATATGTCTCGGTCATGAGTTCAATGGGCCTATCACAGCGCCAAGTCCAAAAGATGTTTGGGATGTCACTCGAGGGGGCACCTGTGGTTTGGTATCATAGCCTTGAGAAGAAGGTTAAGGAAGATTGGAAGGAACTAGCTGATGCCTTTCTGAAGCAGTATGTTACAGACTTAGAGATTGACTTGTCACTCCGTGATTTGGAGAACACTAAGCAAAAGCTGGAAGAAAGCTTCAAGGAGTATGTAGACCGCTGGAGAAGCCAGCTTCTGAAAATGCAGACTCGGCCCTCTGAGAAGGACCAGATTAAAATGATCATCAAGGGCACTAAGCCCTCGATCTATGGCAAGTTGAGGAGGATGACTTCAATGATTGCGGATTTCCGACAGTTGAGGGAAACTGTCATGGATATTGAGGAAGAAGAGGCTGAAAACAGAAAGTTTTATGGCCAGAATAGAAGAACTTTTGGGGGGCCTGCTGAGACCAAGCCGCTACTGCCGAGGTCGCTACCGTCAAGAACCGGCATTTCTCTAACCTGGGGAGGCCGTTATCTAAGGTACTTGAGAAGTTGAAGGGACAAGGACTCCTAAAACCCTTAGAGCCTAAACCACTTCCAGATCCTATACCACCCAACCTTAACCTAAGCTTGTATTGTCACTTCCATCAGAGGAGAGGCCACGAAACTGACAGCTGCACCCGCCTTAGGCATGAAATCCAAAACCTCATTGATGCTCACAAAATACCTGACCCAGAAAGAGAACAACCCAACGCATACAGAAATCCCCTACCCAACTACATGATCAACTCTGGCTTACCCGAAACCCTTGTCCTCCAAACTCTCAACCACTCAGCTTCATTTATAGGAATAAGGGATGACAACGGTGGAGAACCATAGGCCAAGAAAGAAAGCAATGTTGCGAATGATGAAATCATCCCTCCTAGTTTATTTGATCATGCATTTTTAATATAGACATTGACTTGGTCTACATGTTCGAATCATTTTTCTTTAAATGATAATAAAGGCATTATTTCGCTGAATCTCTCCTCCAATATGAGTATATTTGAGAAAAACATTCAACCTTGGCACTATGAAATTCAGTGATGTTTAGAACACGGGGAATCTTCAGGAACAACAACAGTACAGTCAATTCCAGAAATGAATCAGTATCAGTTTGGGGATGAGTCCCAGGCCGAGGCCCGCATCAGTATCAGCTTGGGGGCGAGGCCCACATCAGTTCAGTATCAGTTCTGCCGGGAATGGCATTATGTGTGGGGCGAGGCCCATATCAGTATCAGTCTTGGGGCGAGGCCCATATCAGTATCAGTTTGGGGTGAGGCCCATATTATTATCAGTAACGTTGGAAATGGACCACTCTCTTATTAGCAACGTTCGGAAATGGACCACTCTCATATCAGTAACGGTTCAGAAATGGACCACTCTCATATCAGTAAGGTTCGGAAATGGACTATCTCCATCAGCAACGGTTCGAAATAGACCACTTTCATTATCAGTATGGTTCGAAAATGGACTATCTCACGTCAGCACGTTTCAGAAATGGGCCACTCTCATATCAGTAATGGTTCGAAATGGACCACTCTTATATAGTAATGGTTCGGAAATGGACTATCTCTCATCAGCAACGGTTCGGAATGGACCATATCACATCAATCTCCCGAAAATGGCACTCCGAAAATGGAGCATGGTTCGAAATGGACCATATCTCATCACTTGCCGAAAAGGGCACTCCGAAAATGGAGCATGGTTCGAAATGGACCATCATCTCATCACTTGCCGAAAAGGGCACTCCGAAAATGGAGCATGGTTCGAAAATGGACTACTTTCACATCTCGCCGAAGCGGCACTCCGAAAATGGAGCACAGTTCGGAAATGGACCAAGGAAGGCCTAACCCATCGGAATATAAACATATACATGCATACATGCATATGTATCACATACATGCATGTTTGTTTCGTGTTCGCAGGTTTATAGCAGCAAAGACCATCTCATCAAGTAACGGTTCAAAAATGAGCCACAATCTCACACAGCACAGTTCAGGAAATGGAGCACTCACAACAGACGCCGGAAATGGCACTCCAAAATGGAGCACTCACAACAGAGGCCGAAAATGGCGTTCCAAAATGGAACACACACACAGCAGATGCCGAAAATGGCGTTCCAAAATGGAACACACACAACAAATGCCGGAAATGGCGCTCCAAAATGGAGCACATACACGAAAGATGCCGAAAATGGCGCTCTAAAAATAGAGCACGGTTCGGGAATGAACCAGGGGTCGCAGCACCTCACCACCAAATCAACTCAACTCGACACATGGTAAGTCAAGTGGCAGCTGGCGAGCCAGGTAAGTAGAAATGCATTGCATAACTTTGATAGGATTGTCACTGTTGCACATTACACAAGTCCCATCAAAGTGGGGGCGACTGTAGGCACTGCATTTTTACACATAAGTCCCTATGATGAGTCTCATTTTGGAGACACTACCTTTTAAGTCACGGAGGTCACGGGAAACGGACGTCGGAAGGGGAAATTCAGAATAAACAAGGTTCACTGTTTTCGTTAGTGCTGCGTTCGTGTTTACGTTCGAACGTCAAACGGATTGCGGGCGTTCGTGCGCGCGTCGAGGAAGCGTTCGAACGGTGTCGGTAATTCTGGTTTTGCTGCTAGCCTCACATCCAGCCCATTTAGCCCCCCAAAGCCCATAAAACACATCCCAATTTAAATAAATAAATATTAATTAAAACATTAACTAAATAAGATAATAATTAAATTATTAAATAATTAAATAAAACATATACCAAACATAAAATAAACAATTACCAACTTAAACTAAAATCATGCCTAAATTAAACAAATCACATACTAAATCAAAATATAATCATGCCTAATTAAAATCAATCAACCAATTATATTCCCAATCTAATAAGATTATTCCAAACTTAAAATATTGTATTCCTAATCCAAGCCAATCAAATATTCAACCTTCCCTATCTAGCCAAGATTTGTCCCCCCTCAATCTTTGACTTCCCTTAACCAAACCAAATCAAATCCCTTTCCTTGTCAAGCCCAACCCTTTGCCTATAAAAAGAACCCTTCACCAACCTTCTCAAGGATAGTCCCTAGCTCATACACAACACACATAAAAATTACAGGAAGAACACACCCAAGAAAAAGGAAGCAAAAGATAAAGAGGAAACGGCAGCGAAACCACAAGAAAACAGCAGCAAAACGGACTCAAAACAGTAAGACAACGAACGAGAACAGTGAACCAGTGAACCGGGAGAGTTGCGGAGCATCCACCCTTCCGACGATCGTGTACCGTACATCCGAGAGGTGATTTAAAAGGTTAGACCTGAGGGTACATTTTTCACACTCGTCTTTATATTCGTTTTTTTATTATTTGATTGTATTTTACTTGTTTATTAGTCTTGTGTGTGTATGATGTGTGTTGTGGGTATTGGATGAATGGAAGAGTGTTGTCTCTTGTGGTATATAGGATGGAAACCCAGACGTAAATTCCGTAGCCGAATCCGAATGGACGGTAGTGCGGTCTGTACATGGGACACAACTCCACGTACCACTTGAGTAAACAGCACCTTCTCTTGTGTTGTGTTGCTTTGGTTTATTTATTTCTTGTCATTTAAATTCTGTATGTTGCTTATTCTCGTATGATATGATCGAGTGCATGGGCTTAGTAAGTGCGATGAAAGGTTCCCTAATTGGAGGGGTTAAAAATCCTTCACCACGACGCTTTGCCGCACCGATTGATGTGTGTTCGGTTGAATGCGAGATACGTTCAATCGAGCATACCTAGTTTGATATGATTGTCTTTATTTTCGTATGCATGATTCAACCGAGCGCATGGGTTTAGTAAGTGCGATGTGAGATCCCCTATGGGGAGGGGCTAAAACCCTTTACCACGATGCTTTGCCGCGCCGGTTGATGTGTGCCCGGTTGGATACAAGATACGTTCAATCGGGCACACTATGTTTAATATCATTGCTTTTATTCTTTGTATGCATGATTCATGTCGAGCGCATGGGCTTAGTATGTTGGTCTAAAGGTCCTCTCTTTGAGAGATCAAGAGCCCCAAAAGGCCACCTTTACGGCAGTACTTCGCCGCGCCCCACTATTTGTTGTTTATGTATTGTGTCCCATTTCATGCATCAGGTCTGTTCCCGTTCGAACGCGTTTACGAACGCAACTCGAACGCGCAAGCATTTTTGCCTTATCATGCATCAGGTCTCATTTCCGTTCGAACGCGTTCACGAACGCCATACGAACGTGAGCATTCTGTTTCATTTCCGTTCGAACGCGTTATCAAACGCCATACGAACGCGAGCATTCTGTTTCATTTCCGTTCGAACGCGTTATCAAACGCTACTCGAACGTGAGCATTCTGTTTCATTTCCGTTCGAACGCGTTTACGAACGCTACACAACGAACGTGAACACACTGAACTGAGTCTGTCTTATCATATTCATGCATAATTGCCTCTTGGTTGATCTTTCTTGTGTTATATAGCCAACCGTATTGTTTGTATTCCTGCATTTATCCATTCTATGTGTTCTTGGGATTATATTCAAGCATGATTAGGCTGTTAGCATGTTATTTGGTTAATAGGTTCATGAGATAGTACTCAAGCATGTTTATTCCAGTGGTTGCGTCGTTTGCCTTGGTCTTGATTTAACGCATTACGATTCATATGCCTATGCCATGATGACTTTGGAGTATTATTTCTTGTGATATATCGGATGGAAACCCAGACATAAATTCCGTAGCCGATTCCGAATGGACGGTAATGCGGTCTGTACTTGGGATACAACTTCACGTATCACTTGGAAGAGTGCTCACATGTATGCTTGTGCGGATATTATGTATGCTTGTGTTTTCATGAATATGATATGCTGAATGAAGTTGTATGTTCATTGTTACTTTGAGGTATTTTGTTAGACATGTGTTATTAGATATGAGATATATGCGAAATGTATGTATTAGTGTTATTTTGTACCCATGAATATAGAAGCATGATATTCTTAGGAATAAGTGTTACTTAAGCCTGATTAAATTATTATGTAAATCCTTTCATTACAAATGGCATAAGTAAGGGACCATTCCGAACCCAACGGTTTGAGGTCTTCCCTTGCGAGGGGTGAGTGCGGCCTTAAATCTCATTTTCCCGTTCACACCGGGTGGCGACTCATTATTTCTCCGGTTTAGTCCCTCGTGGCTACTCGTACTCCACTAGGCCGCGATACTCTCGCCGAGCTAGGCCGACTCCGCGTATAGGACAGCTCGCTGTATCTTTGTGTCGTTGGCGACTCCACTGGGGATAGAGAATCGGCCCCGAATATTGTCTTGTAATGTTTGGATTTATGTTTTAATTGATCGTGTCTATAGTGGATAAAATGAGGGTTTAATCAAAGGCATTTTAAGGCTAGGTAATGGTTTGGTGTCTTCCTTCATTCATTCACTACCTTTCTAGAAGGAAAAGCTGTGAAGGCACCTAGATAGCCATCTACTTGTAGCCTATTGTGATGGACTAATTTGGAGGACTCGTTGTTTATTCCTGACAACAAGCGATAAGAGCCTAAGAGGCTTGGGTATTTAAGTGAGCCTCGCTCCACCTTCCCTCTGGGGGATCTACAACGGGAAATCCATTTGACAGTCCGCCACACACCATAGCTCATTGGCACGTACCTTAGTGTATAAAAAATGGTGCGCTCACTTGGTTGCTCGAACCCTTGAGTGGGGAGACCTAGTTGTGGGCCATCCTTCGCCGGTGAAAGCCTTTGTCTATACTCTTACTAACCCACCTATAGACCGGGTTGGCTAAAGTAACAATTATTTCCTTGAATATGTGCTTGTGGACCATCCTCATTTGGATGCAGTTGGACTATTGTCAGAAATGCGGACTTGCTGGGCCATTTAAACTGGGGCAAGTTCGTACCTTATGACTATTAGGCCCAAAGCTTCTGAATGTTGATGGGCCATACTGTAGAAATTATTACGTTTGCATTATCTTTCTTCTATGCTTGTGTTTGGGAACATCGTCGTTTGGATCCGTTTGGACCATTTGCCATGGGATATGGGCTTGTTGGGCCATTTAAACTGGGACAAGAACGTATCTCGACTATTGGGCCAAAGGCGTCTAAGTGTTGATGGGCCACTTTGTACTTGTGTTCGGAACATTACCATTTGGCTTTAGTTGGGCTCCTTGTCATAAGATGTGAACTCGTTGGGCCATTTAAACTGGGATGGGTTCACTCCTGTGACAATTAGCCCGAAAAATTCTAAAATGGTAACGGGCCGATTTGTGTGAAAATTTCAATTGATTTAGTTTATTATATATGTTACATGCATCTCATGCACCCCATGCATACATACATCATGCTAACCCTTGTGTTCTAAAAGCCATCATAGACTCCCGTTGGGTTAGGGAAAAGGGAAGACTCACCAAAATACCGAGAACAGACATGAGTGAATCAGATACTGAGGCATCCCGGATAGATCAGTTGGAAAATGGTTTCGCCAAGATTACTGAACAGTTGCAAGCCTTGACTACTGCCATGACAAATATGGTTTTACCCCGTGCCGGGGGAGATTCTGAGAACGTAAGGCGTGAGGAGCCTCCGAATGGGTTAGGGGATGATGTCCCCACTTTTGATGATGACATGGCAGAATATGCAACAGGCAAAATGATTGGGTCTCAGGCAGAATTTCAGAAGCTTCGGGATCAGGTTGAAACAGTTACCCACCGCAAAATGAGGGGTAAGAACGAGGATTTGCTAGATTATGAGGCAATGACCTTCGGAGAACAGCTGCCAACTCAGTTTAAAATGCCCGACCTGGCCAAGTTTAATGGGAACGGAGACCCGAGGGTCCATCTGCAGCAATATGTCTCGTCATGAGTTCAATGGGCTATCACATATCACAAGCGCAAGTCCAAAAGATGTTTGGGATGTCACTCGAGGGGGCACCTGTGGTTTGGTATCATAGCCTTGAGAAGAAGGTTAAGGAAGATTGGAAGGAACTAGCTGATGCCTTTCTGAAGCAGTATGTTACAGACTTAGAGATTGACTTGTCACTCCGTGATTTGGAGAACACTAAGCAAAAGCTGGAAGAAAGCTTCAAGGAGTATGTAGACCGCTGGAGAAGCCAGCTTCTGAAAATGCAGACTCGGCCCTCTGAGAAGGACCAGATTAAAATGATCATCAAGGGCACTAAGCCCTCGATCTATGGCAAGTTGAGGAGGATGACTTCAATGATTGCGGATTTCCGACAGTTGAGGGAAACTGTCATGGATATTGAGGAAGAAGAGGCTGAAAACAGAAAGTTTTATGGCCAGAATAGAAGAACTTTTGGGGGGCCTGCTGAGACCAAGCCCGCTACTGCCGAGGTCGCTACCGTCAAGAACCGGCATTTCTCTAACCTGGGGAGGCCGTTATCTAAGGTACTTGAGAAGTTGAAGGGACAAGGACTCCTAAAACCCTTAGAGCCTAAACCACTTCCAGATCCTATACCACCCAACCTTAACCTAAGCTTGTATTGTCACTTCCATCAGAGGAGAGGCCACGAAACTGACAGCTGCACGCCCCGCCTTAGGCATGAAATCCAAAACCTCATTGATGCTCACAAAATACCTGACCCAGAAAGAGAACAACCCAACGCATACAGAAATCCCCTACCCAACTACATGATCAACTCTGGCTTACCCGAAACCCTTGTCCTCCAAACTCTCAACCACTCAGCTTCATTCATAGGAATAAGGGATGACAACGGTGGAGAACCATAGGCCAAGAAGAAAGCAATGTTGCGAATGATGAAATCATCCCTCCTAGTTTATTTGATCATGCATTTTTAATATAGACATTGACTTGGTCTACATGTTCGAATCATTTTTCTTTAAATGATAATAAAGGCATTATTTCGCTGAATCTCTCCTACAATATGAGTATATTTGAGAAAAACATTCAACCTTGGCACTATGAAATTCAGTGATGTTTAGAACACGGGGAATCTTCAGGAACAACAACAGTACAGTCAGTTCAGAAATGAATCAGTATCAGTTTGGGGATGAGTCCCAGGGCCGAGGCCCGCATCAGTATCAGCTTGGGGGCGAGGCCCACATCAGTTCAGTATCAGTTCTGCCGGGAATGGCATTATGTGGGGCGAGGCCCATATCAGTATCAGTCTTGGGGCGAGGCCCATATCAGTATCAGCTTGGGGGCGAGGCCCATATTATTATCATAACGGTTCGGAAATGGACCACTCTCATATCAGTAACGTTCAGCGAAATGGACCACTCTCATATCAGTAACGGTTCAGAAATGGACCACTCTCATATCAGTAATGGTTCGGAAATGGACTATCTCTCATCAGCAACGGTTCGGAAATAGACCACTTTCAATATCAGTAATGGTTCGGAAATGGACTATCTCACGTCAGCACGGTTCAGATGGACCACTCTCATATCAGTCATATGGTTCGGAAATGGACCACTCTTATCAGTAATGGTTCGGAAATGGACTATCTCTCATCAGCACGGTTCGGAAATGGACCATTATCACATCTCGCCGAAAATGGCACTCCGAAAATGGAGCATGGTTCGAAATGGACCATCATCTCATCACTTGCCGAAAAGGGCACTCCGAAAAGAGCATGGTTCGAAATGGACCATCATCTCATCACTTGCCGAAAAGGGCACTCCGAAAATGGAGCATGGTTCGAAAATGGACTACTTCACATCTCGCCGAAGCGGCACTCCGAAAATGGAGCAAGTTCGGAAATGGACCAAGGAAGGCCTAACCCATCGAATATAATACATATACATGCATACATGCATATGTATCACATACATGCAATGTTTGTTTCGTGTTCGCAGGTTATAGCAGCAAGACCATCTCATCAGTAACGGTTCAAAAATGAGCCACAATCTCACACAAACAGAACAGTCAGGAAATGGAGCACTCACAACAGACGCCGGAAATGGCACTCCAAAATGGAGCACTCACAACAGAGGCCGAAAATGGCGTTCCAAAATGGAACACACACACAGCAGATGCCGAAAATGGCGTTCCAAAATGGAACACACAACAAATGCCGGAAATGGCGCTCCAAAATGGAGCACATACACGAAAGATGCCGAAAATGGCGCTCTAAAAATAGAGCACGGTTCGGGAATGAACCAGGGGTCGCAGCACCTCACCACCAAATCAACTCAACTCGACACATGGTAAGTCAAGTGGCAGCTGGCGAGCCAGGTAAGTAGAAATGCATTGCATAACTTTGATAGGATTGTCACTGTTGCACATTACACAAGTCCCATCAAAGTGGGGGCGACTGTAGGCACTGCATTTTTACACATAAGTCCCTATGATGAGTCTCATTTTGGAGACACTACTACCTTTTAAGTCATGGAGGTCACGGGAAACGGACGTCGGAAGGGGAAATTCAGAATAAACAAGGTTCACTGTTTTCGTTAGTGCTGCTGCGTTCGTGTTTACGTTCGAACGTCAAACGGATTGCGGGCGTTCGTGCCGCGTTCGAGGAAGCGTTCGAACGGTGTCGGTAATTCTGGTTTTGCTGCTAGCCTCACATCCAGCCCATTTAGCCCCCCAAAGCCCATAAAACACATCCCAATTTAAATAAATAAATATTAATTAAAACATTAACTAAATAAGATAATAATTAAATTAATTAAATAATTAAATAAAACATATACCAAACATAAAATAAACAATTACCAACTTAAACTAAAATCATGCCTAAATTAAACAAATCACATACTAAATCAAAATATAATCATGCCTAATTAAAATCAATCAACCAATTATATTCCCAATCTAATAAGATTATTCCCAAACTTAAAATATTGTATTCCTAATCCAAGCCAATCAAATATTCAACCTTCCCTATCTAGCCAAGATTTGTCCCCCCTCAATCTTTGACTTCCCTTAACCAAACCAAATCAAATCCCTTTCCTTGTCAAGCCCAACCCTTTGCCTATAAAAAGAACCCTTCACCAACCTTCTCAAGGATAGTCCCTAGCTCATACACAACACACATAAAAATTACAGGAAGAACACACCCAAGAAAAAAGGAAGCAAAAGATAAAGAGGAAACGGCAGTGAAACCACAAGGAAACAGCAGCAAAACGGACTCAAAACAGCAAGACAACGAACGAGAACAGTGAACCAGTGAACCGGGAGAGTTGCGGAGCATCCACCCTTCCGACGATCGTGTACCGTACATCCGAGAGGTGATTTAAAAGGTTAGACCTGAGGGTACTTTTCCCGATTTTGTTATTTATTTTGATTGTATTTTACTATTGTTTATTAAATCTTGTGTGTGTATGATGTGTGTTGTGGGTATTGGATGAATGGAAGAGTGTTTCTCTTGTGGTATATAGGATGGAAACCCAGACGTAAATTCCGTAGCCGAATCCGAATGGACGGTAGTGCGGTCTGTACATGGGACACAACTCCACGTATCACTTGAGTAAACAGCACCTTCTCTTGTGTTGTGTTGCTTTGGTTTATTTATTTCTTGTCATTTAAATTCTGTATGTTGCTTATTCTCCGTATGATATGATCGAGTGCATGGGCTTAGTAAGTGCGATGAAAGGTTCCCTAATTGGAGGGGTTAAAAATCCTTCACCACGACGCTTTGCCGCACCGATTGATGTGTGTTCGCTTGAATGCGAGATACGTTCAATCGAGCATACCTAGTTTGATATGATTGTCTTTATTTTCGTATGCATGATTCAACCGAGCGCATGGGTTTAGTAAGTGCGATGTGAGATCCCCTATGGGGAGGGGCTAAAACCCTTTACCACGATGCTTTGTCGCGCCGGTTGATGTGTGCCCGGTTGGATACAAGACGTTCAATCGGGCACACTATGTTTAATATCATTGCTTTTAATTCTTTGTATGCATGATTCAGTCGAGCGCATGGGCTTAGTATGTTGGTCTAAAGGTCCTCTCTTTGAGAGATCAAGGGCCCCAAAAGGCCACCTTTACGGCAGTACTTCGCCGCGCCCCACTATTTTGTTGTTTATGTATTGTGTCCCATTTTCATGCATCAGGTATGTTCCCGTTCGAACGCGTTTACGAACGCAACTCGAACGCGCAAGCATTTTTGCCTTATCATGCATCAGGTCTCATTTACGTTCGAACGCGTTCACGAACGCCATACGAACGTGAGTATTCTGTTTCATTTCCGTTCGAACGCGTTATCAAACGCCATATGAACGCGAGCATTCTGTTTCATTTCCGTTCGAACGCGTTATCAAACGCTACTCGAACGTGAGCATTCTGTTTCATTTCCGTTCGAACGCGTTTACGAACGCTACACGAACGTGAACACACTGAACTGAGTCTGTCTTATCATATTCATGCATAATTGCCTCTTGGTTGATCTTTCTTGTGTTATATAGCCAACCGTATTGTTTGTATTCCTGCATTTATCCATTCTATGTGTTCTTGGGATTATTCAAGCATGATTAGGCTGTTAGCATGTTATTTGGTTAATAGGTTCATGAGATAGTACTCAAGCATGTTTATTCCAGTGGTTGCGTCGTTTGCCTTGGTCTTGATTTAACGCATTACGATTCATATGCCTATGCCATGATGACTTTGGAGTATTATTTCTTGTGATATATCGGATGGAAACCCAGACATAAATTCCGTAGCCGATTCCGAATGGACGGTAATGCGGTCTGTACTTGGGATACAACTCCACGTATCACTTGGAAGAGTGCTCACATGTATGCTTGTGCGGATATTATGTATGCTTGTGTTTTCATGAATATGATATGCTGAATGAAGTTGTATGTTCATTGTTACTTTGAGGTATTTTGTTAGACATGTGTTATTAGATATGAGATATATGCGAAATGTATGTATTAGTGTTATTTTGTACCCATGAATATAGAAGCATGATATTCTTAGGAATAAGTGTTACTTAAGCCTGATTAAATTATTATGTAAATCCTTTCATTACAAATGGCATAAGTAAGGGACCATTCCGAACCCAACGTTTGAGGTCTTCCCTTGCGAGGGGTGAGTGCGGCCTTAAATCTCATTTTCCCGGTTCACACCGGGTGGCGACTCCATTACTCATCACTCTCCGGTTTAGTCCCTCGTGGCTACTCCGTACTCCCAACTAGGCCGCGAGCCTAGGACAGCATGCGTCGCCGATTTCTGTTGTCCACACTTAGTAAGTGGAATGAAAGATCCCCTATGAGGATGGGTTAAGGCCCTTTACCACGATGCTTTGCCACGCCGGTTGATGTGTGTTCGGTTGGTTGCAAGACACGTTCAATCGGACATACTTATAATAATATGCTTGTCTTTATGTTTGTATGCATGATGTGATGTGATGCGCATGGGCTTAGTATGTGTGGGCTAAAGGTCCTCTCTTTGAGAGATCAAGAGCCCCAAAAGGCCACCTTTACGGCAGTACTTCACCGCGCCCCTTTATTTTGTTGTTTATGTATTGCGTCCCATTTCATGCATCAGGTCTGTTCCCGTTCGAACGCGTTTACGAACGCAACTCGAACGCGCATGCATTTTTGCCTTATCATGCATCAGGTCTCATTTCCGTTCGAACGCGTTCACGAACGCCATACGAACGTGAGCATTCTGTTTCATTTCCGTTCGAACGCGTTATCAAACGCCATACGAACGTGAGCATTCTATTTCATTCTGTTCGAACGCGTTTACGAACGCTACTCCGAATGAGCATTCTGTTTCATTTCCGTTCGAACGCGTTTACGAACGCTACACGAACGTGAACACACTGAACTGAGTCTATCTTATCATATTCATGCATAATTGCCTCTTGGTTGATCTTTCTTGTGTTATATAGCCAACCGTATTATTTGTATCCCTGCATTTATCCATTCTATGTGTTCTCGGGATTGTATTCAAGCATGATTAGGCTGTTAGCATGTTATTTGGTTAATAGGTTCATGAGATAGTACTCAAGCATGATTAGGTTGTTCTTAGTTTTCCATATTATAGGATTGAAATATGTTCATGAGATTGCCATGTGATATTGCATGTTGTGATGAACTTGTTGATGTATGCATATGAATTTAGATGCATGATATTTTTTGGAAATAAATGTTATTTAAGCCTGGTTAAATTATTACATAAATCCTTTTGGAAATAAGTGACATAAGTAAGGGACCATTCCAAACCAACGGTTTGAGGTCTTCCCTTGCGAGGGGTGAGTGCGGCCTTAAATCTCATTTTCCCGGTTCACACCGGGTGGCGACTCCATTACTCTCCGGTTTAGTCCCCCGTGGCTACTCCGTACTCCCAACTAGGCCGCGAGCCTAGGACAGCATGCGTCGCCCTAGATTTCTGTGTTCCCACAGTCGTGTACCTGACCATGCTGTAAACTCGAGGGATTATTTGTTGTGAAGCAAGTGTAATTCATTTGTTAGGTACTCGGGTCAGTATTTATCTGAGGCCAATAAAATTATTTCTCTTTCTCATATGGACATAGATTGGAGCCACTCTCTGTCGAACTATGTAAATTCATGTATCTGTTGTTGTTAATCTCTTGTCAAGTATGTACGGTTCCCACTAACCAAATAAATTCACAGTTGATGGAGGTTTGTTCGAGGGGTGAATTCCATATATTTCCCTTTGATCAACAACTGGCTCTGTCTGTGGAGAATCAATACGAAAAGTAATCAACACACTAAGACGATGGCAGAAGATGGAAATCATAGAATTCAGGAGGCATCAATAGTAGATTGGATGAAAAAAATGGAAGAGAGTCTGCAGCTGGAAAAGAAGAAAGCCAAAGAAGAGAAGGAGTAGACTAGAACCTTTATGAAGGCAATGATGGAGAAAATTTAGAGATTGGAGAAAAGGTCGAGAGAATAAGCTCTCGAGGGCCTAGTCATAGGAGGAAAGACATCGCCAGCAAAGCTTCACTGGTTGTGACCAGTGAAGCACCATTATTAGAGCCTCTGGAGAGGCATAACGACAGACGAACACCTGAATCACTAAGCAACAACCTTTATCATAGGGAGTATGATTCATGAGCGTTATCAAGAGCGAGAGCAAAGAGCTCCGCATGCGAGGAAACATCATGGTCATAGAGAGGACTATTATGAGGTCCTCAGTAGGAGATAAGAAAATATTGAGAGCCACTGGAGGAATTGGTTCAATAAGGAGATGGAGAGATGAGATAAGGGAATGGTAAGGGGTACCCGTTAAAATCATGATTTAGAGACATAATCTCTTTTTACGAAGGAGATCCGGGAGCTGAGATTCCAATGAGGTTTACCATGCCCACGATAGATGTGTACAAGGGTAACACTGACCCTAAATCACACGTGGAGAATTTTGTGCTGCTTATGGAAATTCAGGACATGGTTAGGCAGGAAATTTGCAAGATATTTCCGCTCACATTGGGTGGACCTTCCAGTCTGTGGTTCAGAAACTCGACGTCTGGGAGTATCAGCAGTTTCTCACAGCTGTGAAGGTCCTTTATATAACATTTCAAATGAGCATGCACACCGAGAATGACAATCAGGTCGTTGAGAACAATGAAGTAGTGGGATGACGATCCATTTAAAATTTTTTTGATCGATACCATAACTTGTTATTTGAGGTCGAGGTATATGAGTCGCCAGAAGTTTTAGAGAGTTTGATGAGCGTGCTAAGGGTCGGGAGATTGTGGTCTCATCTTAGGATTCATGAGGTACCAAATTATTTTACAACCTTGGAGCAGGCTAGAATATTTATGTTACCGGAAGAGGATGAAAAGATAGTCTGAGAAGGTAATGCTCGGGAAAAGAAAAAAAAGTGAGAATTGATGACCGCCGGGATAGCGGCAGTTGGAAAGGGTCGGGTCAGAGGTAGTAAGAGTTCAGGCCTATTGCTCAGAGGAACCCGTTACCGGAGAGAAGGCCCTTAGTCAAGGTTGCCCAAGTAACGGGGGGTACAGTGTACACCATTTTCAATATGCCTTTTATCTCAAGTGGCCCGAGAGATTCAGGATAACGGGCTATTGACGGAACCCAAACCAGGAGGTTCCCAATTGACAGAAGAGACAATATGATCTATTGCTCCGACCACAGCATAAGAGACCATGAAATTGAGAGGTGTAGAGACCTACAGGAACATATTGAGGATCTAGTGAGAAATGGTTATCTTAAGGAGTGCATAGATCATGAGGCCATGAGAGTAAGACAGAGTCGAGAGTAACGACATATGTTTACTATTACATGAGGAATGACGCTAGCGGGAGACTCGAATCGAGCTAGGAATAATATTGTCAAATCAATGGTCGTGAAGTGTTGAACACGAGAGAGCCCCGATGATACAGAAGTCTTTACCAGTTCCAATAATGTTCACCTACGAGGACGATCATTGAGTGAGTTACCCACACGACTACACACTTATAATTATTGCCATTATAGGCGGGTCAGACAAAGACAGAATAATAGTGTATCATGTGAGTGAGATGTATATTATATCAAATGAGGCTTTGAACAAGCTGGGTGTGAAGTTCACCACATTGATAAATGATGCTAACTCACTATATAGGTTTAGGGGATTGACTATTGTTCCACTTTGTCGGGAGCAGTTTACTATGACCATTGAAATGAACCCTCATACTCGGATCATAATGATGAATTTCACTGTGGTAGATTTCATGAGCAGTTACCATATTATTTTGGGAAGGCCATTTATGATGAAGTCACGAGCAGACATGACAAGCTACTACTTGAAGTTGAAATTCCTGAATAATGAGGGGGTCGAGGTTGTCTATGGAAACAAGAGAATGGTGAGAAGTTGCTTTGCAACGTCTTCGAATGAGACCTTGTGCATCACCGACGTTGCAGGGCAGAATAGGAAATAGAGGGCAGAGAAGTCAACGAAGGTAGAGACTACTGATCCCCGACCCGAGGAGAATATCCAATGCAGAGAGATTGGAGAAGAGCTAGAATTTATGGCACTTACTGGCTCGGATAAATTTGTGAAGATAGGATCGGGTTCGAATGAAGTCTGAAATATGAGCTTATTAAACTCATTGGGAATATGTTAATGTTTTTGCTTGGAGTTACAAGGATATGTCCGGGATTAATCCTCGGATCATAAGTCCTTGTTTGTCCACTGATCACGATAACCTGTCATGGGCTTTTCAGTTTCACGGATGCGTTCTCAGTTTATAATCATATTAAGATGTTCCCCAAGAACGAGGAGAAGACCATTTTCATTATTGATCAGGGTTGTGTTGTTATAAGATGATGCCACTTGGGTTGAAGAATACAGAGACAACTTACCAATGGCTGGTGAATCGGGTCTTCAAGCCTTTCATCGGTAAAACAAATGATTTTTTAATAATTTATTGCCTTATAAATTTATTGAATTATTGATTTAGCATGTTAACTCCAATTCTGGGCAAATAAAAAGTATTATTTAATCGAGATTTTTAACTTATTTTGTATTACTTTATCAATATTATAATTTATAATTACAATGTTAGGCAGATGTGTTGTAATTCACTTTTATCATGCATAAATTCAAGTAAACTACTATTCAATCCTAGAATCAATACAAACTCAAGGATTTAGAAAAACCTGTAAAATATTCTATAGAAGATGTAGACTATACCAAGCTGAGTTTTACTCTGTCCTTAAGAACTTATTAGAGCCGCCTCGGTGCACTAGGATCTCTTGGATAACGTTATCCCGTGATACTTAATTACTTCTTGATTAAATGACACTTCTTTATTCAAGAACACGATTTAGGATCAAATGGTGGAAACTCTCTCAAGTATTTAGACTTTCTGATATGCCAAAGACTTAGAAAAGAAATGAATATTTTTAATGACTAAATGAAAAATCAATGGGGCCTATTTATAAATATGGACAGTTGTCATTGAAGATGTACTCTTAGATTTAAGGATGCAATCCTTTCAAAGGTTATAACTCTTCAATGTACTGGTCGGATATGTTGTGTAAGATAGAAACACAGAACCATGCTTGGCAAGGTGTACCCATAGAATATTCTAGTTTGAGAGAAGGTAGGCCGGACATAGGTGATATTCAGCTGGCATGTATTAATATTCCATGGAGTTTCTTTCTTTCCTGGCACTCATCTTATAATTTTCCCAATTTTTAGAGGGTTCCCCATAAGAGACTCATCATCGGGCTATACGTAAAAATACAATGTCTATACTAACCAAACGTGTCGTTATGATAGCTAATACAAAAAGGGTTAGCGTGATGCATGTATGAATGTAATGCACAAAAGGTTAGAATATATCTTTCCAACCTCATTCCTCCTACACATATGGTAAGTTAAATATCTTTCATAGGTTTGACTTAGCTTATGTACCAACGAAGGGTACACAAACTCGTTCTCTCTTATGCCAGAAGGTAAACATTGGTTATTTTGGTTCTTATTAGTTTCGGCTTTAGTGTGACTAGCCGATATCAATCTAATCCAGGTAATGAGAATTGGGTAGTCATGAAACATATCTTGAATACCTTAAGGGTATAAGTTTCTCATTTATGGAGAAGATGAGCTACAACTTAAACCTTAAGGGTTATACAGACTACAATTTTCAGGGAGATCCGGATGATAGAAAGTCTACATACAAATACATATTTACCCTTAATGGTAGTGCAGTTAGTTGGTGATGTTCAAAATAATGCTCTACAACTGATTCCACCAATAAGGCGAAATTCATAGTGGCTTTGGAAGCTGCTAAAGAAGTTGTTATGATTATAAATTTTATCACAGAACTAGGCATTGTTTCAAGTGTTGAGGATTCAATCCCACTTTATTGTGATAATAATGGAGTCATTGCACAAGCTAAAGAGCCAAGATTGCAATCCAAATCTAAACACGTGGAAAGAAAATATCACATGATTAGAGAAATTGTTGAACGAAAAAACATAGTGGTTTTAAAGGTTCAATGACAAGACAATATAACAGACCCACTCACTAAGGCTCTACCTCCAAATTTATTCGATAAGTATTTGGAGGAGATGAGACTTCGATATCATCTGGATTGCCACTAAGAAAGTGGGAGTTTGTTGGTGTCTGAAGCGACAATCCGAATAATATATTATATTTTATATTTTACTATTTATTAATAAAATAACTACCTTTTCATTTCAATTTTGTAATGGTAATTATTATTGTGTCATTATCTCTTAATACATATTGGTTTAATATATTCATATATATTTATATGCTGAGAATGACACCAGACTTAGAATAGTCATGTAGTAATACTGGACACTGGGTATGGTCTGATATTGGGATAGTATTACTGTTATAAACTATTCTTCAAGTATATATTCCTAGTCGTTGATTTTGGAATACGGTCGAATTCCTCTAACCTGGAAGACTAGCACATATTATATATTGGAATTGGAGTTTCAATGGTCTAACCCAATAGACCATGAGAAAATGAAGCTTGTATAGACATGTGGGTTTTCATTGGAGCGAATACCGAATGACTCATGGATGATTCCTAATAGTTGGAAGTTCACACCACCATCAATATAAATCTCCTTGAGTCGAGTAACATATGTGATCCTTTGACTATAGTATAATATTGATTTTGTGTGTTATCCTCCACACTTTGATGACATGTATTTGTAACTGCTGGTGAACCTGACGACTTGTACGTTATCAGAGCCTGAAGACAATTACAATTTGGCGACATAATACTTGATATAAATCATGTTTGAGCAAGTACGTGCTCATAAAATGGCAGTTGGGACATTCGGAAGATTCCTTGAAATTTCGACGCGGAACTTAGTTTACATCCCACCTCAAATGTCCTTTAGTAATCGGGGGGTAAATTTTCCATACGATCTCTGATTTTTATGAAATTTCTATCGTCAGAAATCTGAGACCAAGACCTATAACTTTCACGTTGAATATTTTTCCAAATTCGTAGCACAAAAAGGTCAAAAAGCGTAATTTCCGCAATTGCTATAGAAATTTCGAGAAATTAACTAGAATTGGATAGAGATGGGCATTATCGAATTCGGATCGGATCGGACCTAATCCAAATTCGATCTGACTCGATAAGAGTTGATTTATTTGGTTCGATCAGATTTTGAGTCCTCATCGGATTGGATCGGATTTGATCCGATAATTATCGAATCGAATCAGATTTATTCGATCCGATTTGATATCTTAACGAATCAGATAAATTTGATTTGATAACAGATCCGAATCCGATTGAGCATCCGATTTGATAATGAATCCGATAGTGGATTCTATTTGATAATGGATCCGATTCGATAACGAATCCTGTTTGATAAAATTGATTTGAATTTTAAGTTATCTGATCTGATTCGATAAAATTGTTATGAATTTACAAATTTTCAGGTTAATTTTTCAAATCGGATCCGTTATCGAATCGATTTTATTATCAAATCGAATCTACTATCGGATTTATTATCAAATCGAATTCTCTATCGAATTCGAATCCGTTATCAAATCGAATTCGGATTTATTATCAAATCAGATAAAATCTGATTCGATCCGATAGTTATCAAATTTATCTGATTCGATCCGAAATTCGACAAACGAACCAAACATGATTTGATCGGATTCGAGAGCCAGATCCGATCTGATGCCTAGTCCTAGAATTGGATGATGTGGCATTATCTCAACCATTCATTTCATCACAAAAATCAGCATCTATTTGTCTATAAATAGCACACTATTCACTCATCTCTTCTAAGCTCAAAAATGTGTATCATCAAGAAGAATGCTTCAATTTTCTTCTTCTTTCTCAAGCTATTCTAAGTGCAACAAAGGATGATTCTCAAGCTTCTAGCACACAAAGTAAGCTTCTAACTCCCTTTCTTTCTATATTTATCGATTTTGAACAAGGAAACTAGAGCCCCAATTCGCACCTTAGAAACCCTAGAAGTTGGAATTGCTTAATTGACTTTGATTAAGTTGTTTACAAGTATTTTTTTTTTATAGTAGTATGATAGTATAAACATATATGAGGTTCATATGTTAATGAATATGTTGAGGAAATTATGCTTTGTTAATTGATGATTCTTGATGTTGGTTTGTGTTGGATTGATGAGATGAAATGGATTGTGTGTTGGTTTTAGTATAGAAGTGTTGTTAATACTTTTGGATAAACTAGATTATGGGTAGCAAAGTTGGAAACCTAAGAAAACAAGTTCGCGTTGCGACGCAAGTTCTTGCGCGTCGCGACGCGTATTGGGAAAATGGTGCAGATTCATTTCTGGACTGTCTGCGTCGCGACTCGAACTAGAAATTTTCAAATATCAGTTTCTGGAATTTTGCACGTCGCGACGCACAAGGCCTTTCATCGCGACGCGAGATCAGAATTTTCCTCAAATTAGTTTTAATTCATTCCAGTTCCACCCTAGCGTGTTAGAGGCCACCCTAAGGGTCTCGTATCGACTCGTATACATACAATACACCATAATATACGTATGTTATGCCTGAAAGCGATATAAACTATTTAAATCGATAAATTTAGTTTGATTCTATAATGTACTCCTTGATTTATTTTCTAATCAGAGTTATCAATTAAGAGTTATCGTAGGAACCACAAAATCTTTTGGTGAAATGACGTTATGCTAGCGGAACTCCAAATCTGTGAGTGGACACTCTCTTTCTAAGTTGATTTTTCATTCATATTGTTTTAAGTAAAGACTTATTTTTCAGCATATATGGCATTAGCCAGATTTACTTTCAGTTGTTTTAAGAAAAAGCATGTTTAAGAATGTTTTGATTTAATTAGCTTGAGTTTTATGATTTTTCGAGGCATGGCAGAAAAACCCACCTCAGTATGTAACTTTATACATGCAAGGAATTGACGGATGACATGTGCACATGTAGAGGACTGGGGGGACGGTGATACGTAACACCCCTAGATCCTAGTTCAGGACTAGGGACGACAGATGACCATAGATCCTAGATTCAGAGCTTTGAGGGTAGCATAGATCCGCACCCCCAGTTCTAGTTCAGTGGCTTGGGGGACGGCGATACGTAACGCCCCAAGACCACTAGTTTCAGGGACAGGTAGTGGCATGCTTTAGGGGACGACGATACGTAACGCCCCAAACTCATGGATTTGCACTTCTGGCTCTAGTTAGGCATATGGGGGGACGGCGATATGCAACGCCCCTATACGACAGGCTTTTCAGAGACAGAGATCTGTTTTTAGAAACAGTTTTCAGAAACAGATATTTCAGAAATAGTTTTCAGAATGGATCTTTCAGATACAGGTTTTCATAACCAGATTTTCAGCAGATTTTAGAAATAGATTCCAGAGAGAAGTTTTCTGGAAAGGAAAGTTTTCAGAAATAGCAGTTTTATAATAAACTTTCAGAAAAGATTTTCACAAAGATTTCCAGAAAGAGAATTTCTTTCAGGAAAGACAAGTTTTCAGATAAAAAAAATTCAAATTGATTTCTAACACTTGAGTTTCTTAAAGTATTTCAGTTTTCATTTTAAAAATCGTCCACTCACTTAGATCGTTAAAACGGTCTAACCCCCCCCCCCCTCACTCGCAGTTTCTTTATTTTACATGTATTCCCTGAGGATGAGCTCGAGAGGATGGATACTTATAGTAGTCACTAGAGGATTTGGTCCACCAGGTCGAGTCAGAATTCAGTTCAGAAGTGTCAGAGAATGTTATGTAGCATATAGTTTGCTTAGTAAGGAATATGCATGTAAAGAGTTATAAAGGTATATTACTAAAGTTGTGATGTATAGCGAATTTGAGTATTTAGTTAGAAAAGCATTATGCATTTATGAGGTTGAGTTAGGCATCAGTCTCATGCATAAGTTCATACATGAGATAAGTTAATATTGTAAGAAATTCAGAGGCTAAGGGGAATAGTACGGTCTATTCCCTGCCGGTAGCATCTCCCGGATTGGGGATGGTACAATATGTCAAAGAGCTTTCATGGTCTGACCGCCAAATGTTCATTGGGTATGGACCGATGCACTCGTTAATCGATGTGTATCAAGATAGGATCCGTCGGCCTGTATATATATCATAAGGGGTTTAAGTATCCATGTTTATGAGTCACGATTCTTAAGACTTTGTTTAAAATTGATCACCTATGGTTGATCACATATACATCAGAAATAGTGATTTGGTTAATTATAAAGAATCATGGACATGTCGACAATATAAGATGTGCGCCTTGAAAACTTGACGGTATAATCTATGTTTCCTGAGCACAACTCGGATAGCCTACGATGAAATAATTTTAAAATATATGTGATGACCTCGAGTATAGTTCGGAAAGGTCGTTTATGTACTTCGCAATTTCGGAGAAGGCCGAATTACGTACATATGGGCTAGACGCATATGACAAACGTGTCTGAACTTATAGAGTCCCACAATATGAAGTGTATTCGTTGAGCACTTGGGTAACCAATCATGTTTGGTAATAAATAATATTTGATATTATAATTATCAATTAAAATAATTAAGTGTTATTGGATAACATTAATTATTTACTAGACTAATTGAGATTAATTGGATTAATCCAAATTTATTTAATGGTTAAATAAATAATCACATAAGGGATTTGTTGTAATTTCATAAATATTTCTACAATTGTAGGATATTTTAATAATAGGTGTACTTAACTTGATTTAATTAGATTAATTAATTTATTAGACAAAGTTGATTAGTTTACACATAATATGTATATTTAGATAAATTGTATTGCGCCCACCTAAAAATTGATTAAAATTATTATTAATTAAAATTTTAAAGCTTGATTATAAAAGAAAAGCTTGAGTATTTTTGATTAAGCAATTAAGAAGTTAACCAAAAGATTTGTGAGAGAAGTTTTGGAAGCTCTCTACAATTTTCAATAAAGAGAAGAAAAATAGATCTTTCATCCAAACTTGCTAGGTAATTTTGATCTTCTCTAATAAGTTATATTTTTTAATTAGTGATTAGATATTATTAGTGAATTATATATTTGAAGCTTGAAGTTGAAAATTATGGATGAATGAACTGTGTATAGATGCTTTGGAAGTATAGAAATACAATATGGTTGTGATTGGATAAAATTTTATGCACGTTAGACGAAACACAAAATTGGAGTTTTGAACTTTAGATGAAAACTTGGAGATATGGCTACCATTCTAGAATCACTTGAACACATTTTAGTCATTTAGAATTGTTCACGGGTTATTTCTTTGTAAAATTCTTGTTTGGTTTGTATTTTAAATTCAAAATTTATGCATATATGTATTTAGAATATAATTATATTTTGTAAAAATATTTGATATCTTGAAAAATATAATTTTGTTTTAAATATGTGTTGAAAATTATTTTGATGTTAAAAATTAAATTTTGAGTGTTTGCAATTGTTGTGGAAAAATTTAAAATGTATTGGGTAATAAATTCACAAATATTAGCTCTTTGGAAATTTTTTCTAGAGAGCTGATACATATTATTTTGAATTGAAGGCTGCTTGTACAGTAGCCAGCCATGGGCGCTACAGTGCGCGTGCAATCTCGTGTGGACTACGCGCTGAAACTTATTTTTACCCATTTTTGAGTTTACGGACTTCGATTTGTCCCAGATTTTATCCTATGGACTCGTAATTGAATATAGTATCCATCTAATTATTTAAAAATACACTCTTATATATCCATTGATTTGACTATTTCCGCCGCACCCTAATTATACCTAATTACACCTAATTACACTAATCAACCTAATAAATTTTACACATGCATATCAGGGATAATAAATTTATTTTCTTACACATGTATATTAGGGCTAATAAATTTAGTTTCTATCATTCTAAACACATCAAACAATAATGAATCTCAGCTATATCTTATGTAACTAATTAGGAACTATTAGTAAATAAATTTACAACACAAAGGATAATAAGAATTACCTTAATTTCATTTTTAGCCTTTGATTCAGCTCCTAAGTAATTCATCCATGCTTCCAATTGATGCTTGATTAAATCAAATTAAAAACCCTAATTTTTTGCACTTTCTCAAGCTTAAGCCATAACTTGTTTTTGGAAATGTTAGAAACTCGGCCGCCAAACCACCCGACCCGGGATTAAACGGAGCAGGTAAAACCTTCGGCTGCCCCAGGCTCTTACAAGAAACGTACCTCCTATATTCGAACCCAGGACCTGGAGGCCAGATCCTGAACTCTACACCACCAAGCCACACCCATTGGATACAGCTTAAGCAATAACCCTAAAAGGAAAATAATTTTTCCATCTATTCTTCACCATCGCCGAAAATTACTTATATATTAGGGTGGATATTTTGGTTATTTTGACACTATTAATATTGTTGGTTTCTATTAAGGTCCCAAGATCATAAACAAACATGAAATAAATGCGAATACAAATCAACGAAGTTGCGGAATACTCATATCAATCAGTTGAGCGACGCACGATGAACAAAAACTGAAAACTGCTCACTGTGAACTGCGACAGTGGACTGCTCGAAGCTCACTGTTTTGGCGTCAATGGTGGTCCTTCGTCAAGCTCCAAGCTTCGTCGAATGGTTCCCGACTCATGGGTGGACTTCCCTATCACCTTCGCATGTCTCGTAAGTGTGCTAGCACTTGTGATTTTGCCACAAAATCCCACTCTTGCTTCCCTTCACTGCTCAGTTTTGAGCAAAACCAGAAGAAGAAAATGACAGTGAGCTGCCGAGAGAGAGAGAGGTGATTGTTAAATTAAAAAATGGTAAATGATTTTCCATAAATCATATACACAATTTTTCCCTCCAAAAGTCAAAGCCAATAAAGGCTCCAACCACTCATATCACTCAATCACATCACTCAATCAAGTGTCACATCACTCAAAGTGACATGTGATTTGACGCTTGATGCTACTAGCGATTTGACGATTGATTTGACTTACGTGCCGCACTCGAAATCGAAATGTGAATGCGCTCGCAAATAATCCCGGGCTCGGGTTCACTAATTCCAAATTAATGAATTTTCCGTTGCGTCGTAATTAAATGATTACGCCTAGCGAAATCACTATTCACGTCGCTAACGAATTAATTCTAAATTAATTCGTTCGCCCGAATTAAAATCTAATTTTAATTCCGCGTCAAAATCCAATTTCGTTTAATATATCAAATATATTAATTAATCGATTAATTCCAAATTAACCGTTATCTCTCTTTAATGATATTTTATCCCAGATAAAATATCTCTGCAATTAATCCCAGATTAATTTTCTCTCTCTTCTTATTGATCCCAGATTAATTTAGAGTGCGAGTCATACGTCATCGGTGAATCTTTGGGAAGCGACCCATGAGATCCCCGGATATGTTGGCAGTAAATTCGGTCGTCGGACTATCCGAACATGTAAGCACCTAGTACTACGTTTTACCGATTTACAAGGCAAGTTTGGCCTCTAGCAAAGCGCCATGCCTACCCAATTCTCAGGAAATATCCTTACAGGAATAAAGGATCTATATCAGACGTAGTATACGTAGTATTGCGTATTTCTGTCCAGTATCGGATGATCACGTGCTAGGCCTGGGGCTGGAATTGTGTCTGCCTCGTACGAAGCACATGTCGGATGTCTGGTAACTAGTCTCTATAATCGGATAAACATGACCTTGTCATTTTATCCCGATGACTGCAGTACTTAAGAGTACTAGTACCGTATCCTACGTGACCATCATCTCCATATGACTGGAGTAACACTTCCGTCTTGACATCACACCAAACACACTACGATTCTCAATATACCCAGAATAGGCGTACACAGAACCTGTTAAAGCCCTGGACGACCGCAACCAAAGTATATTGATTGTCGCAAGTATTGGCGGTGCAAGTCTCAGGTTAAGACCAAATACACCTACCCTGATTTCGGACTTCCATAGACACATAGTCATACTACCAATGGAATTCTGAGGAGGTCTATCCAGAGCGAAGCTGTTTCTCGTACCATCGGTAAAACACAACCTCCTATTAAACTTGCATGAGTATCTTATACCCAAATATATGAGAACTATGTCGTTGTGCCCTCACAACGCGCACAAGTGTAATACTAGTCTTTTACGCATTTATCGATGTCTAATCTCGACAATGCTCTGACTAAGGCTATTTAATAATTTATCCTTCGTGGACTGATATTGTCTCATATCATTCTCAATCCAGGAACAAATCATAGGGACCTCCTATCATTTATATATCTAGGTGATCTAATCACAAATGATAAGAGTGCAATCTCCTTTGTCACATAGTTAATTTGTACAACAACACCATGAGCTGTACAAATAGTGACGCTATGGGTCATAATTGTCCAACAAATACTTGGCCAAAAATAAGACAAATATATGGTCATAATCTTGCCATGTCTTAAAGTTTACCTAATAAGTTTTAATAAATTAATTAAAGAATGAATATTCATATAATATAATAAATAATTATTAAATTAATTAACTTTTAATTAAATAAATAATTATTTATCTCACATGTGTTAAAATACAATTGGACCTAATGTATATCTAATCAAATTATGTATTATATATATATATATAATATATATATATATATATATATATATATATATATATATATATATATATATACATATTAGATATAAAAATATCCATCATGTGTAAAGTTACGAATAATCCATACTATTTGTAATTAATTTCCATAGTTCTCTAGAAATATACTTTATTAGTGAGACTCTCTAGGTTTATGTATATCTATCACGGAACACATTTCGTGTCCATAATTTTCCCACTCACAAATTATGAGGACCACATATAACCGCGCTGAACCATACAAGGAGAGATATGAGCATATCTTATAGTCCATCGGTCATAGGCTATCTGAATTGTACCAGAGACATAGATGAGAACGTCAAATCTCTGCTATTGTACAATTCATATATCTATCGCGACATATTCGTGATTTCTTAATTAACATTCGGAACTTATTTCTAGAATGTACTATGGCCATAGATTTAAGGATCACGAAATGGATGCCTAAATCCCACACACATGACTAACGGATCCTCTCTGGATACATCACATGATATCATGAGCATCAGTCCACACTCAACGAACAGGCAGAGGTCTGTTCTAGATTGACTGATGACATGACTATTTTCAAAGTGTATAGGGTCACTCATACATTCACAATAGTATCTCAAGTCAAATGACTAAATATGCAACTTAAATCGGGAAGATTCCTATTGACTTTGGTGTGCCTTCTATTAGGAATTCTTTTGGTGAGTCATCCAGTGCTCATCACATAAACACCTACATATCTATATGAGTCTCCCAAGACTCATGGTTCATTGTGATAAATCATCAGACTAAGTCTCGATATACGACATGTACTAGTCTTAACGAATTTATCAACTGACCCGTGTTCGTAAATCTCGACCACAAACTTTATTTGAGAATATACCTTTAGTAGTGACACCTCTCAATGTCAATTACAAGTCTCGTTGAAACTATGTACTACTATATATATTCTCAAGTCTTTGTATAATATATACATCATTAAACCTCAGTTAGTTTCAATATAATCTAAATTAGATCAAATATGTATATAAAAACAAGAGGTGCTACCATTAAATAGGTAATATCATGGAAAAAGTAATTATTTTTATCCATGAATCGATTATAAATACGATATGGATTGATGTTCAGATCACCAACCCCAATAGGCTTGACATTGTCTTCCCTCCTGGTCAGGTCGGGGCGGGGCGAGGACTAGAAAAGTTCATCATTTAGTGGTGGAGTCATTATAGATGAAATGGCTCACCCAAGGAGTGGTTTTTCATAATTTGTTCTATTGTTTGGTCAACAATAGGATAGTTGTGGTAAACCCTAATGAAATTGGAAAATGGAATTTTGGTTTTACCTTACGAATTCATAACACGTGATCTTATTCATCGAAACATATTTCCATGCATAATAGGAATATACCTACAGGGCATGTGTAACTATAAGTATAATTTATTCTCAATGAGTTTGGCTTAAATTAATTGTCATATGAATATAGGTAATTACACTAAGTTAGGTGTTTCTACTTAAAGATAACTTTGTACTTTAGGTTAATAATTCATCATGGTTAATCAATTATAAAGAGATGACAAAGATTTAAGGGAATATTATAGGGGAGTTATTGTAAACATTACATTTTTACGCATAGACCGATGACGAGTCTCTTATAAGGCCACCACAAGAATGTTCGGAAAGTTACAGTGTTGAATGCCATAAGTTAATGGAACTCTAGAGAATTTAGAAAAATAGCCAACCTCCGACTGGACATCATTTATGTCCGGCCAACCTTTTTTCTCAGTCCATAATGTCTGGCCTAATATATATTGAAAACCCTAAATACATGTATCGAGCTGCCAATAAGTGTGCAGATTATCAATTACTGGAACCACGGGATCTGATTAATGTCCGGACAAACATATATTTCAAAAAAAAAATTGGTCAGACATGTATCGAGCTGTCAGCGAGTGTGCATATTTTCAATTACTGAAATCATTGACCTGATTAATGTTCGGCCGGACATGTATATCTCAAATAAATATATGGTCGAACAAAGATCGAGTTGTATATGACAATGCAGATTGACAATTACTGGAGACATTGAGGGGATTTGATTTCCCCTTTCCTTTTAGTCCCACTTTGGGCATTATAAATTAATGCACAAACTCTTCCCAAATGACCCCATATAGAATTTGAATCTAGAGTCTGAATTCTTGAACCTAATCCTGAAACTCTAATCTAAAAGGTAAGAATAAACTATGAGGAAATACCAAGAGTTCTCTGGAATTTTCTGCCTTTCGGTAAGTAATCTGGTGATTACCTAAGCATTCGGAGGTGTTTTCTGAGACAGCTACATTTGGGGTACGACCCAAGGGCTCTTTAATCTTCATTTCTGCAAGTTTCCATTTTGTCGTAGTTTCTCCGACCGAACTTGACATATGTCCGGTCGGACTTGCATAATTATTAGAAAAATATCCGGCCAAATGACAAAAATATTCTGCCATATTACAATTTTTATTGCGTTATTATTGTTTCATTATTTTGTTGCTTATTTCTTTGTTTTACATTCGTTGTTACTATCGCCATGTTATAGCCATTCTGATATTATTGTCTTGTTGTTTTATTGTCTCTGTTTTACGATATTTTTATTACTTCATCATTACTGTTATTTCATTATTGTTTATGTATTCTTTGATATTCTAATTTACACAGTACATTCGACCATACTTGAACTAAGTTCGGTCGGACGTTAATGGAACCAAATATGTCTGGCTAGACTTCTCTTAAGCCAGGCAAGCGAGACATGCGCCATACTCTATTTATTTTATTACAACCGTCCATATTTTATAGTTGTTCTAGTATTACCATGCTATTATTTATTATTGCTACTAATATGCATGGTTCTGCACGTTTATCTCTCTGGATTACATACGGCCAGACTCAGTATATGTTCGGTTGGATATTTTATTAGTATAAAAAAATGTCTGGTATAAAAAAAGTTCGGAGAAGCCTGGCCGATAAGCTATGTATTCTAATCTATTTAATTTGCATTTTATTATTACTTTAATAATTTCTGGACATTTGTAACTTTTTATATTGCCTTTTTTATTGCCTTTATTATTGATGATTGCGCAATTGTATGCTTTAAATTGTTCTTGCATGATGTTGCATCAGTAAAGGACCATTCTGAACTAAAACGGGTTTAAGATCATATGGCACACTCACAAAATGGTTCTTTACTCCCAAGTATAAGAGTGTCGAAGTAATAAAATAACCCAGTAAGCCCGGGATCTATCCACATAGAATAGATTTAGTAAAATAAAATAATAATTTGAGTGAAAATAAAAAGACTGAATTATTTAAAGTGATTGACAATTTTTAAATTGGATTGCAATAATAAAATAAAATGATGGGGCTAAGGGATCCACTTTTAATACTTCAAATTTAGAAATCTTACTTTTTATAATATATAAATAGTCATTATTACCCAGTTAATTTCTTTCAGGAATTAATTATGCCAAAACATATAAAATCAGCCATAAAGACGGTAATAACATTTGTCTATAACAAGTCCAATTAGTATGGGTGTTCACGGGTCGGGTCGGATCAAGTTTTTTTAAATTTTGTGAGACTCAATCGGGTCGGGTCATGTGGAGGTCGGGTCGCGGGTCGGGTCACGCGGAGGTAAAATCTGATCAGGTTCGGGTCGGGTCGGGTCGGCTTTTAAATGAAATAATTATTTTGAAATATAAATAATTAGTTATTTTATGTCCCGAAAATTATCATATATATAAAGTTTTAATACAATAAAAGTAATAAATAAATGAAATAATAGTAAAAACTTTAAAAAAATAATAAAATTTTTAGAAAAATAATAAAAATATTATAGGGTCGTGTTTTAGCATAAAACTCGTTGCCCAACCCAAACATTTTGGGTCGGTGGAAATTTTTTTTAAACCCGCACAGGACGGGTCGGGTCGTGTCAGGTCGCGGGTTGACCCGACCCTATTAACACCCCTACCAGTTAGGTACTCAATTATGCCAAATAAATAAAATCAGCCATAGATGCTGTAACAAAATTTGTTAATAATTAATCCAGATTTAAATTACGATTTATATATTATAATATAAGTAAGATTAATCTATATTCTCATATTAAAATATTCACATTTTACCCCAACAGGACGAAATTAACTACTTATGTTTTGAATAAAAACATACATAATTTTATTACTAAAATAAAAAGAAATTACAACAAAACTTGAAAAATTAAAACACATAAGACACTCTATTCCACTGCTTGCTTACTTGTTAGAGTTAGGATAAATTCTTTTGCTTTGCGGGTCTATCACCTCGTTAGTTAGGAAATTTCATATAATAGTATGCCCCTATCCCGTAAGCCTTCCATCATTGCAATCCAATTTTCATGAGATTTTTCAAAAGAAAGTATGAATAAAATGAGGTTATAAGCACCTCTTCTATTTTTATTTTTTTTTCCTTTTGACTTTGGCTCTATTTTTTTTTATTTTAAAACTTCCAACAATTATCACAACCCACCGAAAGGTGGATTGTGATCTTTGAATAATTTATTTATTTTTTTATTATATTTTTTTATCTTCATCAATTTCGATCTTGAAAACCACAAAACTAGAAACTCTTTTAAAGATTAAAGTTATAGATATTTAAATCTTCTTTCAACTGAAACTGTAATCGCCTTAATTAGATATCGGAGTAAAAGGTAATGTCCAAAATAAAAAAAATTGTGCAAGGTTGGAATTTCCGAAATTGTACATTGTTAGAACGTCATTTTAAGTTTCTGGCCTCCAAAATCCAAATGTCACGTCCATTTTTCTAGTTATGCATCCAAATTATTATTTCACCTACATAAGAAATAAAATCACAATAAAAATATATAAAACATAGATTTTCATTATTATTTCACAAATGAGCTAAATTAAGGGGATTAATGAAACTACAAGTGTAAAATAATTACTTTCCTTTTAATAAATGTACTCTTTTAGTGTTCATCACACCCCCCCCCCCCCCCAACCAGCTCATTACTAGTCCCTAGTAATTTAAGCGAAAACTAAAAAGACAAATTCGTTTCCAAGTTAGTAATTGTTTTATTTCTTTCTAAATGATCAAATAAGTAAATTCACATGTACTTTTTACCATTCTTCCATACACACATAAAACAAAGTATCAATCAACTCATTGTGCCCACAATATTCATAGGTCTTGTTGAAAATATATTAATATTTTTATCCTAAAATTATATCAAAATTAATAATTTTTGGCAATGGTAATTTATTTATATACAAAAATAGTTTTTTCTTAAAAAATATATCTTTAACCCTTGTAACAGGCTTTGGGCCAGTGACTCCCAAACCAGATGGCTTTAAGGCACTAGATGTTAAGACACCCCCACAGATTTAATTGCTCAGATCTCAGATGTCAAAAAGAAGAAGTGTCTGATTTCCGTAAGCTTTCTCTTTAACTCATGTAACGAGCTTTGAGACAGTGACTCCTAGACCAATTGACCTTGGGACACTAAGTGTTAAAATACTCATACGGAGTTAATTGCTTGAGTTAGAGACACTACGAAATTGAACTTATTCAAACACACTTTTTTTTTTACAAACTCAAGTTCTGCCATTTTACGCAAACAATCACTGCTTATTGGGGTAAGATGTCTGGTTACTAAGTAAAAGCTTGATGATGATTATTATTATTATTTAAAACTAACTCAAGCTCTACGGTTTTACGCGAACAATCACTGCTTGCTGAGACAATATGTCTGGTTACTAAGTAAAAGAATGAATAGTTTTTTGTTTTGAATAAAAACACAAATTTCACTTCTTGTAGGTATTATCTCCAACAAACTAGAGAACTAAATATTACAAAATTTTCACTTATAACCCACGATCATATGTCACCATGTATATTGATAATACTTGTTAAATGAGCATATGAAGATCAAATTTAATCAATATTATGACGAATTCACAAATTTAAATGATTCAAAAAGAAAAGAACAAAAATAACTTGTTACGAAACATTAAGATGCGTCTCAGGAGCGAAAACTCCTTACATTATCATCTCTGAATAAAAATTTCACTTGATTAGTCAAAAATTTATTGTTGGTTTGTGTGTAGTTTTTTTTTAAAAAACACAAAATAAAATCAATACAAAATATTTTTTTTACACACAAAATAACAACAATGCAAAAACAACATAATTTGTTTTTTTACATAAAACAACAATACAAAAACGAAAATATTTTTTTGAAAGAAAAATACAGTTATGAAACATAAAAATGAAAACTATCTAGTCTACTATCCCCTCCCCCTAACCAAATTGAGACATTATCCCCAATATCTGAATAAGAAAAAGTAGAGTTTAAAAGACATCACCTGATTAGTGTGAATTGACAATTGAATCTACAACATTGCAACTAAAAAAGAAATGATACATATTAAAACAATAAAAGGAAATCAAAACAGTAAATTATATATTAAGACAAATTTATGATTTCATTCCTGTAAATTATTAAGGCATTAGCTATTACTAAAAATGGATGACCAAGTATTACATGAATTATCTTGTAACTGTCTGCTACATGTTGTATTTTCAAGACAATAAAATCCACATGATATATGAATTTATCGACTTGTAATAACACATCTTCCACAATTCCTTTCGGTACCTTCAATGATCTATTAGCAAGTAAAAGAGTAGTTGAAGTTGGTTTTAACTCGCCAATATTAAGTTGTTGGTAAATCGAAAATGGAATCAAATTTACACTAGCTTCAAGATCAAACAAAACATGTTCAATTTTTTGAGTTCCAATAATACATGAAATAGTTGGACAACCAGGGTCTTTGTATTTTAATGCATTATTAGTTGAGAGAATGAAACTTACTTGTTCAGCTAGAAAATCTTTCTTTCTTATTGGATGTTTTCTTTTAACGGTGTACAAGTCTTTCAAAAATTTGGCATAAGTTAGTATCAGTTGGATGACATCTAACAAATAAATATTGACATTTACCTGTTTAAATATTTCATATATCTCTGGGGAATGGTTCAATTTCTTTATTTTTAATGCTTGAGAAAATGGAGGTACATGAGAAATTTATTATCATCAACGATAGGTAATGCTTTATCAATCTTTTCCTTACCCTCCGAATCCGATTTATTTTCAGCTTCGCGAGGTTCAAGAATAGGTATGTGGATGAACTTACCACTGCGAAGAGTAACAATAGATTTGACTT
Organism: Zanthoxylum bungeanum; assembly: GCA_019454045.1. Lineage (NCBI taxonomy): Eukaryota > Viridiplantae > Streptophyta > Magnoliopsida > Sapindales > Rutaceae > Zanthoxylum > Zanthoxylum bungeanum. Next base: position 141,201 of record SKCR01031773.1, read on the forward strand.
GGTCTATGTGTTGACTACCAGAACTCCCCTAGTGAGGGTTTTGATGACTCTTAGGGTTTGGTTAAGGTTGTGCGAGAAACTTTACTTTCTAATTACATGTCAATGTAAATGTGATTTTGGCAAAAGTATCTTCCAAATCAATCAATGTTTGCACATTTTGTTTATTGATGGTTCATGTTTCTCAATGAATGCATGCAATGTATCCTCAAGGGTTTTCCTAGGTGGTGGGACATATGGTGCATAATTCTGAGAATTTTGGAAATTCTTGTTGCGATGATTTTGCTTGGTTATCGTTCCTTCAATTGAAGTTTAAATGGTTTCTCCAACCAGAATTATAGTAGGTTTGGGAGTAAAAGTTTGGATTTGGTCTCTTCAATGTGTTTATGGAACTGATTTATTCATGGAGACATTATTGAAGGGCTGACAAAGTTGGGCAAACTTGTGTGACATATTCATTTGAATTACAGATTTGACATGTGACTTCTTGAATTGACTTGACATGATCACTCTTCCTATTTTCTAACGCCTCAATTTTTTAGCTAGAGATGCATATTTAGCAAAAAATTCATGGTCTTCCCTAAGGTTAAACATGTCTCTACCAGATGACCGTGTTTTTACAGATGACTCATAAGTGCAAACTGTGTCCCAATGTTGTGCATCTCTGTTATGTTTCTAGGTAATCTAGTGCATCTTCGGGACATTTGTCCCAAAATTCTGGGAATTTGAAATTCTTGTACTTGGGGAGGTTGTTGCGATGATTTTGCTTGGTTATCGTTCCTTCAATTGAAGTTTAAATGGTTTCTCCAACCAGAATATAGTAGGTTTGGGAGTAAAAGTTTGGATTTGGTCTCTTCAATGTGTTTATGGAACTGATTTATTCATGGAGACATTATTGAAGGGCTGACAAAGTTGGGCAAACTTGTGTGACATATTCATTTGAATTACAGATTTGACATGTGACTTCTTGAATTGACTTGACATGATCACTCTTCCTATTTTCTAACGCCTCAATTTTTTAGCTAGAGATGCATATTTAGCAAAAAATTCATGGTCTTCCCTAAGGTTAAACATGTCTCTACCAGATGACCGTGTTTTTACAGATGACTCATAAGTGCAAACTGTGTCCCAATGTTGTGCATTCTCTGTTATGTGTTCTAGGTAATCTAGTGCATCTTCGGGACATTTGTCCCTAAACTCATCATTACACATCATTTCCATAACTTGTCTACCTTGTGGTGTTAAACCCTCGTAGAAGTAGGAAACTAGCCTCCATGTTTCAAACCCGTGATGTGAACAAACATTCAACATCTCTTTAAATCTCTCATAATATTGGTAAAGTGTTTCCCCTGACTCTTGTGTGAAAGTTGTGATTCTCCTCTTTAAGGAGTTTGTCCTGTGAGGGGGAATTTTTTTTTCCAGAAATTGCTCTTGCAAATCATCCAATGTTCTGATGGATCCTAACCTAAGGTTCTGCAGCTAAATTTTAGCTTTATCTGTTAAAGGAAAGGGAAAAACTTGAGTTGAATTATATTCGTGCTGTAATTTTGATATGTGCAAATATTACATACCTCTTCAAATTTTCTTAAGTGCTGATAAGTTTTATGATCCTAGACCGTGAAATGTGGGTAAGAATTGGATGACACCTGGTTTAAAATTGAAATGCGATGCATCTGAGGGGAAAATAATACGAGATGGTGATCATGTCCTAGTGGGATTCATGAATTCTCTGAGTGTCCTAAGATGATTAAGATCGCTATGCTAGGACTCACGTTCTACCTGATCAACTGGATTTTCATCTAGATTTGGTGGGTTTTCATTTTGGTTCTCGGCCATTTTGACTGACGAAGGTGATGGAGACTCTCTATTTAATCTACCGCTAGATGATCGAGATCAATGTCTCATGAAACCTAAATGCATACTATATGGTAATATTCAAATATGCAAATGCAATACTCACAAAAAGAAAAATAATAATAAACAAGTGAAAGGAAAAATAAAAATAAATGACAAAAGAAAAAAAAATATAATGATTAGATCTTAAAAACGTCCTCTGATTCTTGTCAATTCAGATTTCAATTGAATTCCTCGTTCAGCTGTCTCAATTTCTCGAATTAGGTTCTCACAAAAAAAATTATGGAAGAATCTCTAGATGAGGATGATTCAAGAAATTCTTTGGCAAAATACAAGCTTCATTTTAATTATGATTTTTGTCTCTTGTAACCTTGAAGGATTAAGTACAAGGTTTGTCTATATGTGGGATTTCTGGGTTCATGATTCATTTAGGATTAATCAGGACATCTTGGGTCTACACAAATGCAAGAAAAAAAGGCGAGATGCAAAAAATACAATAAAAAAGAAAGGAAATACAAAATGAAAATAAAAATAAATGACAGAAGAAAAAAATACAAGGAAATTAAATTATTATTCTACCTACTAAATTATATTCCTCGGCAACAAGGTCAAAAATTTGGCACACTCACAAAGTGATTATTTACTCCCAAGTATAAGAGTGTCGAAGTAATAAAATAATTTGATCAGTCCGGGGTCGATCCACAAAGAATAGATTTAGGAAAATAAAATAATAATTCGAGTGAAAATAAAAAGACTGAATTATTTGAAGTGACTGTCAATTTTTAAATTGGACTACAATAATAAAATAAAATGATGGTGCTAAGGGATCCACTTTTAATACTTCAAATTTAGAAATCTTATTTTTTATAATATATAATTGTCATTGTTACCCATTTAATTTATTTCAGGAGTTAATTATATCAAAACATATAAAATCAGACATAAAGGCGGTGATAACATTTGTCTATAACAAGTCCAGTTAGGTACTCAATTATGTCAAATATAAAAACCAGTCATATAGGAGGTAACAAAATTTGTCAATAATTAATCCAAATTTAAATTAATATATTATAATATAAGTGAGATTAATCTATATTCTCATATTAAAAGTTTCACCATTTACCCAAGCAGAACGAAATTAGCTAC
>SKCR01031774.1:0-86469 GCA_019454045.1 Zanthoxylum bungeanum
AATGATGTTAAAAGATTCATGTAAATGACTTTTGTACGGTTTGATTTGATTTGGTTTTCCGCTCTTCTAATTGTGTTATTTTTGCAGATGTTTAAAAAACTTCCAGGGCTAGCTCCGAGGGTTTCAAATATATTCAAGGAAATGAGGCGTCACTAGTAGAATCTTTCAATTTGGTTTTGCTATTCATTTGAGATGATACCAAACAAGGTGCATGTATTGTACAATGTTACCACCAAATTTTTTTTGTTCTCACATTTTCTCATATGGTGTATGTATATTCTTTGTAAGTACTAGTTCGAAACTTGGAAACAGTCTTTTTATTAAAAAAATAATAATGATGAGACTGCGTAGATTAAGATTTTTTTCCAGATCATACTTGTAGCGGAGTTTTATAAATTGTGTACGATTTTTTTTTTTAAATTGAACATAGAAATGAGGTCTCAAGCTAGAAGTGGCAATGGGTCGGGCCGGGTTCGGACCCGGGAAAAGCCCGACTCGAGCTGTTATCGGCCCGGGTCGGCCGGTCTCGGGTTCGGGCTCGGGCCGGGCTTTATCCGGCCCGGTTTTTTAATACAAACAAATTATGTATATATATATTTCTTAAACCCGAGCCGGGCCGGACTCGGGCTTTTTGAGTTCCCGAGCCGGCCTCTAATTTTAATTTATAAAATTTACATTCGTCCATTTAAATTATGAAAAATAAATATTTTACACTGAAAAATTAATAATTGGGATATTTTCACACCAAGAAATTAGTTATGAAAATAACATTTTATAACAAAAAACTAATAATTTGAATATAAAATATTTATTTTTGATGACTTAGTAAACATATGATAATTTTCAAAAATCAGGAGTATTTTCAGAAGAAAACAACAAAAGAAATATGTGGAGTCTTTTATCACCCTTTTTATTCAAAACATTTATTTCATAAATTTTAAATTTTATCATAAGATAAATTAATTCTAATAACCCCAGGGGTTGCCTCAGTAGTAAAGGCTTTGGGCTTGAGTGATTTACTCACTCTCAGGTTTAAGGTTCGAATCTCACCCTGGTGTGAGAATCCAGCGACTTACCCTGATCTGTGTTGGGAAACTTCTGAGAGCACGTGACACATGTCCCGGGGATTAGTCGAGGTGCGCGTAAGCTGGCCCGGATACCCCGGTTATCCAAAAAAAATAAATTAATTCTAATTGATAAATAAGAGGTCTAAGCTTGAAGACCCATCACCTATTACCATTTGCAATACCTAGAAAATCACATGAAACAAAATTAGATAACAATTAATCATCAATTAAAATTTGTTTCTCTTTGATTAAATTTGTAATTTATTTATTTTGTCCCCCAAGTGGAGGAGGCATTGCCTTCTTATACCACCAATACAACAAATCTTGTACCAAAATAATAAAGAAGGCAAATAGATAATAATACATTTAGAAATCACTTATCACAAAACATCCACAGTATTTCTCTGCAACAACAATAATACAATATGGTTGCAGCAGCTGCTTAGATACAAAATAACAACATGCTACATGCTGATACAATTTTAGAACAAACAATCTACATTTATCGAAGTTCACCTCGTCATGAAAACATCTTGAAAGATTATGCACCAGAGAAAATCAAGGGATTGCAAGTAGTTTAACGAAGGCATGAGTAACATTGACATCAAGCAAACTAAAAGCTATCAATTGATCTCTACGACTACATGTATATCGAAGATTGGTTTACGAATGATCCTCAGATAAAAATCCTATCCCAAATAGCAAGCGTAGGTTAAATGAACTAGGTAAAAAGGTCTCCGACAATTGGTTGGCTTCATTCATTTTTTACCCCTACAACTATCAACAAGGGAAAAGGATAGGAGAGGGGTCTCTTTTCAACTTACCATTCAATAATTCTAATTTTTTCATCTTCTCTTCGCACCAAAAGAGTTGTTCTCTAGTGACCCTCATCATTTTAAGAACTCTTGACATTACTTTGATGTCAATCAGGCCAAACCATAGCTGAATATCCTCCTGTGTTTGAGGCCAGGACTTCTTTTTCCAGCCTTTACTCCTTTTACGCAGTTCCTTCAGCCGCATTCCTTTCTGCAGTACAAAGGGCCAGTTGTCAGAAGCTTATAATGAATTATAAACGGGGAACATAAGAGTGGTCATAGATACTAGTGACACAAGACATAAGGTACCAAACTTGTGTACATGCTTTATTCGGTACTGTCAATGAAGTGTATCATTGTCAATGTTTTCTGACATCGTCAAGAAATAAATAAATAGCAGCTCTAAGACACCACTACACCACAAATCATGCGTAAAGTAGCAGCTCTGAAGCAAATAGCCGGACAAGAAATGTAACCAACAAAATGGTCCATAGCTGGGAATGCTTTGGTAAAGAAGCTAGAGTTCAAGTAACGAGAAGACTTCTTGAAATGTCAAGCCATTAACCCAAAACATTTCAATAAAAGACCTTCACGGCCTCACCTTTTCAAGAGAAGACTGAATTTGATGAAGAGGGGTTGCATTATGGCTCTGATTACCGAACAAGTTAAGACCACCACTTGTTTTTGTCTTGTCCATCTTTAGAAATATGCGGAAGGTCAGCACTGAGCTCTCTAAAATCCTGATAAGATCGGAAGCAAGTACCACAAAATCTGATTCTTCTTCCCCAAGCTCTTTACCTTTTTGAGCTGAACCTGAAAAGATTAGCCAAGCAAACAAAATCACCAGCAAGAGCACAGAAACCAAATCCACCCCTAGTGTACTTGATTAAAAAGATGGATAAAATAGCCATTTAGTAGGAGGTTTCTAGTGTGGAGACTATGACCATGAAAGAATCGAATCATATTATCCATCTATATGTGAATCCATCCAAGAGGATTTACCTTGTATATTTGGAACTTGAAGCAGATTTGGGAAAACATTCCTGGTACGAGCATAGATTTCACACCTGAGACCTTGTTCAAACGGTTCGCTTTCAATAAACCTTTGCAATAAAACCTGGAATTGTTGAAGCTTCTGAGAACTGTGATTGTAACATGTGGGATTTTCAGGTTGGCTTGAGATTTTCTGGCTTAGTTGAGTGTATTGGCAGTGAAGAGCTTCCCAAGTTAAGCAAATATGAGCTACATAAGCTGTTTCAATATCATGAGAATGGTCATTCTCTGGCAGCTGAAGGTGCTCGGCTTCCTCTCCGGGTTCTTCAATCTTCTTTAAAGAAAGGCAGCGAAAAGTAGATGCAAGCCTTTTCGATGCAGATTTTGGAGATGGAATTGAAGGAACTTGGGATCCTATGGCAATGAAAACTTTATTTGTAGCAAGAAGCAAAAGCAATGCTAGAATCATAACAAGCAGTTCTGGTCACACAGCACAAGCCCAATATCTGAAAGATAGTGTCTAATCCGCTGTATTACAAGGAGGAAATAAAAGGCACCGGAAAGGCATTGGCTACTGAGTGATACTGCAGACTACTGTGTTACTTACAGCACAGAGTTATAAAACCATAGAAAGCATTTCACTCATGTCGAGGAGCGAGTCTTGTCCCGGCCCATTCTGAATCCTGACTGGTATTTTGAATCGGGACAAAAAAAATCATCTTGAAACCTGAACCATTCGGTCCAGGATCCCGAATCCCGATCAGAATTTGATATTTTTAGGCTAAAATTCGGAATTGGGGATGACAAAATCGTCCCGAATCACGGCCCAATTTTTTATTATCCCGACCAGAATTTTTATTCGAAATGATTTTTCGTCACGAATCTAGTACCAAACGGTACAGGAATCGTGATTTTCTGCCAACCCTACTTAAGTCCTAAGTATGGCTTGGTGTTCTAAAATAGTAATGAAGCTCATAGATATGACTTCCAGGACTCAATAAATCAGATCCTATCCTGCTCTAACAGATCTTAAAGAGAATTAAAGAGTTCTCCTAAGAAGAGGTCGAATCTAATTAAGAGGAATTAGCATGCCCAACTTCAACAACAATGCCAATAAACAATTGTAGTGTCAATTCAATAAAACAGCAGACTAAACAAAGAGAAAGCAATAAACATTTACCTGCTACATTGAGCTGCTGTGAGCTCATCCTATCAAAGAACAGCATCCGTTCGCAATATTTCTCATAAACAGCATCAAATCCACCCCACCATTGCCTTCCCTCAGCTTCCACATCTCTCCATTCACACGAGCTTCTCTCACCATCACCCTCCTCTTCCTCTTCCTCTTCCTCTTCAGCACATGGCTCTTCTTCAGGAATCAACACCATAAAACTATTCCTTCTCAGTTCTTTAAGCCTCCTCTTCACCTCATTTGTTATAAAATCATCATCATCATCTTCCTCAAAATCACTACTAGTTTCAGTCTTTGGTGATTTATCCAGATCATTGCCACCTCCATTCTCATGGTTTGGTTCCTCTTGTTGTGGCACAGGCTTATCCTCCAAATCTTTTTCTGGTTCTGGTTTGTGAGCTTTCCTGAACTTCTTAACTTTGTAGAAATCCATCTTCAAAAACTGAATCTTTTTTACCCCCACTCAAATGATCTTTTGGATCAGAATATTAGATTCATATTCTTTCAAATTGGAAGTTCTAATCAGCTTCAAATTCCCAAGTACATCAAGAAGCTTTACTCAAAAAATGAAAAATAAAAAACACTAAATATTCAAAGAGGACACCCCATAAATCCCTCTTAAGATTTGCAGATTTTTCAAACCTGAATTTTGATTCAACATAATTACCCTAAACTGAAAAGAAACAAAACCCTAAAAATCCCAAAACAACAAGACCAGCCAATTTCTGTTAATTTTCACAACTACCCAGAACAAGTTTGTACACCAAAATCACATAGACCCCCAAGAAATCTAACAAGATCAAGTGATTAAAGAGAAATGCAAAAAAAAAAAAAGCCCCTAAACCCTTGAAAAAAAAAAAGCAACTTTTAATCATTTCCCCCAAAAGGTTAACAGAGAAAGTGAATTGAGTGTTGATGAATGTACTAACGGTGAATTGTTGGAAACAATGAAAACGATATAAATGAGAGAGCAATAAATTTCAAGATTTCAATGTGATCTCCATTTTCCCATAAAGACATCAATGGCTTCAAATTTCAATGCAAATTTTATTAATTTGTTTCCAATTTCTGATAAAAATTAGGTGGTAATTGCGGTTAAAAATTGATTAATTTTAATGGGAAATCTGAGTTAATTAATTAAGGATTTTGGATTTATGTGGAAATAGAAAAACAGAGAGCATTGAACAGAGAATATTGTCAGAAGAAGCACTCACTGCTTTCTCCTGTCGTACAGAAAAATGCCGCGCAAATAATAAGGATTTTGATTTGTTATTTTGTTAGATTACCATATTACCCTTCATTAATTTTGAAATTAGGGATAGACAAAAAAAATCTAAAATGAACAAACCGAATCGAAATCACGTGTTTTTTTTTTTAAAAATAATTTTTAATTAAAAAATCAAATTTAATGTTTTTATTAAATTTTAAAAAATAATTAACCGAATAATTTGATTTTATTAATTTTTTTTAAGTTTAATCATGTTTGTTGTTATTTTATATTTTGATATGATCCAAAATTGACTTGGTCAGATATGTGTATTTGAGTCATTTTGATGGGTTTAGAAGATTCATTGGGTCCTGGAGCTTGGGCCATGCATGAGAAGTTATATGAAGGTTTTATTATGTATAAAAAAAAGTACAAAAATTTCAAAAATTCAATTACGTAATTTTTTTTTTCTAGTATTCGCATTGCTGAGATAAGGTTATTGAAGTAATTTGCCTACAAGTGTTTAAAAATTCTAAATTTTCAAAGAAATTGATTACCTACTATCCTATTTGCCGTATTCTAGAGTGTGTTTTATTCTTTCGTGCTTGTTTGCGCACTTAACTAGCTTGTTCTCTTTCTTCCCTTTTCTTGATTAAGTCTAGTGATTGTGTCCTAGTCTCGTTCTTTTTCTGCATGTTTCTATCTATCTGTTGAACTTGTGATTAAGCTGAACAGTTGCTATTGGTGCAAAACTATAAGGATTTCAACCATACTAGGCTCAAATTCTTCGAGAACTCGTCTGAGGGCAAGAGGGGTGAAAGGCAAGTGTGGGTGAGCTCAGTTTCGGGTGGAGCGAATTGTGAGGATTTTTATGTTTTATTTATTTTTTTATTACTAACCTTTTTTGTTGCAGGAAAAAAAGACGAAAAAATTGATTTTTTGTGTCGTCTTTATCATTTTTAGTCTTTTCTTCCTTTTTGAGTTTGTTTTGTCAAGATGCTAATGATGCATTTACGTACTCGTAATCAGAATGAGATGTAATCGAAATGAAATGGAATCAGAATGAGCTGGAATGAGAATGGTAAATCGGAATCAGAATAAGTTGTTTACTTAACTGTATGAATCAGAATCAGAATGAAGTAGTATTACCATTGATGTGTTTACTTTATCTAGTAATCGGAATGAATTGTTAAAAAATTATAAAAATACCCTTAGTTATCATTATATATTAATTATTATTAATTAATTTATTATTAATTGTTGATGTATTAAATTACTGAATATTAAATTATTCTTTTCTAAAAATATTAAATATTATTTGATTATTAATTATTGATTAATTTTATTTATTGTTGATTATTTAAGTATTAATTAATTATTACTTTACTAATTAATTATTAATGTATTAATTACTAAATATTAAATTATTCTTTTATTAAATTATTAAATATTTTTATTATTAATTTTATTTGTTATTTATAAATTAAGTATTAAGTCATTATTACTTTATTAATTAATTATTAATGTAATAAATTACTAAATATTAAATTATTCTTTTATTAAATTATTATTTTATTAAAATGTTAAATATTTTTATTATTAATTTTATTTATTATTTATTATTTATAAATTAAGTATTAAGTACATATTACTTTATTAATTAATTATTAATGTATTAAATTACTAAATATTAATTTATTCTTTTATTAATTATTATTAATTTTATTTATTATTTATAATTAATATTAATTAATTATTACTTTACTAATTAATTATTAATGTATTAAATTACTAAATATTAAATTATTCTTTTATTAATTATTATTAATTAATTTATTATTAATTAATTATTTTATGGGTAATATTGTAATTTCTCATCAATAATAGGAATGAGAATCCATTCCCATGGGGGTGGTGGGAATGAGATTCTCATTCCACATTCCCAAATATGTGGGTCCCACTTCCATTCTCATTCCCATTTTTATTCAATTTTAGAAAGTAAACAACCTTATTGGAAATGATTCTCATTCCTCCATTCACATTACCCTCAAGTAAACACATCATAAGTGTGTTGGTTGATATTATGGGACAACCAAGAGATAATATCTTTCGTACTAGAGTATTTGTGAAAGACGAAATGTGTAGTGTGATTATTGATGGGGACATTGAGCTAATTTAGTAAGTTACAGACTCGTGGAGAAATTAGGTTTGCCATTACTAAACCATCGTAAGCCCTATGTGTTGCGAGGTTTACCTAATTGTGATGAGGTTAAGGTATAATATCAAGTTATGGTTGCATTTACTACTAGGAGGTTTCATGATGAGGTATTGTGTGATGTGGTGCCTATGCTTGATTGTCATATATTGTTCGGTAGTTCACGGAAATATGATAGACAAGTGTGTCATCATGTTGAGAGGAATAGGTACATTTATGTCACAGATGAGTGGTCAGTGATTCTTTCTCTTTTAACATCACAACAAGCTTATACAAATCAATTAATAATGAAGAGGAGAAGTGAGGTTGAAAAGAGGAAAAAAAGAAAGAGTTATCGAGTGCTTAGAAAATAAATTTGTTATTGATGTTGTGAATGCACAAGAAGAAAATATGGAGGCATGGTAGTGAGTGAGCAAGTAGTGAAGAGTGAGTGTGATACATAAGTTATTGCTATTGCTGAGGTGGATGACTTAGCTATTGTTGGTGATGATAAATTTGAAGCTCAATGCATGATTAAATGTATTGATGGTGAAACTACATGTGTAGCCGAATGTGTTGAGAGTTTTGAGCATTCAAATGAGAGTAGTGAGTTGGGAAACACTTGGATAAACACTTGTGAGATTTTTGTGAGTCTGAGCATGTGGGATTTGCTGTGAATGAGATTGAAAATGTGAATGTAATTAGAAATCTCAATGGGCCAGAGAGTGAAATTAAAAGAGAGTTTAAAAAAGAGAATAGGAAAGAGAGGAGAATGACAACTTTTTGTTTTCCTAACATTGACACTTATCTTCCATATGTAAGAACCGATTTCCCATGCGGCGGAAGCGTCTTAGGCACCGTGGATCGATTAGAAATTTTTTTCCGCTCTCCATTTCTTTGGCTGAATATGAGCAGCCCTCTAAGCCATTGTTTTGTGTTATTTTGATGACTTTTAAACACACAAAATATCCTCAATACAACAGTGAGTTACAACATCGAAATAGCTCACTGCACACACCAAAACCTTCACTGTTTTTTGGCGCAATATAGGCAGCAATTCATATTAGATTTTTCCACCAAAACCACCCCAAAGAACACCCAAAATTCCCAAAAAATATTGTAATAAACCACAATCAAAACACTCCCCAAACGAAGATACAAGTTGCGGCAGTGAGCAATGAGAAGAGAAAGAATGAGGTTTTTTTTTTTTTTTTCCAATGAGAAAAAAGATAGAGTGATCTATGTTCTTATAAAACGAATCCCTAAACATTTTAGAGATTATAAATTGTCACACCCCAAATTTTTTTTTCTTTTTGTTATTCCTTCTTTTTCTTTCAACTCTCAAGAGAAAACAAAGAACAAAGGTGGCTACGGTTAGGAAAATTTGATTAGGGTAAAAAGAAAAATAATTTTCATTTTTATATCTAGGATTTTGTTTGTAATCAAAAATAAACAAAACCCTCCCATTGTCCTTGTCAAATTCGGCCACCATGGCATTTTTTTGTAACTTCCAAAAATTTATTCAATGTATTAAATAAGACATTAACATGTTACTAAATTAAAATATGTAACTTCCAAAATTTTAAAATGGTGAGATTTTAAAATAAAATTTTCCAAACTCAACAATTTCAAAATTTAATTTTTAAATTATAAAATATAATTTAATAGTTATTTAATTTTAAACCCATTAAATGATTATCTAATAATCATTTATTTGGAAAACATTATATTAAATTTATTTAATATAAGTTTCAAGTGTGACTTTAATTATTAATCATATTAATAATTATAATGTATATGAATTTATAATTGGACTATTTAAATATATATAATTTGCTACAGTATATCGAGCTAGCACAAAGACCAAATGGACCTACAGTCCCAAGCTCAAATAATTCCGGAATATTAACTAAACTCTTTAATTAAATATTTCAAATTATTAACTTTAGGTTATTCCACTAAAAACCTAAAGTTTCACAATATATAAAATAAGCCGAACTATTTCGATGTCCATCGATATAGTCATTACATACGGATTGACTCTTCACGAGTATCCCATAATTAGAATCGGGTCAAAATGTATGTTATACCGATATAATTATTTTTACTTTGAGTACGATTGATTTTCTAATGAATAATTTATTCATAAATATTATGAATATTAATCTTTCTATTCATAATAGAAAGACTTGAGCGCTCTAATCATTCATGTACCGAATCAACCCTTAAGGAAGATACTTATATACTTCTCGCAAGAATGAGTGAACTCCATATCTATATAAAATGTCTCCAGCTACACACAAAACCATGTCCCAAAAGTAAGTAGCCATTGGTCATGATTTATACATCAACCTCGCATTTGTAAATTAAAGAACATAGCCTCTCTATGGACTATTTTAGATTACTAACTTCAGACTTAAATCCTATTGTGTATGACACTCATACACTAAGTCTGAAGGCACATAAGTAATCAAAGGTGAACAAGACAATTAATAATATGCGATTTAAATTAAAATAATTGATAAATATGTATAGACATGTAGGTATTCATTGAAACGAATATTGAATGACTTACAAGTGATTCATAATAGTTGGAAGTAAACACTACCGTCAATAGGAATCTCCTCAAGTTGAGTAGCATATGTGATCCTTTGACTATAAGATAACATTGAGTTTGTGTGTGATCATCCACACTTAAATGCTATATATGTCAGAGACCTTTCATGATCTGACCGCTAGATGTTCGTTGGGTGTGGACCGATGCACTCGTTAATCAAGTGCGTATCAAGATAGGAATTATCAGCCCGTATGTGTACCATAAAGGGTTTAGGTATCTATGTGAGTAAGTCATGATTCTTAAGACTTTGGCCAAATCCGATCACCTAGGGTGGATCGCATATATCATAAATGGTTTTCTGATTAGTTGTAAAGAATCGCGGACATGTCGACATGAGATGTGTGTCTTGGAAATTTGACGGTGTAATCTATGTTTACTAAGCACAACTCGGATAGCCTACGAAGGGGAGATTATTAAACATATGTGATGACCTTGACTTGTATAGTTCAGAAAGGTCGTTTGTGGCGAATTCGGAGGTGGCCAAATTGCGTACATATAAGCTAGGCTTATATGATGGACGTGTCTGAACTTAGAGAGTCTCACAATATAAAGTGTACTCATTGAGCACTTGGGTAGCCGATTTTTTTTTATAATAAATAATATTTGATATAATAATTATCAACTCAGATAATTAACTGTTATTGGATGACATTGATTATTTATTTTGGCCCAATTGTATTAATCCAAAATTACACAAGGGCTTTGTCGTAATTTCATAAATATCTCTACCATTTCAGAATATTTTGGTAATTACAGATATGTAATAATATGTGTATTTGGCTTGATTTAATTGGCTTAAATCAAAGTAGTAGACATGTAACTAATCCATTAATTAAACTTTGTCTTGATTTAATTGGATTAAATCAAAGTGGTAGACAAATGTGATTAGTCACACATAATTATACATATTTGGACAAATTAGATTAACCCGACATAAAAGTTGATTAGAACTTTTATTGATTGAAAATTACATAAGTTTTGCTATAAATAGCAAGCTTGAGTAAAGTTTTAATCAAGCTTGAGAAAGCTAAAAACAAGCAAGAATTATAGTAATTAGCCTAAGTTAGAGAAGTGTTTAGAGAAGCTTTGGAAGATCTCGACAATATTTCAATTAGGAGAAATTAAGATTGGATCTTGGAGTGAAGCTTGCTAGCATTGGAATCAAGATTGAATCTTGGAGTCAAGCTTGCTAACTTTGGAATTTCTTCACAATATTTCAACAAAGAGAAGTAGATTGGATCTTTGAATCAACCATTCTATGTAAGTTTGATCTTCTCCAAAGCTATGTTTTTCATTAGTGAGTTATCATTAGTAAGACATATAGTGATCAATTATGCATTGGATACATAATTATTAGGGTTGGTGCTCAGAGCACCAATTCCCTGTTGTATTTCCTTGTAAATACTCTTGTAAACGTTTTATTATGAATAAAATAAAAAGTTTCTATAATATAATATATCTCTTTATATGGTAAAGACATAATTGACCTTAGAATGATTAGTTATGATACAGTTGCAAAAGCGTCGCAACTGACATTGAGTTGTATCATGAAGTTGTCATTCTTAGACTGTTTATGGTCAATGTTTAAACTACTTGGTCAGTAAAGTAAACCTGTTGAGACCGAAACATGCCGTCTACTGGAATATTGGATTCCAATGGTTTCTCAATGAACCATTTGTCTTGGAGACTCGTGTAGGTGTTTATAGCGGATAAACATTGAATGACTCACCGAAGATTCTTAATGGATGATACACCAACGTCAATAAGAATCTTCTCGGGTTGAGTAGCATAAGTGATTCTTCGACTTGAGATACCACTATGGGCACATGAGACATCTTCCACACTTAGATGGCAATAACGTCACCGACCTATTAAGGTCAGACCTTCGCCTGTTCGTTGGGTGTTGACAGATCCTCAATGTGTCCCGTGTATGTCAAGATATGATCCGTCAGTTATGTGTACATAGCATATGTAGTCCATATATGATTAGCAATCATATAAAAAATCATGGGCCCGTGGTACACTTTAGAAGTGAGTTCTAAGTGTTCTTTTAGAAATTGTTAATAGAGACGTCGACATGATTGTGCCTATAGAGATTTGACGTTTACATCTATATCTTTGGGATATATCCAGATACCTATGACAGAGGAATTAAACATATGCAATAACCTCGACCTGTATGATTCAACGAATTTATCCGTGGTCGTCATAATTTACGGATGGGTAAATTATGGATACGAAATTGGATTTCGCTATGGATATGTCTGAATCTAGAAAGTCTTACCTATGAAATATACTCGTAGAGCACTAGGACAACTTTTATGAATAATACTGATTATTTATAAGTTGTTTAACGGTTAAACGAAAAATACATGCAAATGGACCTACTGGTCATTTCCTAATTAATATGTATTTGTATTTAATGAATGATTTTATTAAATACACATTAATTGAATATCAAATTATGATATTTGACATATATCATAAATATATATGTATTGAATATTTAAAGTAAATATAATACATATATTTAAACTATTTATATTTAAATAATTATTTAATTATTTAATTGTTAAATAATTAAAGTAATTAAAATATAAATATCTTAAGTTATGATTACTTTAGGAAGTGACTTTATTTAATTAGTTTGACTTTTTGTAAATCATTAAATGTTATAATGATCAAATACAACAAGTGAATTAACTTTAATAAATTGAAAAAAAAATATGTAGAATTTTATTTTTATTACTCAAAAATTCGGCCAAGGGCTTAATTGGAGAGTATAAATTGTTTTGTTTCATTTTTCATTCATTAGGTAAAGCCACCAAATATTACAAAGAAAGTTTGAGAGAAAAAGGTTGAAGAACAAAAGAAAAGCTTGGAAAACTTGGATTTTTGTAAGTTTTTCTTAAACTTTTCAATTAGAAAATTATTTCTATGGTAATAGGCTTCAATCTGTGTTGCTTAGAATTTTCTCTACTCTTTAAGTATGTAATTAAATGGTTGGAAACTTGTTTGAAAGGTGTTTGCATGTTTGATGAACAAAGAAAGCATGAAATTGGTTCTTAAGCTCTCTTTTGATTATTTGATAATCATGTTGCCATTCTAGAGTTGTTAGGCCACTCACTAATGACCTAGAATTGTTTTTGTCTTGTTTCATTGTGGTGAGACTTGTTTGGTGTTGTGAAAATTGAATTAAACTATTGAATTTGATTAATTTGGTGTAATTTGTCAATTTGAAGAAATTATAAAGTTAGGGTTCTTAACCCTTTCTAAATTTGAGGCTTTTTATATATGTTTTTTTTTTGTATTGATGTATATATGATGTATATTAAATTTGGGATTGATTGGATTTGATCTTGACTTGTTTTGAACAAGATTGGACTAAATTGCAAATCTTGAAAATTCATGGCCTTCTCGGCAATTTTGTCTTTTAGTGGGGTTTTTGTTGCAATTTACGTTTTCATGTATTGGACACGTTAAATACATCTTGGTAATGATTTTGAATCACTTAAAATTATATTTGACAATTTGATGACCAAAATGAACAAAATGCAAAGTATTGGGGCAATTCGACAATTAAGAAGAAATTTGATTTATTGGGTAAAAATTTCAGATCTTAAGTATTGTGTGATTAAAATAAATAAGTTTATTTTAATTGCCCGAGAAAAATTTTTGAAATTGGAAAATTTTGATATTCCGCATTCTGCTGCGTTACCCGGTAATACTCCTATAAAACCCCTACAAAATGGTATCAGAGAGAGTCTGATTCTGAACACTCGATATGATTATGCCTTTAAATTTAATGTTTAATTTAATCTTTACTTTATGCATGCATGTGTTTATTTAATTTGTTTAAATAAAGTAAAAGCATCTTTTTCTGAAAATCCCTATTTGAAAATAAGGTTTTATATTTAATATGTATTTGATGCATATTAATTGGTACGTCTTGTCAATACGGTTTATGGATATCTTTTCTATGACTACATCCGAGAACGTGCCAAAGCTGTGAGGTTGTAGCCGATAGAAATTTATTTACGTCGGATGTATATATGATACTAGATAAATTCAAGCGAAAACGTAATCCTGAACGTGCCAAAGCTGTCAGGGTTACGCAAATAGCTTGAGTTTATCATTGACCAGTTTAACCTTGGTACACCTCATTGTGAACGTGCCAAAGCTGTCACAACGAGAAACGACCAGGACCGGAAACCCATGAGTCATATTGAGTGATTGACAATGAGTTGTCTACTTAATGAATATACGTAGGCGAGAACGTGCCAGAGCTGTGAGCTGAAATATGTTTATGGGATCCACCTTTCACTATTTATATTTAATTTAATTATTAAATCTTTGTATTCCGTTTGAGGATTACAATATTGCATAATTTAGTGGGATGATCATTTTTAGAATAAAAATCCATGATATAGTTAATGCCTTTGATATTATATGAAACTGTTTTATTCTGCTAACTATTTTTCGTAATCTATATGATATATTTGCGATGGCGGCACAATCGACTAATCCTTTTGCACGTATATTGGATATGAACAAACTAAAAGGCACTGAAAACTTTGCCGATTGAGATATGGATTTAAGGATTGTCCTTGAATTCGAAAAGTTGAGATATGTACTTGAGGGTCCGCTGCCCCTTACTGTGTCTGAGGATGCAACACCAGATGAACTAGAAACTTTCTAGTCTTGGAAAGACGATGATTTAAAAGTTAAATCATACATTCTTGAAGGGGTTTTTGTTGGGTTCTCTAAGAACAACCTAGGATCAATTAAGCATAAAAGATGTGTGAATAAACAAAGTAAGATAGCGGAAAATACTTACAATGCTCGGTTGAGTGGATGTAAGAGATAACAAAAATTTCCAACCTTTTGTGTAGTTGCTCCAAGCTTCTCCTCTGATGTATGTTGAGCTTCCAAGCTTATTCTTGAATTCCAAACTCAAGGGTTTGTGTCCCTAACACCTTTGTATGACTCATTTGATGTGCTAGCATTATTGATTTGTGAATCAAAAATCAAAGGAAATGAACCCTAGGTTCTTGCCCATGAAGAGGAAAAATGGCCAAGGTTCACGCCATTTTCATGAAGAAGAAGAGAAAGAGAGTTTATTACTTGTGTTGTGTGTAATTGTTTTCCAAAATCAATTACCTATTACCAAAAATCAATTTTTTTGGGGGGTAAAAGTCATTCCAAAATGACATAAAGTAAGCTTGTGTGTTTTACAAGCTTCCATCAACCACCAACTTCCATCAACCAAAAATCGATAAAGTTGACTAGGTGATGTGACTTGTGTGGGCCCCACTTTAATTCAAAATCTGAGTGGGCCCGCAAACACATTCCGGGCTCGGGTTCGTTAATTCTGAATTAACGAATTTTCCGTTGCGACGTAATTAAATCAAATTTAATTAAATAATTATGCATAGCAAAATTACTATTAAAGTCGCTCGCGAATTAATTCTAAATTAATTTGTTCGCCCAAATTAAAATCCAATTTTAATTCCGTTATGAAATCTAATTTCATTTAATATATCGAATATATTATTTTATCGATTAATTCAAAATTAATCGTTCTCTCTCTCTTTTAATTGAATTTTATCCCAGATAAATTTCACTGTAATTAATCCTAGATTAATTTTCTCTCTCTTCTAATTAATTCCAGATTAATTATGTCCGAGTCATATGTCATCGGTGAATCTTCGGGAAGCGACCCATGAGATCCCTGGATATGTTGGCAGTAAATCCGGTCGTCGGACAATCCGAACATGTGCGTACCTCATACCATATTTTTACCGATTTACAAAACATGGTTGGCTTCTAGCAAAGCACCGTGCCTACCCAATTCTCCAAAAATATTCTTTTAAGGAATATATAATCTATGTCAGGCGTAGTATACGTAGTATTGCGTATAGCGATCCATTATCGAATGTCACATGCTAGACCTGAGGTTGGAATTGTGTCTGCCCCGTATGAACCATATATCGGATCTCTGGTAACTAGTCTTTATAATCGGATAAACATGACATAGTCATATTATCCCGATGACTGCAGTACTTAAGAGTACTAGTTTCTTATCCTACGTGATCATCATCTCCATATGACTGAAGTGATACTTCCATCTTGACATCACACCCAATACACTACGATTCTCAATATACCCAGAAGAGGCGTACACAGATCCTGTTAAAGCCCCGGACGACCAAAACCAAAGTATATTAATTTTCGCAAGTATTAGCGATGCAAGTCTCAAGTTAAGACCAAATACACCTACCCTGATTCGGATTTCCATAGACACATAATCATACTACCAATGAGATTCCGAGGGGTCTATCCAGAGCGAAGTTGTTTCCGTACCATCGGTAAACAAAACCTCATATTACACTTGCATGAGTATCCAATACACAAATATATGAGAACTATGCTGTTATGCTTCCATAACACGCACAAGTATAATACTAGTCTATTTCGCATTATCGATGTCCAATCTCGATAATACTACGACTAGAGATATTTAGTGATTAAACCTTAGTGGATTAATACTGTCTCATATCTTATTAATCCGGTACTAATCATATGGACTTTTATCATTTATATATCCCGGTAATCTAATTACAAATGATAAAAGAGCAATTTCCTTTGTCACATAGTTAATTTGTACAACAACACCATGTTCTGTATAAATAATGATGTTATGGGTCATAATTATCCAAAAATCTCACACTTGGCCTATAGCCAATCACTCAAGTGTTCTACACCTGAACTATCTACGAGTCGCTCAAACTTCTGCTGAGAAACAGCTTTCGTCAGTGGATTTGCAAGGTTATCATCTGATGCGATTTATTCGATCATCACATCGCCACGATGTATGATCCGACGAATCAGTTGAAACCATTTGAAGTACATTCTTGGATCGTTGATGAGACCATTAGTTCTTTAGCCTGTGTTGTGGCCTAGCTCAGCTGCTAACAGAACTACACCTAATCTAATTAGGATTATTATAGATCCAAAATGCTTCTTTTGCTGCCTCAGCTACAGCAATATTCCGCTTTTGTTGTTTATTTGGCAACAGTATCTTGCTTGGAAGATTTCCAGCTCACTGTTCCGTTATTCAAACTATATAGTACCCTTATTATGACTTATAATCATTTTTGTCGGTTTGGAAACTTGCAGCGGTGAACCCAGTCACTTCAAGTTCTCATTCTCCATAGCTTAAGAAAGCATCATTAGTTCATCTAAGATACTTAAGGATGTTCTTAACATCAATCCAGTGACTATCACATGGATCGGCCTGATTGTGACTCCATATGCTCAAAGCGTATGAGACACCAGGTCACATACATCTTTTCAATGTACGAGTTCTCGGAGAGAGCCAACAACTTTTAGATCTATCACAGTAGATCCTTATTCCTAGAATAAAGGTTGTCTCTCCCAAGTAGTCTACATAGAATTTTTCATGAAAGCCAAGCTTTCACCGATTGTATTATGGGAATGTCATTTCCAAGAAATGACATGTCATCGTTATATAGGACAATCATTGTCAGTGCGCTCCCACTAACCTTCTTATATACACAAGAATTATCTTCGTTTTGAATTAAATCACATACCATTATGATCTTATCAAAACGTTAGTTCCAAGAACGCAATGCTTGCTTTAATCCATAAATGGATTGAATTAACTTGCAAACCTTGTTTGCTTATTTTGGTACGAAAAAACCGTCAGGTTGTTTATAAACATCCTCCAAAAGGTTTTCGTTTAAGGAAAACGGTTTTGACGTTCAGCTTTCATATTTCATAAATGAAACATGAAGCATTAGTAAGCATTATCCAAATGGATTTAATCATGGCAACGAGTAAAAGGTTTCATCATAATCGACACAATGTTGATAACGATACCTTTTCGCTACAAGCCTAGCTTTGTACGTTTGTATGTTGCCATATTTCATGTATGTCTTCACCATGAAGACTCACCAATAGGCACAATGCCTTTTGGTACATCAACTAGTATCCAAACTTGGTTGATATACATGGAATCCATTTCGGACTTTATGACACTTTGCCATAAAAGGAGTCGATACCTTGTATCGTTTCCTCATACGTAGTCAGTTCGTCTTCCTCAATAAGATTGATATCTACATGAGGTGATATCAAAAACCCATACCTCTCAGGTTGTTTTCTGACTCTCTCCGACTTACACGGTTCTTGTGTATTCGAAAATTATTGGTATATTTTCATCCCTAATGAACTGTTGGTATTCCGTTAAAGAATCGGTGCCTGTAACGGTATTACTCCAATTTTCATCGAGTTTTACCTTCCTCCCACTTACCACTGCATATAGGTATTCCTCTTAGGACAACCGCATGGAGAGCAACAATTACATTGTTCTCTAGTGAGTTGTATAAGTACTATACATTGGTTTCCTTAGGAAAACCAATTACAAATTAGGCACTTATCCGATTTGAGTTTCAGTTTTGGTATCATCCAAACATTTACATGCCTAGCATTCCCAAATCCTCAGGAATGAGAAACCTAGTTTCTTTCCTGTTCATATCTAATATGAAGTCTGTTAACAGATTTTTCATGGAACCTTATTCAAAATAAGTATTGCACTATTTAATGCGTATCCATAGAAGGAAATTGGTAGCTCAAAACGACTCATCATTAACCTTACCATGTCCAACAAAGTTCGGTTTCTCTGTTCGGACACACCGTCAAATTGAGGTGTTCCGGGAGGAGTCCACTGTGAAAGAATACCATACTTTTTCAAGTAATCGAGAAACTTATATGTTTAAGTATTTTCCATTACGGTCCGACCGTAATGTTTTAATACTTTTACCGGTCTGTCTTCCTACTTCGTGTCGAAACTCTTTGAATTACTCAAAAGTTCCTAACTTGTGTTTCATAAGATACACATAACTATAACGCGATACCACATCCGTAAATATTACGAAGTATTCATGTCCACCTCTAGCCTAGCTAGACATGGGCCCACTTACGTCACAATGAACGAGGGCTAGCAGATCGGTGGAATTTTCACTTTTACCAAGTAAAAGGTATTTTAGGCACTTTTCCCAATAAACTAGATTCGTAGACATCATTTGAATTAGAATCAAATTCTTCCGAGTACTCACTCTTCGAAAGTGTGTATATACGAGTCTTGTTAATGTGTCCCAGACAACAATGCCACAAATAATTCTCATCTGATTAATTCAGTTTGAGCTATTTGTTTGTCATGTCATATGTATGAGATTTGTTTATATTCAAAATATAAATACTGTTATTCACATCCAATGTGTTTATCTCAATATCATCTTTATAAACAAAAACACTTAGTGTTCTAGAATATAAAGGTATACCCGCAACGGGTTAAACTTAGATATAGAGATAATGTTTCTAGTCAAACTAGATACATTATAACAGTTTCCTAATTTAAGTACATGCCCAAATGGTAGTTCCTAAAATTAGGTTTCTACGGTTAAAACAGTGACTTACGTCCCATTTTTGACCGCAGGTAGATCTCAACTGAATTCAGTCTCCTGCTAATCAGCAGATTCTGCACATCAGTACATATTTATGTACCACATCTAATATCAAAAATCCAATTGTGAAACTAATAGTGAACATGTTTATGAAAAACATGCTTGAAGCCGGAGCCTTGCCCCTCCTTCACTTCCTTCATGTCTGCCTTGTCCATACGGCAGTCACGCATCCAGTGACCCCGTTTGCCACAGTTTAGGCAGACATCTTGGGATATGTCATTTGTCTTCCAAGAAGACTGTGATGATTTTACCTTTGCCCCTTTTAGAATCTCTGGCTCTGCCTCATTGAGCATAACCATCAACTCTCCAAGAGTTTACTCTTGGTTCATAATGAACCTGCCCCAGCTTTCAGGTAGAGACTATAAGATCAAATCTTTGGTAGTCTCGGCCACATAGGTAATGCCCAGCTAACCTAGCTGATCGATGTCAGCAATCATCTGTGACACCTAGTGCTCGACAGATGTACCCTCTGACATACGTGAGTGAAAGAGCTTCTTTTGCAATTTATACTTCTAAGATATAAGAATATATCTATGAAGATCTTTTAATTTCAACATCATGGTATAATGATCTAATCCTTTAGTTTTGACGACGAAATTAAAGTGTCATTGCATCAAACATAAAAGATTGAGCACTAAAGTTATCATCACCATGAGTCTTCCAAAGCTCATGCTCTACTATTCGCTCAACTCCGGGCTTTAGGCCCGAGAGGTTGCTCTATCAAATAGAGTAACTTCTCAGTTCCCAGGACTATCCTGAGGTTCTATTCCCAATCTGAAAATTAAGGCCGTTTAAAGATATTTTCACCCATGATTATGTTCTAAATGCTAATCTTTCAGTTATCTTGATTCCAATAGTCCAACTATCCAATCAATGATTTCGGGTACAATTGAATATAATGATTACTATAGTCTAACTATATAATCAACTATAATTTGATTGGTTAAATTCAAATATATTGATTACTATAACCCAATTATATAATCAACTATAAATGAAGTAGTTTGAATACAGTCTAACTGTTTAATTTAAAACAACAATTAAATATTAGTCCAACTAATATATATTTAAATAATGACGAATAATGAAATGAGCGCGTATTGGCAAGTATCTAAACGAAATTGCAAATTTACTACTTGCCTCCCACTATTTTTCGGCGAGCCTCTAACCTTCTGTGGAGTACTCGGGAAACCTATTTTCCTAGTGGGTACTGAAAACTTTGCCGATTGTGATATGGATTTAAGGATTGTCATTGAATTCGAAAAGTTGAGATATATACTTGAGGGTCCGCTGCCCCTTGCAGTGTCTAAGGATGCAACACCAGATGAACTAGAAACTTTCCAGTCTTGGAAAGACGATGATTTAAAAGTTAAATCATACATTCTTGAAGGGGTTTTTGTTGGGTTCTCTAAGAACAACCTATGATCAATTAAGCATAAAAGATGTGTGAATAAACAAAGTAAGATAGCGGAAAATACTTACAATGCTCGGTTGAGTGGATGTAGGAGATAACAAAAATTTCCAACCTTTTGTGTAGTTGCTCCAAGCTTCTCCTTTGATTTATGTTGAGCTTCCAAGCTTATTCTTCAATTCCAAACTCAAGGGTTAGTGTCCCTAACACCTTTGTATGACTCCTTTGATGTGCTAGTATTATTGATTTATGAATCAAAAATCAAAGGAAATGAACCCTAGGTTCACGCCCATGAAGAGAAAAAATGGCCAAGGTTCACGCCATTTTCATGAAGAAGAAGAGAAAGAGAGTTTGTTACTTGTGTTGTGTGTAATTGTTTTCCAAAATCAATTACCTATTACCAAAAATCAAATTTTTTTTTGGTAAAAGTCATTCCAAAATGACATAAAGTAAGCTTGTATGTTTTACAAGCTTCCATCAACCACCAACTTCCATCAACGAAAAGTTGATAAAGTTGACTAGGTGATGTGACTTGTGGGGGCCCCACTTTAATTCAAAATCCGAGTGGGCCCGCAAACACATTCCGGGCTCAGGTTCGTTAATTCCGAATTAACGAATTTTCCGTTGCGACGTAATTAAATCAAATTTAATTAAATAATTATGCCTAGCAAAATTACTATTAAAGTCGCTCGCGAATTAATTCTAAATTAATTTGTTCACCCAAATTAAAATCCAATTTTAATTCCGTTATGAAATCTAATTTCATTTAATATATCAAATATATTATTTTATCGATTAATTCCAAATTAATCGTTCTCTCTCTTTTAATTGAATTTTATCCCAGATAAATTTCACCGTAATTAATCATAGATTAATTTTCTCTCTCTTCTAATTAATCCCAGATTAATTATGTCCGTGTCATACGTCATCGGTGAATCTTCGGGAAGCGACCCATGAGATCCCTGGATATGTCGGCAGTAAATCCGATCGTCGGACTATCCGAACATGTGCGTACCTTGTACCACATTTTTACCGATTTACAAGACATGGTTGGCTTCTAGCAAAACACCGTGTCTACCCAATTCTCCAGAAATATTCTTTTAAGGAATATATAATCTATGTCAGGCGTAGTATACGTGGTATTGCGTATAGCGATCCAGTATCGAATGTCACATGCTAGGCCTGAGGCTGGAATTGTGTCTGCCCCGTATGAAGCATATATCAGATATCTGGTAACTAGTCTCTATAATCGGATAAACATGACCTAGTCATATTATCCCGATAACTGCAGTACTTAAGAGTACTATTTCCGTATCCTACGTGATCATCATCTACATATGACTGAAGTGATACTTCCGTCTTGACATCACACCCAATACACTACGATTCTCAA
The DNA here is from genome assembly GCA_019454045.1 of Zanthoxylum bungeanum. Classification (NCBI taxonomy): domain Eukaryota; kingdom Viridiplantae; phylum Streptophyta; class Magnoliopsida; order Sapindales; family Rutaceae; genus Zanthoxylum; species Zanthoxylum bungeanum. The sequence goes on from SKCR01031774.1 coordinate 22,435, forward strand.
TATACCCAGAAAAGGCGTACACAGATCCTGTTAAAGTCCTGGACGACCAAAACCAAAGTATATTGATTGTCGCAAGTATTAGCGATGCGAGTCTCAGGTTAAGACCATATACACCTACCCTGATTCGAATTTCCATAGACACATATTCATACTACCAATGGGATTCCGATGGGTCTATCCAGAGCGAAGCTGTTTCCGTACCATCGGTAAACAGAACCTCCTATTACTTGCATGAGTATCCAATACACAAATATATGAGAACTATGTTGTTATGCTTCCATAACACGCATAAGTGTAATACTAGTCTATTCCGTATTATCGATGTCCAATCTCGATAATACTACGACTAGGGATATTTAATGATTAAACCTTAGTGGATTAATACTGTCTCATATCTTATTAATCCGGTACTAATCATATGGACTTTTATCATTTATATATCCCGGTAATCCAATTACAAATGATAAAAGAGTAATTTCCTTTGTCACATAGTTAATTTGTACAACAATACCATGTTCTGTACAAATAGTGATGCTATGGGTCATAATTGTCTAACAGTTTTATGGCGGAAATCCGGTAACGCAGCGGAATAGTGGAAAATCAAAATTTTCCGATTTCAAAATTTTTTCTCGGATCAATCAAATAATTTAATTATCCAATTATCAAATTCTGAAAAATTACACAAGAGATCAAATTTCTTGATAATTACCGAATTGCCCCATAACTTTGCAAATTGATCATTTTTGTCCAAAAATTGTCAAATACAATTTTGGATGATTGTAAATCATTTCTAAAATATTTTTCAACATATCTAATACATTAAAATCAGATTTCACACAAATCCCCAAATTTTAGCCTAATGCCGAGAGCACCCTAAAATTTTCAATTAATTACAATTTGGTCCCTTTTGTTCAAAACATGCCAAGATCAAATCCAATCAACCCAAAAATTTACATGCATCATATAAACTCCCTAACACATCACATATATGAAAATCCCCAATTTTGGAATAGGTTATGAACCCTAATTTTTTAATTTCATCAAATTGACCAATTTTACCAAATCTTTAAAATCCAACACTTTAATCCATTCATTACTTCACCAAACAAGCCTCACCACTTTGAAATAACTCTAGACCAATTATAGGTCACCAAGGAGTGGCTTACTAACTCTAGAATGACAACTTTGATTTCCAAAGAATCAAAAGTAAGCATTTGAAACCATTTCAAGGCTACTTACATACATGAATCTTTCATACAAGTTCTCAAACAAATAAACAAAAACTATAAAAGACGAAAGAACATCAAAGTAATACAAAATGATGCCAAGCATGTTAGAAACAATTTCCATATTGAAGACTTAAAGGAAATACTTATAAAACCAAGACTTTCCAAGACTTTTTCTTTAGGCCTTCAAGCTTTTCTCTCAACTTTATTTTATGTTTATTTTGTGTATTTGAAACTTACGAAACCCTAAAAATGAAACAAATAATTTATACCTATAATTTTGGCCTTGGCCGAAAATGACATAGAAAGAAATATCTAGATATTTGTTAATTGTTTCATTAAAGCTAACTTGTCAACTTGCATTATAATGATCATTACACTTTAATGAATTAAAGCAAGTCAACAATTGCAACTTAGTCATTAAATAAAATATCACAACTTTAAGATATTTATATTTTAATTAATTTAATCATTTAACAATTAAATAATTAAATAATTATTTAAATACAAATATATCAAATATATGTATTATATTTACATTAAATATTAAATATATATATATATATATTATGACATTAGTCAAATATCTCAATTTGACAATTAATTAATGTGTATTTGATAAAATCTATCATTAAATGCAAATACACAAAAATTAGGAAATGACTATTGGGTCCCTTCACATGTATTTTGCGTTTAACCTTTAAACGACTTTATAAATAATCAATATTATTATAAATATTGCCCTAGTGCTCTACGAGTATATTTCATTAGTGAGACTCTCTAGATTCAGGCATATCCGTCACGAAATCCAATTTCGTGTCCATAATTTACCGACCCGTAAATTATGACGACCACATATAATCTCGCTGAATCATACAGGTCGAGGTCATGATATATGTATAATTCCTCTGTCACAGGTATCCGGATTTATCCCATATATATAGATGTAAACGTCAAATCTCTATATGGACTATCCTGTCGACGTCTCTATTAGCAATCTCAAAAAGAACATTTAGAATTGACTTCTAAAATGTACCACGAGCCCATGGTTTTTATCTGATTGCTAATCATATATGGACTACCTTAGACCCGCCGGCGGTTCGGTTCCGGTTCGGAACCGAACCGAACCGGCCGGTTTCCGGTTCCACAAGTGTGGAACCGGAACCGAACCGGACGGAAGTCGAACCGAACCGGAACCAAACGGTTCGGTTCCGGTTCGGTTCGGTTCAATTTTTTTTTTTTATTAATTAAAATAAAAAATTGAGAGGAGTCAAATCATTAAATAAAAAAAAATTATTAATTAAAAAAAATGAGATTAAATTTATAAAAAAAAAAATTATTACATTGAAGAGCTTGAGCTTAAATTTTTTAAAATTTAAGTTGCCTACGTATCCTCCAAGGGTGAGAGGAATCAAAGCTCACGTAGTTCCATTACAAGTTTAAGACATATCCCCTTTGTAAATTATAATTTTACATTTATCAATCATCATTATCAGTTGATCCTTCGGCTCCGGGTCCGCAGCTTCCGCTTGCACTTGTTGCAGAAGCATTATCGAACAAATCTTCAAAATCATCGGGGGCATCTTCTTGTTGTCTCAGATCAGCTCGAGTCCAATCATCCACACAAGCTGTTGCTTCTAGAGTGCTTGGATGTAATGAAGATCGCCTAGCTTCCAATATATTACCTCCCAAGCTGAAGGCTTGCTCAACCGCAACGGTGGAAATAGGTGCTGCCAATATCTCTTTAGCAATAATAGATAAAACAGGATATATATTTTGATGCCGGTTCCACCATTCAAGGATTTTAAAATTTTTACTGCATAAACTTTCATTAGAAAACTCAAAATTTGTAGATAAATAATTATCTAATTCAGGGTTATTAGTTGTTGTCGTATCCCTAGATTTTTTATTTCGTTGTAATAACCAACGATCCCCTGCGCTAAGTCTTGGTTGAATTACCGGTTCGCTACTACTAGACTGACCTATTGTTCCTAAGTTATATCTTACAATATAATCATTAAATAAAATAATTAAATCACTTTTTAAATTCGTCATTATGCTCGTAATATCAATGTCATCTAATATTCCTAAATAACCATAGTAAGCTTGTAAACCACCATTCAAACCTTCTAATTAAATCTAGGATCAAAAACAGCAGCAATAAGATAAAGTAAAGGAATTTCTCTAAAATAATTCAACCATTTTACCTTCATAACAGTAATGGCTTCGAGCAAAACAATATCATTAGGGTCGTCACTGTCAACATGTTCATCGAGAGTGCCAACAATATTCAAACTTTCAAGAAGAAATAAATGTGCAGTGGGATAATAAACACCGCTAAAAACTAAAGTAGCATCATTAAAAACTCTTAAAATATCTAAAATTCTTTCACAAATATCCCATTGACTAGGATAAAGTGTGATATTTTGAACATGTTGAGAAAAAAAACTACATAATGCATCTTTGTCTTGAAGTGCTTGACATAAAAGAAAATAAGTAGAATTCCAACGTGTTGGAACATCTCTAGAAAATTTAATCGGTTTAATACCATTTATTTTACAAAACTTGGTCCATTCCCTCCTAACTTGAGAATATGACCAAATACAGTTAAGTGCCGTTTTAATAGGATCAAGGAAAGGAGATAATAATTTTAGACCGTCTTGCACACATAAGTTTAGGACATGACATGTACAACGAATATGAAAAAATCGACCCCCTAAATTTGGTTGACATATTTCTTTTAAATCATTGATGGATGCAGTATTTGCAGATGCATTATCAAATCCAATTGTTAAAATTTTTTCTCCTAAACCATATTCATCAAAAATTACCTTCATCATTCTATAAATATTATGTGCAGTATGTTGGTCATCAAAAACTCTAAATGCAATGAGTCGTTTTTGCATAGTAAATGATGCATCAATCCAATGACAAGTCACACCCATGTATGAGTGTGTTTGCCAATGGTCACTCCAAATATCAGAACATATAGAAATACGACATTTCATCTCTTTAAATATTTCATTTAAAATAATTTTACCATCTTTATATAATTTGAAAATATGACGTTTTGTTGTGTTTCGAGTCATTCTACATGCAGCAAGGTTTAAAGCATTATGCACGTAATTAGTAAAATGAAGTTTTTCACCAAAGCTTAAAGAAAGATGTGTCATACATGTTATTTTCGCAAATTCTTCTCTATTTTTTGCATCAGAATATTTAAATAAATCTACACTACTCGTACCTCTACTAGATGATGCGTACCTGGCCATTTGAGTCTGCGTCGTATCAATGCCAAATTCAACCGGATGATGTTTCTCCATGTGCTTGATCATATTTCCGTATCCACCAGAAAATTTATAGATAACCCCACAATAGTTGCAAATTGCTCGTTGTGAACCATCGTCTAGGCGTTCCAAATTAAAATGAATTTTGAAAATATCGGAGGACCGAGCCTTAACTTCTCTTCTCCGTGATTGTGCACTGACACTGGGGCCGCTCTCTTGGGTCGGCATATTGACATTATGTTCTCGGATGAGCTTGCCATTTGAATAATTGCGATGCGAATGCCGAATGTGATAACAAATTAATTAACAACTAAAATAAGAGAATTGTATTGAAGTAAGATTGAGAATAAGAGATTTATAGAAAATGAGAGAGTTGAGAAATTGGTTTGATGAAATTATGAAAAATGAATCCTATTTATAGAATTTTAGAATTTTTTTGATACCAAAAATGCCCCTAAATATAACCGTTTTATTACCGTTATTAGGGGTACATTAGTAATTTTTTATTTTATATAATAAAAAAAAATTTATAATTTTTTTATAATTTTTTTTTTTGGCAGGGAGCCGTTTGGCAGGGAGCCAAACGGCTCCCTGCATCCCCCAACGGCAGTAGCCGTTGGGGGAATAAGGCCCCCAACGGCTACTAGCCGTTGGGGGCCTTAGGGTTCCTGTTGGAACCCTACGGTTCCAACAGGAACCCGACGGTTCCAACCGGAACCGTTCGGTTCCGGTTGGAACCGTCCGAACCGGTGGAACCGTACGGTTCCACCGGTTCGGACCGGTTCGAGTTGGGGTGGAACCCCAACCGAACCGGTCCCATTCCGGTTCGGTTCCGGAACCGGTTGGAACCGGAACCTTCCGGTTCCAAACGGTTCGGTTCCGGTTCCGAACCGGAACCGTGGCCGGGTCTAGACTACCTATGCTCTGTACACAGAACTGACGGATCCTATCTCGATACACACAGGACACCCTGAGGATCTATCTACACCCAACGAACAGACGGAGGTCTGATCTTAATAGATCGGTGACGTGACTGCCATCTAAGTGTAGAAGATGTCTCATGTGCCCACAGTGGCATCACAAGTCGAAGAATCACAAATGCTACTCAACCCGTGAAGATTCTTATTGACGTTGGTGTACCATCCATTAAGAATCTTCGGTGAGTCGTTCAGTGTTTATCCACTATAAACACCTACACATCTATACTAGTCTCCAAGACTTATGGTTCATTGAGAAACCATTGGAATCATATATTTCAGTATACAACATGTACCGGTCTCATCTGGTTTACTTTACTGACCAAGTAGTGTAAACCTTGACCAGGAACTGTCTGAGAATGACAACGTCATGATACAACTCAATATCAGTTGCGACGCTTTTGCAACAGTATCATGACTAGTCATCCTAAGGTCTATTACGTCTTTACCATATTAAAATATATATTATATTACAGAAACTGCTTGTATTATTCAAAATAAAACGTTTTACATAAGTATTTTCAAGGAAATACAAACGGGAATTAGCGCTCTGAGCACCAACCCCAACAAAAAATCCCACTTGCTCTAGTGCCAATATCGATTGTATATAATACCCATCCACTCCACGTGTTTATCAAATAACTTCGGAGGTATGGCCTTCGTCAGCGGGTCTACAATATTATCGGTACCTTGCACACGATAATATCCCCTCGCGACACAATCTCTCGAATGATGTGGTACTTGCGTTCCACATGCTTCGACTTCTGATGCGCCCTTGGTTCCTTTGCTTGCGCATTGGCTCCAGTATTATCACAGTATAACGGAATCGTATTCTCGATATTTGGGAAAACTCCCAATTCTGTGATAAAGTTCCTAATCCAAACAGCTTCCTTTACAGCTTCAGGAGCTGCAATGTATTCTGCCTCAGTGGTGGAATCTGCTGTAGATCCCTGTTTGGAACTCTTCCAGCAAACTGCACCTCCGTTAAGGGTAAAGACGAATCCGGATGTAGACTTTCTATCATCGGCATCCGATTGGAAGTCGGAATCCGTATACCCGTTAACTTGCAGTTCACTTCCTCCATAAATTATCAACTTATCCTTAGTACCTTTAAGATACTTCATGATATGTTTAATGGCCATCCAATGGTCATTTCCTGAATTGGACTGATATCTACTAGTTACGCTAATAGCGAAACTGATATCAGGCCTAGTACATAACATGGCATACATTATGCTACCCAAACACGAAGCATAAGGTTGGTTAGACATTCTAACCTTCTCATCTTCTGTTTGTGGACTCATCTTCTTTGAAAGATGAATCCCATGTCTGAACAGTATATTTGATGTCTTACAGTTACCAAAATTGTACTGTTCGAAGATCTTATCTATGTACGTTGATTGAGATAACCAAATCAGCCTCATTTTTCTATCGCTATAGAGTTTTATCCCTAAAACATAGGAAGCTACTCCTAGGTCCTTCATGGAAAAATTCTTACAGAGGTACGCTTTGACGCTTTGTAACATTCCTATATCATTCCCAATGATTATGATGTCATCAACATATAGGACTAAAAATACGACCATGCTCCCACTGGCCTTCTGATACACACATGATTCTTCCGAATTCTTGAGAAAACCAGACGATCTAATGATCTCGTCGAATTGAAGATTCCAACTTCCTGAAGCTTGTTTAAGTCCATTAATGGACTTCTTAAGCTTACACACCATACCCGAGTTTTCGTTGGACGCAAAACCTTATGGTTGTTCCATATAGATTTCTTCATCAAGAAATCCATTTAGAAAAGTCGTTTTGATATTCATTTGCCAAATCTCGTAGTCATGATACGCAACTATAGAAAGCAAAATCCGAATAGACTTAATCATTGCTACTGGTGAAAATGTTTTATCGTAGTCGACGCCAGGTCGCTGCGTGTAACCTTTTGCTACCAGTCGGGCCTTGTAAGTTTCAACCTTACCGTCAGGCCCGCGCTTCCTTTTGTAAACCCATTTACAACCGATAGGAACAATTCCTTCGGGAAGCGGAACCAAGTCCCAAACTTGATTCTCATGCATTAAGTCTAACTCGGATTTCATGGCACTTTGCCATTTCACATAGTCGATGTCCAACATCGATTCTTTATAGGTAAACAGATCAGTCTCTTTAACTAAGAGAACATCAAAACTCTTTTCTTGTATCAAATACAAGCGTTCAAGAGGTCTTGATACCATTTGTGACCTACAGAGTGTGTGTGTTGAAGGTCATTCATCTACTTGAACTTCAGTTTCCTCCGTTGGTTCATTGTTTTCAGGTTGGACTTCATCAAGTTCAACCTGTCTATGATTACCACCTTCTGACAAGAATTCTACTTCTAGAAATCTTACGAAGTGAGCTACGAACACATTTCGATGCTCGATATCATAGAACAGATATCCCATCGTTTCCGAAGGATATCCAACAAACCTAAACTTTTACCCTCGAGGAGAAAGCTTATCCTGCTGAGTTACCCTGACATAGGCACGACAACCCCAAACCTTAATATAACTAAGATTTGGTCTCCTACCGGTCCATATCTCATACGGAGTCGTAGGAACAGCTTTTGAAAGAATCTTATTCAAAAGATTTGCAGATGTTAAAAGAGAGTAGCCACATAAGAAATAAGGAAAATCTTTGAAACTCAACATTGATCGGACCATGTCCAGTAAAGTCTGATTTCTCCTCTCAGACACTCTATTGTTCCATGGAGTACCTGGAGGAGTATATTGAGCGAGAATCTCATTCTCTTTCATATAATCAATGAACTCACCACTCATATATTCTCCGCCTCGATCAGATCGAATGAATTTAATATATTGACCAGTTTGTTTTTCTACTTCATTTCGGAACTCTTTGAAATTTTCAAAGGTTTCCGATTTATGTCGCATCAAATAGACATAACCGTAATGTGACAGATCATCGGTAAAGGTAAGTACGAATAACCACTATGAGCAGTTTGACTTAGTGGACCACATACATCAGAATGTACGAGTTCCAGTAAGTTAGTGACGCGGTGTCCAACACCAGAAAATGAGGCTTTGGTAATCTTACCCTGAATACACGATTCACAAGTTGGATAAGATTCAATGGTGAGATCTGGTATCAAACCATTCCTAACTAATTGGGTAAGGTGTTTAACGCCTATATGACCTAGCCGCATATGCCAAAGTTCAGTATTATTAATAACAGGTAAACTACGTTTATTAACTCCAGTATTTAAAATATCTTTAGAATTTTGCAATGTGTAATGACCATGATGGTTTGGACAACAAAGGATCTGAATATTACGTTTATCATATAAATACAAAGAACAGTTCTTAATATTAATACGATAACCTTTGTATCCAATACAAAAATAGATATAATATTAGCTACACATCCAGGTACAAAATAACAGTCATATAACAAAAGTGTCCCATTCGGTAAAGGGATCTCGCATACTCCCACTGCAACTGCATCCAGAGAGTCTCCACTCCCAAATCGCAACTGCATCTTTCCAGGCTTCAGTTTCCTACTTTCCTTCAGCACCTACAACGAATTAAAAAAGTGAACTGGACAAGCAGAATCTAAAATCCAGCTGGATGTATGATGAGTGGAAAATATGTCAATATTTACTGGCCATTTTACTTAATATTTTGTTTAGTTTCTCGGGTTTGATGAACGTTTTGATGTGTTTTAGTTTATTATGTGGATAAAATATTATTGGGACTCAAGGAAATCATTTAGGACGAAATATGGGTCAAATAAGGGCAAAAATTGGACTTGACATATTAATTTTGGAGATTGGAAACTTGAAAGGGCGTTCTAACGAAATACAGTTTCGGAAATTCCAATTTTGCGCAATTGTCGTATTTTGGGCATAAATATTTTACTCCGATATCGGATTGAGATGATTCAAGTTTCAGATTAAAGAAGACTTAATGATCTACAACTTTGAAGAACAAAAGAATTTCGAATTATGAAGATTTCATGGCCGAAATTGATGAAACATCCAGAAGTGTGTTATGTGTAATTATTAAAGTCATTTTCAAAGCAAATAAATAAATAAATAAATAAATAAATAAATAAAAATAGTCAATCTCCCACCAAACATGATAGCAATTAGTGGAGCAATTAGTGGAGCAATAATATTGGATTTGGTGGAGCAATTAGTGGAGTAATAATAATGGATTTGGTGGATGATTTGATAGAGGCAAAATTTTGCCTATAAATACCAAGCCATTTCATTTGTAAATTCATACTTTCTTCTTTGAAATTCCTTAAGAATAACTAAGAAGTTTGTATCTTATTTGTTTATTTACAGCTTTCAGTAATTAATTTCCACTTTCGCACTTTCTTTTCTTTACTTTTCAGTTTTTACTTTCCGCAATATACTTTTACGCACAATACTTTCATTTCTTTACTTTTTCAGTTTTTACTTTTCAAGCAATGAGGAGGTAACTCCCCCTTGCTGGGGTAAAAGGTAAAGCTTTTATTATTGTTATTTAGATTAATCTCCCATAATTATAATATAATAACTATTTAAAATCTGACTTAACGAGGATACCGCCATATTGGCCGGTTGGTAATTAATTATAAATTGGTTTTAACCTGACTAAGCATGGATACCGCCTGGTTGGTCGGTTGGTAATTAATTATTAATTTGACTTAATCAGGATACCGCCTATATGGCTGGTTGGTAATTATCACGCAAAGTTAATATATTTTATTAAGGGAGATATCTAAAATAGTAGTAATAAAAATGGATCATTTTACCTCAGCATTTTCTTTATTGTACTTTTACTTTATTTACTTTCAGCAATTTACTTTTTCAGCAATTTACTTTTCAGCAATTTACTTTTACTTTATTTACTTTCAGCAATTTACTTTCAGCAATTTAATTTCCAGCATTTACTTTATGTCTTTTCTTTTATTTAAGTTCTACTACCCGTAAATATGTGTCGTAACTAAGCCAGTTATCTGGGGTTGTGATGAAATCCAATATCACCGGTTTATAAAGGGTTAAATTACAGCTTGGGTAATATAAAAGTTTATTTATTGAGCCTTAGTCTTAATGCTTCTTGTTAACTGGCTATTAATAAGATTGATTCGGTAAACTTGAAATGAACTTGGAAAAGGGATTTTAGGTTTAAACCCTAAATTCAATAGCCCACGATCTTCCTTGAGGATATATAATCCTTTAATAGATTTCCTTACAGTATAGGAATATACATGTCGGGAGGGGGTAGCCATGATTGGAACTTAATCTTAATAAATTCAGATAACTTGGTTGACATAGGAATGCGATTAATTAAGTTACACTGGGTATTTGTATCTGACTATCGGAAGAGGTTTTTGCATAATTTTGTGTTCCAGGTTAATAAACCGATATATTACACAAACGTAAAATAATCACTTCATCTTTTAAAAAGATATTGGAAAGATTCACAACCCTGGATAGTTTAATAATATTGAATTTTCCTCAATTTCATTTTGCACAATTTTATTTCTGTTTTAAGTTTAAAGTCACCACCCAATCAAACAATCAATCCATTAGATATTAGTAAAATTGGCTTCATTAATTAATAGCTTAGGTATTAAGTCCTCGTGGGATCGATACTTTTTATACTACTTGAACTATACGTGCGCTTGCGTTATACGCGTGTGTTTATGCGCTGGTCAAGTTTTTGGCACCGTTGTCCGGGGACTTATTTATCTTTCACTATTATTTTGAGGTTAGATACCTTTACTTGTATCTAATTTTCTTTTTACTTATTATTTTTATTTTATTGTGTTTCAGGTTCTCAGACACTACATGAGACGAACCAGAAACTTTGAACTCCGACCGCTTGACCCAGAGATTGAAAGAACCATCAGATAGTTGAGAAGGGAAAGACGAGAAGGCCAAGAAGCAATCATTAACATGGAACCTGGACCTTTGAACGTTGTAACCACCAATTCCCATTCGAGACAGAACCATTCCGGTGGTTGACAGACTCATTTCTTGTATTGCACTTCCTCCCTTACCAGCAAATGCGGGTGACATCAAATCATGCATCCAGATGATTCATCAGTCAGTACAGTTTGGGGGAAATGCAACTGAAGATCATAATGCCCACATCAGCAACTTCCTGGAAGTTTGCGGTACTTTCAATTACAACTGAGCAGCTGAAGAAGCAATGAGTCTGCGGGTTTTTCCATATTCCCTGAAAGACAGAGCTAAAACTTGGCTACATTCGTTACCAGCAGGTTCCATCACAACTTGGAACACTCTAGCCACCAAATTCCTTGCAAAGTATTTTCCACCAGCCAGAACTGCAAAGTTGAGGAATTACATCACATCCTTCGTGCAACAAGATTCAGAATCCATTTGCGAAGCTTGGGAAAGATTCAAAGATTTACTCCGGAAATGTCCTCATCATGAGATCGCAAAGTGGCTACAAGTCCAAACCTTCTACAATGGACTTTATGGAATAATGAGAACCACAATTGATGCTGCTGCTGGAGGAGCTTTGATGGAAAAATGACAAGATCGGGCCTGGGACTTAATTGAAGAAATGGCCAACAATAATTCTTTATGGCCAACAGAAAGGAGCATGATCCAAAGAATGCAGGAATTTATGAAGTTGGAGCCAACACAACACTGAATTCCAAGATGGATGTGATTTGCAAAAATCTGGAAACTCTTAACATGAAATTTAATGGTGGATCCACAAGTTCACCATTTGGAGGAGTACCTGAGTCAGAATCTTACAACCAACAAGAAGAGACAATGAACTATGTCAACAATTTCAACAGACAATGGAACAATCCATATTCCAACACCTATAACCCAAGGTGGAGGAATCACCCCAATTTTGCATGGAGCAACAATTCAGGGCAAAAGAACTACCCACCACATAGATTCCAACAACCAAATAAAAGCCAGGAGCATGAAAAAGAACCAGGAATAACAGAAATGCTGGCCTAGTTGAACAACCAAGAAGCAAAATACAATGCTTTATTAGCTATGGTTCAAAATCAAGTAGCATTGAATCAAAGCCATTCAGCCTCTATTAAAGCATTGGAAAATCAAATGGGATAACTTGCCAATGCTCAGAGTTACAGACCGCCAGGAAATCTTCCCAGCAACACAGAACCAAATCCAAGGAACCAAGGGAATTAGCAATGTCAAGCCATTACTTTGAAAAGTGGTACTGAAATCAACAAAGATATTGGAATCAAGGCAACCATTGAAGAAGTTCCAAAAGGTGCAGTTCCACAGATGGAGGAAAAAGAAGCAAATGAAAAATATCAAGAAAGAATCAATTTACCTCCACCTTTTCCTCAACGACTCCAGAAAAAAAATTGGATAAACAGTTTGCTCGATTCTTGGAGGTGTTCAAAAAGCTGCATATCAACATTCCATTTGCAGAAGCCTTGGAAAAAATGCCCAGCTATGTCAAATTCATGAAAGACATTCTTTCCCGAAAATGGAGATTGGGAGATTACGAGACAGTAGCATTGACGAAGGAATGCAGCGCCATCATTCAGAGGAAACTTCCCCCGAAGTTGAAAGATCCTGGCAGTTTCACAATTCCTTGCACCATTGGAGAACATTATATTGGTAAGGTTTTATGTGATTTAGGTACAAGTGTTAATTTAATGTATTTTTCTATTTACAGGAAATTACAAATCGGAGAAGCAATGCCTACCTCAGTCTCTCTGCAACTTGCTGATCGAACGCTCGCATTTACGAGAGGTGTCGTTGAAGACGTGCTGGTCAAAGTCGACAAACTCATTCTCCCTGCAGATTTCATTATCATTGACATGGAAGAAGACAAAGATGTTCATATCATCCTTGGGAGACCATTCTTGGCTACAGGTCGAACTGTGATTGATGTGCAAAAAGGAGAACTAACTATGAAAGTGCAGGACCAAGAAGTTACCTTTAATGTTTTCAAAGCCATGAAATTCCCGAGTGATGAAAAGGAGGAAGAATGTTTCAGAATTGATGTTGTTGATAGTATCATTCAGGATAGTGATACAATTCCCACAGATAAACTTGAAGCTTGCATCACCAATATGACTAACAGCGAGCTAGATGCTGAAATTCTGGATTGTATCAACTATCTTGACAAGCCATTCCAATTCAAATCGACACCACCAGTGGAAAGTCTGGAACTTCCGAAGAAAGATCGAATCAAGCCCTCAATTGAAGAACCACCGCAGTTGGAGCTGAAGTTACTTCCGAGCCATCTTAGGTATGCATTTCTTGGAAACTCTTCTGAATTACCTGTTATTATTTCTTCTTCGCTAACATTGGAGCAGGAAGAAAAGTTATTGAGAGTGTTACGAGAACACAAGAGAGCCATTGGCTGGACTATAGCAGACATTCGAGGCATTAGTCCATCATTTTGCATGCACAAGATTCTGATGATTGATGAGTACAAACCCACAGTGGAGCATCAACGGAGATTAAATCCAATCATGAAGGAAGTCCTGAAGAAAGAAATCATCAAATGGTTGGATGCTGGCATCATTTAACCCATCTCAGATAGCAGTTGGGTGAGTCCTATGCAGTGTGTACTAAAGAAATGAGGAATTACTGTTGTCACAAATGAAAAGAACGAGCTAATTCCAACAAGAATGGTGACTAGATGGAGAGTATGCATGGACTACCGGAAGCTGAACAAAGCAATAAGGAAAGATCATTTTCCGCTGCCATTTATTCATTAGATGCTAGACAGACTGACGGGACATGAGTTCTATTACTTTCTGGACGGATACTCAGGGTACAATCAGATTGCCATCGCCCCAAAAGATCAGGAGAAAACTATATTTACATGTCCGTATGGTACTTTTGCTTTCCGCAGAATGCCATTTGGACTATGTAATGCTCCTGCCACATTCCAACGTTGCATGATGGCCATCTTCTCAGACATGCTAGAACAGAGTATGGAGGTTTTTATGGATGACTTCTCTGTGTTTGGAGATTCTTTTGACCACTGCTTGCAAAATCTGGAACATGTGTTACAAAGGTGCGAAGATACAAACTTGGTACTCAATTGGGAGAAATGTCATTTTATGGTGCATGAAGTCATTGTTCTTGGACACCGGATCTCACAAAAGGGAATCGAGGTAGACAAAGCAAGGATCGAGACAATTGAAAAACTACCTCCACCCACATCTGTCAAAGGGATTCAGAGTTTTCTCGGACATGCTGGCTTTTACAAGAGATTTATCAAAGACTTCTCAAAATTTGCAAAACCTCTTTTCAATCTTCTAGAGAAAGATGTGTCTTTCAACTTCACCAAAGAATGCCAGGAAGCCTTTGAGATCCTAAAACAGAAGCTGGTTTCTGCCCCCATTATAGTAGCACTAGACTGGACCCTTCCATTTGAGGTGATGTGCGATGCTAGTGATTTTGCTGTAGGAGCAGTTTTGGGACAACGCAAAGCAAAGATCTTCCATGCCATTTACTATTCCAGCAGAACTCTGAATGAAGCTCAACTCAACTACACAACCACTGAAAATGAGCTATTTGCAGTTGTGTTCGCTTTTGACAAATTCCGCTCTTATCTTTTGGGTCCCAAAGTGGTGGTCTACACAGATCATTCATCAATCAAATACCTGATCGCGAAGAAATATGCCAAACCCAGATTGATCCATTGGATACTTCTTCTGCAAGAATTTGACGTGGAGATCAGAGACATGAAAGGAACAGAAAATCAGATGGCAGATCATTTATCAAGGCTCGAGAATGAAGAAACAGCTAGCAAAGAATTGACAATCAAAGAAACTTTTCCAGATGAACAACAATTTGCCATGAAACAGCAGGAAGTCCCTTGGTATGCTGACTATGTCAACTACATAGTTTCTGGAAAATGGCCGTTGGAATGGACAACTCAGCAAAGGAAGAAATTCTTCAAAAAAGTCAAGCACTATGTCTGGGATGAGCCGTACTTGTTCAAACGTTGTGCTGATCAATTACTGTGACGATGTGTTCCATATGAGGAGGTCAACAGTGTTTTACAACACTGTCATTCATCACCATATGGCGGACACTTCAGCGGGAATAAAACTGCAGCAAAAGTCCTACAATCAGGTTTGTTCTGGCCCACTCTTTTTAAAGATGCTTATCTATTTGCTCTTCAATGTGACAGGTGCCAGAGAGCGGGGAATATTTCGAGGAGAAATGAAGTACCGTTGCAAAATATTCTGGAAGTAGAGATATTTGATGTATGAGGTATTGATTTTATGGGACCCTTTGTTCATCATTCGAAAACCTGTACATACTGGGTGATGTAGACTACATCTCAAAATGGGTTGGAACAATTGCACTGCCATCCAATGATTCAAAAGTGGTGATCAAGTTCCTGAAAAAGAATATTTTCACTCGCTTCGGAACACCTCAGGCAATTATCAGCGATGGTGGCTCACATTTCTGCAACAGATACTTCGATGCACTCCTATCCAAATACAGAGTTACTCATAAGGTTGCCACAACCTATCATCCACAGTCAAACTGGCAAGTTGAAGTTTCAAACAGGGAGATCAAAAGAATCTTGGAGAGAACCATTGGATCAACAAGGAATGACTGGTCTGAAAAATTAGATGACGTATTATGGGCCTACCGGACAGCTTACAAGACACCCATTGGTATGTCCCCATATCAAATGGTGTTCGGGAGAGCATGACATCTGCTAGTTGAGCTTGAACACATGGCTTATTGGGCACTGAAGAAGTTGAATCTTGATCCACAAGTTACATGTGAGAAAAGACTTCACCAACTCAATGAGTTGGAGGAATTTCGCCTACAGGCTTATGAGAATGCCAAACTGTACAAAGAGAAGACCAAGAAATGGCATGATCGAAAAATAGTGCGCAAACAATTGGAACCAGGGCAGCAAGTGTTGTTGTACGATTCAAGGTTGAAACTTTTTCCTGGAAAGCTGAAATCAAAATGGTCAGGTCTATTTATGATTACGCAGGTGTTACCCTACGGATTTATTGAGATATACAATCCCAAGTCGAGCAACACATTCAAGGTTAACAGTCAGCGTGTCAAGCACTACTGGGGAGAATTATTTGAGCGATAAAAAGAAAGTGTCACACTTTCAGATCCAGCCTAACGTTCGGGAAATCATGTCTAGCTGACGACATTAAACTCAGCGCTAGCTGGGAGGCAACCCAAGCAATCTGTGTATATATTGTGATGTGGTGTATTTTAATTTTTGTGTGTTTAGTTTTTCCAGGTTAAGATGCATTTCAGGATGGAAGAAGCTGTCGCAAATCTTCACATGCAATTTCTTTCTCTCCCTCAAAATTCTCCGATGAAAGTCTACAAAACTCGCTTGGAACGGATGAGACTTTTGATGATCAAAGGTATTCCTAATGACATTCGTTGGGTAATCGAAGCACGGGTCCGATTAGCAGGTGAGTATTCTGATTCTTATAATTCTTATTTGTCTGGTTTTGGAAAAAAGCACTTATACAAAGAAACGTAGAGCTAAGCAAATAGGTGTTTGTTACAAATGTACACGCTGGAATTGTAATACTCGTTGTCGTTCTTTAGGAATGATGTCTGATAATCGAGAAGATAAAATTAAATTCATTAGGGATGACTTGAGTAATGAGTCTTTAGATGATATATCTCGACTCTTGAGACGCATCCCAGTGGATATGTTCTTATAGCCATCCGCAAATTACATACAAAATTCTAAAAAGAAAGACAACAGTTAGGTCTCGGGAATCTGACTCAAAAAGACCCTGTTTGCCAATTTATAAGAAAATTGGATGGGAAGCTTGTCCTTGATGCATAGACGTCAATCAAGCTGTAAATTATTTTAAATATTATATCTCTTTGACTTTTCCTAATAATTGTGATTTGTTTTGTTATTTTCTCCAACAGGATCCATGCTACTTTTTGACCTTTCACGATTTACTATTTTGCTACTAATCATCATTTGGAAGATACTTGTGCTATTATTACTCACCCTTTTCAGGTTCTATAAATTCAACTCATCATTGCACCTTTGAAGACATCCAGATAAAAATGGAAGCTACTTCAAGAAGACGGGTTGAAAACATCTGTGTGTTCTGCGGTACCAGTGTTGGTGTCAAACCAGAATACGTAACAGCGACACATGAATTGGGTCGAGTCATTGTTGCAAGGAATATGCACTTAGTATATAGCGGTGGTAATCTTGGACTAATGGGGATCGTTTCTGTTAGACAATTATGACCCATAGCGTCACTATTTGTACAAATCATGGTGTTGTTGTACAAATTAACTATGTGACAAAGGAGATTGCACTCTTATCATTTGTGATTAGATCACCTAGATATATAAATGATAGGAGGTCCTTATGATTTGTTCCCGGATTAAGAATGATATGAGACAGTATCAGTCCACGAAGGATAAATCATTAAACATCCATAGTCAGAGCATTATCGAGATTGGACATCGATGAATGCGTAAAAGACTAGTATTACACTTGTGCGCGTTGTGAGGGCACAACGACATAGTTCTCATATATTTGGGTATAGGATACTCATGCAAGTGTAATAGGAGGTTGTGTTTTACCGATGGTATGGGAAACAGCTTCGCTCTGGATAGACCCCCTCAGAATTCCATTGGTAGTATGACTATGTGTCTATGGAAGTCAGAAATCAGGGTAGGTGTATTTGGTCTTAACCTGAGACTTGCACCGCTAATACTTGCGACAATCAATATACTTTGGTTGCGATCGTCCAGGACTTTAACAGGTTCTGTGTACGCCTATGCTGGGTATATTGAGAATCGTAGTGTGTTGGGTGTGATGTCAAGACGAAAGTGTCACTCCAGTCATATGGAGATGATGATCGCTCTGATACCAATCTCCCACTTGGCCTATAGCCAGTCACTCGAGTGTCTTACACCCGAACTATGTACGGTTGGCTCAAATTGCTGAGAAATGCTTTCGTCAGCGGATTTGCTTGATTATCATCTGATGCGATTTATTTGTTCATCACATCGCCATGATGTCTGATCCGAACGAATCAGATAAATATCAAAGTATATATCTGGATCGTTGATGAGACCATTAATTCTTTAGCCTGTGCTGACGCCTAGCTCAGCTGCTAACATAATTATATCTAATCTAATTAGATTTATTATCGACCCAGAAGGCTTCTATTGCCGCCTCAGCTGCAGCAATAATCCGCATTTGTTGTTTATACGATAACAATATCTTGCTTGGAAGATTTCCAGCTCACTGTTCCATTATTCAAACTGTATAGTACCGTTTGCGACTTTTAGTCGTCTTTATCGGTTTAGGAAACTTGCAGTAGTGATCCCAGTCACTTCAAGTTCTCCTTCTCCATAGTTTAAGACAACATCATTAGATCTCTAAGATACTAACAAATGTTCTTAACATCAATCCAGTGACTATCACTTGGATTGGCCTGATTGTGAATCCATATGCTCAAAGCGTATGAGACACCAGGTCACGTTTATTTTTCAATGTATGAATTCTCGGAGAGTTTTATTGAAAGCCAAGCTTTCGCCGATTTTATTATGGGAATATCATTTCCAAGAAATGACATATTATCATTATTTTATAGGACAGCCACTGTCAGTGCGCTCCCACTAACCCTCTTATATACACAAGAATCATTTCGTTTTGAATTAAATCATAAACCATTATGATTACATCAAAACGATAATTCCAAGAACCCATGCTTGCTTCAATCCAAACATGGATCGAATAACCTGCAAACCTTCTTTGCTAGTTTTGGTACGATAAAATCGTCAGGATGTTGTGAACATCCTCCAAAAGGTTTCCTTTTAAGGAAAGCGATTTCTCGTAAAGCTGTCATATTTCATAAATGAAACACGCAGCTTTAGCAAGCATTATCCAAATGGATTTACCATGGCAACAGGTAAAAAGTTGAATCATAATCAACACAATGTTGATAACGATACATTTCTGCTACAAGCCTAGCTTAGTACGTTGGTATGTTTCCATCCATGTATGTCTTCCTTGAAGACTTATAGTACCAATAGGCATAACGCCTTGCGGTACATCAACTAGTATCCAAACTTAGTTGATATACATGGAATCCATTTCGGATTCATGACACTTTGTCATAATAGGGAGTCGATACCTTGTATCACTTCCTCATACAAAGTCAGTTGGTATACCTCAAAAGATTAACATCTTTATGAGGTGAGATCAGAAACCCATACCCTAGGTTTTTTTTAGACTCTCTCCGACATAAGCGATTCTTGTGTATTCGAAGATTATGGTATAGTTTCATCCTTGATGAACTATTTATGTTCCATTAGGAATGGATGCCTGGAATAGTATTACTCCGATTTTCATCGAGTTTTACTATCCTCCCACTTACCACTGCATATCAGTATTCCTCTTAGGAAAACCGCATGGTGAGCAACAATCTAATTGTTCTCTTGTGAGTTGTATAAGTACTATACTTATGTATCCCTAGGATAACCTATAATTTGACACTTATCCAATTTGGGTTTTAGTTTGGTATCATCCAAACATATGCCTAACATACCCAAATATTTAGGAATGAGAAACCTTGTTTTTTTCCTGTTCATATCTAATATGATATCTGTCAAACAGATTTTAATGGAACCTTATTCTAAATAAGTTCTGCACTGTCAAAGCTTATCTGTTGAAGGAAATGGTAGCTCAGAGCGACTCATGATTAACCTTATCATGTCTAACATAATTCGGTTACTCATTTCGGACACACCGTCAACTTGACGTGTTCCGGGAGGAGTCCTCATTGAAAGAATACTATACTCTTTCAAGTATATAAGAAACTTATTGTTTAAATATTTTCCATTACGGTCTTACCGTGACGGTATAATACTATAGCCGATCTGTTTGTCTATTTCGTGTCGAAAACTTTAAAAGTTTCCGATTTGTGTTCTAAAAGAAACACATAGCCATAACGCGATGCCACATCCGTAAAGGTCACGAAATATTCATATCCACCTCTAGCCTAACTAGACATGGGCCCACTTGCTTCACTATGAACTAGGGCTAACAGATCAGTGGCATTACACTTTTACCAAGTAAATAGTGTTATACGCACATTGCCCAATAAACTAGATTTGTAGACTTTATTTGAATGGAATCAAATCAGTCCGAGTACCCACTCTTCAAAAGTGTGGATATACGAGTGTTTGATTGTGTCCCAGACAATAATGCCACAATATGTTTCTTCTGATCAAATCAGTTTGAGCTATTTGTTTGTCATTTTAGAGATTTTATTTATACTCAAAATATAAATTCTGTTATTCACATTTAATGTGTTTATCTTAATATCATCTTTATATAATAAAACACTTTGGTGTTCTAGAATATAAAGGTTCACCCGCAGCGGGTTAAACACTGATATAAAGATAATGTTTCTAGTCAAACTAGTTACATTATAACAGTTTCCAAATTTAGGTACTCACCCGAGGGTAGTTCTTTAAATTAGGTTCTGTGGTCAAAACAACGACTTTCATCCCGTTTCCAATTTGCAGATAATCTCAACTGAAGTCAGTATCCTGCTCACAGCAGATTCTGAACATCAATATATATATATATATATCTATATTATATATATATATATATATATATATATATATATATATATATATATATATATATATATATCACACTAAGTATCTAAAATCCAATTTTAATACTAGTAGTGAATATATTTATGACAAACATATTTGAAGTTAGAGCATTGCTCATCTTCAATTCCTTCATGTCTGCTTTGTCCAAACGGCAGTCATGCTTCCGCGATCCCGTTTGCCACAATTAAGCAGACATTTTGGGATATGTCATTTATCTTCCTAGAAGATTATAATGATTTTGCCTTTGCCTTTTTCCACATTCCAAAGCCTTTGGCCAAGCCTCGGGTTCTAGAATATCGAAGTAAGGTGCGCCTTGCGCTACTTGCCTAATTGCAAAGTTTGACTTTATCTCCTTGAGAATAGTCATTAACTCTCCAAGAGTTATTCATTGCAATTTAGTACTTCTAAAATCTAATTATAGATCTATGAAGATCCTTCAATTTCATTATCATACTTTAAGGGTCTAATCCTTAGTTCTGATTAATAAATTAAGGAGTCTACTGCGACAAACTTAATGGATTAAGCACTAAAATTATCATCACATAAATCTTACAAAGATTATGCTCTACTATTTTCTTAACTCCGGGCTTAGGCCTAATATGTTATTTTATCAAATAAAGTAACTTATTATTTTCCAGGACCATCCTGAAATTATTCCCAATTTGAATTAAACAATTTAAACACATTTTCCATGGGATTATGTTTTAAATGTCAATCTTTCAATTTATATCTTGATTCTAATAGTCCAACTATTTAATCAACGATTTAGGTATTATTTATTATAATGATTACAATAGTCCAACTATTTAATCAACTATAATTTAATAGATTAAAATCAATTATATTGATTACTATAATCCAATTATAAAATCAACTATAAATGAATAGTTTGAATATAGTCCAACTATTTATTAAAACAACATTTAAATATTAGTCCAACTAACATTTAATTTATATGACGAATGATATTTGTTTTGAGCGCGTATGACAAGTAATTAAACGAGTATTGCAAATTCAATTCTTGCCTCCCACTATTTTTCGGCGAGCCTCTAACCATCTGTCGAGTACTCGGGAAACTGTGTTTCCTAGTGGGCTAGGATCTCGTTAAATATCACACAATCTTGACTTTGGCCAACAAATTGTATGATAATTAACTAGGTAGATCTCTAAGATCAATTGGATCCAATCCAATTCCTAGATCCAGTAGGGGGACATCCAAGTCCGAAACATATATCTTATATATGCCAATACATCCAATGTATTACCTAACCTTTTTCCTCTGAATAAACTAAGTCTTGGCTTTGGCACAACAAACTTAGTGATCCTAGTTAAGCGCGACCCATTGACCATGGAAAGCTTCGTAATCAATGTCGATGGACAAGAAGTGGTCTTGACTTTGGCCAACAAACCACAACTTGGACAAGACACCAATATGGAACAAAGCTCTCGTGATTCAAACACATCCTCGACGGACAAAGGCCTTGACTTTGGCCAACAAGCCAATGCCAGTCTCGGATCTTGAGTGAGAATCACTCAATGGAAGGAAATACGCTTAATATTTTGCGAGGGTTTTTCGTGTGCAAATTGGCAACCAATTTATTATCTTTGTTAAGGTCTCATCATCATACACCCTTAAACATGCATTCTAAACACATAATAAAGAGCGTATAAATAAAGTAATAATGATATGCGGATGGATACTTTACACATTGATCCTAGATCAAATCTCTCCATTTATCTCTCCCGCTAGCACACATATTTTTCTACCCGTTACACTACACTTCTAAAGAAACCTCATTTACATTGAGGGGAATATGTGAGAAGAGAATACAAAGAATAAAGAGGTAATAAGGCTGGACACGCAGGTCCAATTAATAAATCAAATTTATTACAACAATTTCTAAAATTGCCCCACCCATCTAATATCCATCCGATATACATTATTCATGCATCGCAACCATGTATTCACACAAGCATGCTATCAATCAATCTAATCAAATTAATTAATCTGATAATTAGTGACCATCCAATGTTCAAACAACGATTTGATTTTGCTCGAGTCAAACTCGTTTTGCGAATAAGTACTCAAAGTACGAATTCTCGAATTAAATTAAACTACACAATTAAATCCAATTCAATTTGTATTTAATTCTAACTCACTATTTAATTCCAAACTAAATACTACACTTTATTAATAAACCTTTTACGACTTAAATTCCAAATTAATCGTTACGGGTCTCAAAGCCCCGTTTAACATCCAACGTTAATTTAATTAAAGTCCAATGGGCTTTTAATTCATTTCTTAAGGCGTGGACTTTTGGTCAACTCGAGTCGAACCCAATAACCAAAGTCAAATCCGGGAGTTACCCCATAAGCCTAGAAATCAATTTTGGCCCATTAGGCCCAATTAAACTTTAAAGGTCCATTAAGTCGTATTTGGGCTTTATGGATGCGGTTTTGGGCCCAATTAGATCCAACCAATTTAGCATAAACCCAACTTAGTACAACCAAGCCCAATAAGCCCAATTACAACACTTAAGCCCAATTTCACAAAATAGGCCCAATATAATTAAATTACAAAAATTCCAATTTTCCCAATTTAATTACATAAAGTGTATTACATAATTAATTACCCAATTAACATTTCTAAAACATCAATTAGCACTAATTAATCATGCCATTAACATTAAAACATTTCCAACACATTTTAATCAAAAATCAAACCCATTCATGCTTCTTTATGTCTCGGCAATATTGGGGATTTAATGTCCGATTCAAATTCAATCCAATTAATTCCACAATCGACATTAAATCAACATCCCGAATGATTTCCAACACATCCAATGATCAAAAAATCAAAAAATCACCAAGACAAAATAGGGCATTATATTCGGCCAACACCAAAATTTGGGCAAATTTGTTCCAAACAATTTTTAATCAAATTGATCCAATCAATCATCAATTAAAACACATTTAAGCATACTAATTCATCCAATTTCATTATACATGCTCAAAATCAAGTTTACCCAAATTTTAAGCCCTAAACATTTTCATGCTTTTCCTTGCTCATGATACCATTTTTGGAGTTTACTAAGGTCCCAATGATCAATAAACAAGCATGAAACATAAGTGAATACAATGAGGGAGTTGCAGAATACTCACATCGATCGGTTAAGCGACGCGAGAGGCAACAAAAATCAACTTTCTGCCTCCTTGGACTGCTCGGCAGTGGCAGTGAATTTCCTCACTGTTTTCGGTTTTGATCACCAAGAATTTGAGCTCCAAGCTTCGTCAAACGATTCCCGGCTCATGGGTGGACTTCCCTATCACCTTCGTATGATCCCGGAGTGTGCTAGCACTCTTGATTTTGCAACAATATCACACTTGCTTCCCTTCTTGCTCACGGTTTTTCCAAAAACAGAACAAGAAAAGCCCTTGTTGAGCGTGAGATGAGGAAGAGAATGGAGAGAGAGAAGAGTTTTTATGTTACTTGAAAAATGGTAAATGATTTTCCAAAAATCATATACACAAATTGATTTCAAAAAAGTCAACAAAGGACAAGCTTTAAAAGCTCCCAACAACTCCCATCAAGTCACATCTATCAATCAAGTTGTCAAGTCACATCACTCAAAGTGACAAGTGATTTGACGCTTGATGCGACTAATGATTTGATTTGACTTGCGTGCCGCACTCGAATTCGAAATGCGAATGCGCTCGCAAATAATCCCGGGCTCGGGTTCGCTAATTCCAAATTAACGAATTTTCCGTTGCGTCGTAATTAAATGATTACGCCTAGCGAAATCACTATTCACGTCGCTAACGAATTAATTCTAAATTAACTCGTTCACCCGAATTAAAATCTAATTTTAATTCCGCGTCGAAATCCAATCTCGTTTAATATATCGAATATATTAATTTGCCGATTAATTCTAAATTAATCGTTATCTCTCTTTAAATTGATATTTTATCCCAGATAAAATATCTCCGCAATTAATCCCAGATTAATTTTCTCTCTCATCTAATTAATCCCAGATTAATTAAAAGTGCGAGTCATACGTCATCGGTGAATCTTTGGGAAGCGACCCATGAGATCCCCGTATATGTTGGCAGTAAATTCGGTCGTCGGACTATCCGAACACGTAAGTACCTCGTACTACGTTTGTACCGATTTACAAGACAATTTTAGCTTCTAGCAAAACAACATGCCTACCCAATTCTCCAGAAAATTCCTTACAGGAATAAAGGATCTATATCAGGCGTAGTATACGTAGTATTGCGTATTTCGATCCAGTATCGGATGATCACATGCAAGGCCTGGGGCTGGTACAATGTCTGTCCCGTACGAAGAATATATCGGATGACGAGCAACTAGTCTCTTTAATATCGGATAATCAGGACCAAGTCATATTATCCCGACGGTTGCAACCTTTTTAAAAAACCAGTTCTGTATCCCTGCGCGATCATCATCTCCATATGACTGGAGTGACACTTCCGTCTTGACATCACACCCAACACACTACGATTCTCAATATACCCAGCATAGGCGTACACAGAACCTGTTAAAGTCCTGGACGACCGCAACCAAAGTATATTGATTGTCGCAAGTATTAGCGGTGCAAGTCTCAGGTTAAGACCAAATACACCTACCCTGATTTCGGACTTCCATAGACACATAATCATACTACCAATGGAATTCCGATAGGGTCTATCCAGAGCGAAGCTGTTTCCCGTACCATCGGTAAAACACAACATTCTATTACAATTGCATGAGTATCCTATACCCAAATATATGAGAACTATGATGCTGTGCCCTCACAACGCGCACAAGTGTAATACTAGTCTTTTACGCATTCATCGATGTCCAATCTTGATAATGCTCTGACCGGGGGACTTTAATGATTTATCCTTCGTGGACTGATACTGTCTCATATCATTCTCAATCCGGGAACAAATCATAAGGACCTTCTATCATTTATATATCTAGGTGGTCTAATCACAAATGATAAGAGTGCAATCTCCTTTGTCACATAGTTAATTTGTACAACAACACCATGATCTGTACAAATAGTGACGCTATGGGTCATAATTGTCCAACAGTTTCAAAGGCTGTACATGATTGAGGCAGTCAGGTCTTGGGAATCATCCCAAAACCCTTGGTGGAGGCGAATCTTATTGGATCATCAAACGGCGAGGAACTAATCGTGCCAGGTATGTTTGAACGACTGGTAGAGATGATTAACCGTGTTGATGCTTTTATTGCTTTGCCAGGAGGCTTGGGCACGATGGAGGAAATTATTACAGTACTATCTTGGGAAAACTTGAACATACACCAGAAACCGCTTGGACTGTACAATGTTAATGGATTTTATGATTTTCTTTGTGTGTTTCTTGATGATGCCCGGAGAAATAGGTTCGTGTCAAAGCCTATAAAAGAACTCCTCTTTACTGCCAGAACTGCCTCAGATTTAATTGACCAAATCTTAGCATTTGAACCTCAAATTGACCCCATTCTTTCCAAGATAAACTGGTCCGATAATGTCTCATTTAGGTTTGGGGGAGGAGAATAGTTAAATTGTATCTTGTTTTTATTATTTTATTTTTAGTCAAATTTTTTCGAAAAAACCAAAAAAAATTTGAAAAATTTTACAAAAAACCAAAAAAATATTTTGTATTTTTTTGTTTTTATTTGATTAATCAGGTGAAATTGGTGTGAGATAGCTTTGTATGGAATTTCCATTCCTGAGACGTATCTCAACCTATTTTGGAACAAGTTAATTTTTTTTATTTCCTTTTAAATTATTTAATTTGTGAATTCTCCATAAAACTGACTAAAATGAATCTTTATATGCTCAGTTGATAGGTATTATCAGCATACATGGTAACATACAAATATGAGCTGTAATTGAAAAGTTTGAAATATTCAGTGCTCTAGTTTAATTGGAGAAAGCATCTATAAAAAGCGATGGGGTAAAAAAAAACGTCTGAGATCTGAGTTATTAAGTCTGTAAGGGTGTTTTAACACCTAGGGCCCTAAAACCAACTGGTTTAGGAGTCACTGGCCCAAATCTCACTACATGGATCAAAGATGTTGCAATATATATATAAAGTCTGAGTAATTATGTCTGTAGGGGTGTCTTAACACCTAGTGCCCTAAAGCCAACTGGTTTGGGAGTCACTGACCCAAAGCTCGCTACATAGATTGAAGATATTGTATATAAAAAAAAATCAAGAAAAAAAATCAGAAAAAAAAAAAAAAAAGTATTCCATTGCTTAAAAAAAGGTGTGAATTCTGATATAACTTTAGGACAAAAATATTATTCTCTTTTCAATTGCACTTGTGACTATTGTGGGCAAAATGAGTTGATTAATATTTTGTTGGCTGTGTATATGGAGAATGGTAAAAATAATCGGAGAATTTACTTATTCGGTAATTTAGAAAGAAATAAAACAATTATTGACTTAGATAAGAAGTTTCACCCGTTTAATCACTAACATTTTTATTCTTTTTTCTCTTTTCTTTTTGTTTTTGTGTGCATTAGTTTTACTATCTTTTTACTTTTATAAGAAGTTTGTGGGTATCGTCGCTGTAAACCCTCACAAGACTACAACTCGTCCACTAGGGACACCTAGGGGTTTAAAGGCTTGTTGCATACGCTAAATGCAACCGTGATCCCTACGAAAGTGGCTTAGTTTAATTTTAATCATTTCTTGTATTTTATTTTGTTATTTTGCTCGAGGACTAGCAAAATGTTAGGTTTGGGGGTGTGATGAGCGGAAAATATATCAATATTTACCGGCCCTTTTACTTAATATTTTGTTTAGTTTCTCGGGTTTGATGAACGTTTTGATGTATTTTAGTTTATTTTGCAGATAAAATAATATTAGGACTCAATGAAATCATTTAGGATGAAATCTGGGTCAAATAAGGGTAAAAAATGGACTTGACATATTAATTTTGGAGATTGGAAACTTGAAAGGCGTTCTAACGAAGTGCGGTTTCAGAAATTCCAATTTTGCGCAATTGTCGTATATCTGGCATAACTGTTTACTCCAATATCGGATTGAGCTGATTCAAGTTCCAGTTTAAATAAGACTTAATGATCTACAACTTTGAAGAACAAAATAATTTCGAATTCTGAAGATTTCATTACCGAAATTGATGAAACATCCGGAAGTGTGTTATGTGTAATTATTAAAGTCATTTTCAAAGCAAATAAATAAATAAATAAAAAATAGTCAAACTCCCACCAAACATGATAGCAATTAGTGGAGCAATTAGTGGAGCAATTAATAATGGATTTGGTGGAGCAATTAGTGGAGCAATTAATAATGGATTTGGTGGAGCAATTAGTGGAGCAATTAATAATGGATTTGGTGGATGATTTGATAGAGGCAAAATTTTGCCTATAAATACCAAGCCATTTCATTTGTAAATTCATACTTTCTTCTTTGAAATTCCTTAAAAATAACTAAGAAGATTGTATCTTGTTTGTTTATTTACAGTTTTCAGTAATTAATTTCCACTTTCGCACTTTCTTTTCTTTACTTTTCAGTTTTTACTTTCCGCAATTTACTTTTACGCACAATACTTTTATTTCTTTACTTTTTCAGTTTTTACTTTTCAAGCAATGAGGAGGTAACTCCCCCTTGCTGGGGTAAAAAGTAAAGCTTTTATTATTGCTATTTAGATTAATCTCCCCTAATTATAATATAATAACTATTTAAAATCTGACTTAACGAGGATACCGCCATATTGGTCGGTTGGTAATTAATTATAAATTGGTTTTAACCTGACTAAGCATGGATACCGCCTGGTTGGTCGGTTGGTAATTAATTATTAATTTGACTTAATCAGGATACCGCCTATATGGCCGGTTGATAATTATCACGCAAATTTAATATATTATATTAAGGGAGATATCTAAAATAGTAGTAATAAAAATGGATCATTTTACCTCAGCATTTTCTTTATTGTACTTTTACTTTATTTACTTTCAGCAATTTACTTTTACTTTATTTACTTTCAGCAATTTACTTTCAGCAATTTACTTTTCAGCAATTTACTTTTTAGCAATTTACTTTCCAGTAATTTAATTTCCAGCATTTACTTTATGTCTTTTCTTTTATTTAAGTTTCTACTACCCGTAAATATGTGTCGTAACTAAGCCAGTTATCTGGGGTTGTGATGAAATCCAATATCACCGGTTTATAAGGGGTTAAATTACAGTTTGGGTAATATAAATGTTTATTTATTGAGCCTTAGTCTTAATGCTTCTTGTTAACTGGCCATTAATAAGATTGATTCGGTAAACTTGAAATGAACTTGGAAAAAGGATTTTAGGTTTAAACCCTAGACTCAATAGCCCACGATCTTCCTTGAGGATATATAATCCTTTAATAGATTTCCTTACAGTATAGGAATACACATGTCGGGCGGGGTTAGCCATGATTGGAACTTAATCTTAATAAATTCAGATAACTTGGTTGACATAGGAATGCGATTAATTAAGTTACACTAGGTATTTGTATCTGACTATCGGAAGAGGCTTTTGCATAATTTCGTGTTCCAGGTTAATAAACCGATATATTACACAAACGTAAAATAAACACTTCATCTTTTAAAAAGATATTGGAAAGATTCACAACCATGGATAGTTTAATAATATTGAATTTTCCTCAATTTCCTTTTTCACAATTTTTTTTTCTGTTTTAAGTTTAAAGTCACCACCCAATTAAACAATCAATCCATTATATACTAGTAAAAATTTGTCTTCATTAATTAATAGCTTAGGTATTAAGTCCTCGTGGGATCGATACTTTTTATACTACTTGAACGATACGTGCGCTTGCGTTATACGCGTGTGTTTACACGTCGATCAATGTAACGGCTTCACAAGCCAAAGATATATCAATAACTGGAAAAATAAATGTATCTGATGTAGATGCTCTCTCCATCCTCAGCTGGGCAATGTAGTCAGGACAGTTCCTTTTCCAGTGCCCGACTTTGCTGCAGTGATGGCATTTGTCTTTAGAAAACCTCTTGGGCTTTGCTATCTTTGCCTATGGTTGAGGACCAAAACCCTTCTTCTTCTTCCCTTTCTTCTTATTTCCCTTTGACCAAGTCTGGCAAGAAGCAGAAAGTGAAGTAGGTCTCGGAGGGCGAGTCAGTACTCCCTTCTTGAGGTCCTCTTCCGCCGTGAGCAACATCCTATGCAGCTCATGGTAGGTACAGATAATCCAATTCATGTTGAAGTACATCACAAATTGGCGATATGAAGTTGGGAGTGAACCAAGAATGACACTTCTACCGAGAATGTCATTCAGATGGAGATTATGTTGCCTCAGTTGATCGATCAAATCAATCATATGAAGAACATGTGAGCTCACAGCCTGCCCCTCGTCCAATCACGCATGGAACAGTTCCATTACGACCTTATGAACAACAACTTTTTCTTGGTTCTCAAACGATTCTCGTAATCGCGACATCATACTATACGCATCTGATATGCCATAGTATTGTTTCTTGAGTCCCGGAGACAGTGAACTTAGGATGTATGATTTAACTTTTAAATCATCATCCTTCCAAGCTTGGAAAAATTGGAGTTCCTCCGGTGTAGCGTCCTCTGCCACAGCAAGCGACAGTAGATCCTCAAGGACATATCCCAAATTCTTGGAATCGAGGACGATCATCAAATCCAAGACGCAATCGGCGAAGTTCTCAGCACCTTTAAGTTTGTTCACATCCAACATACGTGCAAACTGATTAGTAGAAGGTGCCGCCATCACAAATCTATCATATAGATTACGAAAAACGGTTAGCAGATTATAAAGCAGTTTCATATAATATCAAAAGCATTAACTAGATCATGGATTTTTAATTTAAAAATGTCTCTCCCACTAAATCATGCAATACTGTAATCCCCAAACAGAATACAAAGATTTAATAATTAAATTAAATACAAATAGTGAAAAGTGGATCCCGTGAATATATTTCAGCTGACAGCAGAGGCACGGTCTCGCCTACGTATATTCTTTAGGTAGACAACTCATTTGTTAATCACTAAATAGTGACTCATGGGTTTCCGGTCCTAGTCGTTTCTCATTGTGACAGCTTGGGCACGTTCACAAGGAGACGTACTAAGGTTAAACTCGTCAATGATAAACTCAAGCTACTTGCGTGACCCTGACAGCTTGGGCACGTTCATGATTCAGCTTTCACTTGAATTTATCTAGTATCTCATAAACATCCGGTATAAATAAATTTCTATCGGCTACACCATCACAGCAGAGGCACAGTCTCAGATGCAGTCATGAAAAAATATTCATAAATCGTATTGACAAGACGGTCCATGTAATATGCATCAAATACATAATTAACATTAAACTTTATTAATTAGGGATTTTCCGCAAAAGATTTTTTTAATTTATTTAATCAAATTAAACAAATACAAGCATGTAACAAGTAAAGAATAAATTAAACATTGAATTTAAAAGACATAAAAATAAACACAAAAGAGTTGAGAGAAAAGCTCTGATACCATTTTGAAGGGGTTTTATGGCGGAAATCCGGTAACGCAGCGGAATAGTGGAAAATCAAAATTTTCCGATTTCAAAATTTTTTCTCAGATCAATCAAATAAACTTATCTATTTAATTATCCAATTAACAAATTCTGAAAAATTACACAATAGATCAAATTTCTTGGTAATTACCGAATTACCCATAACTTTGCAAATTGATCATTTTAGTCCAAAAATTGTCAAATATAATTTTGGATGATTCTAAATCATTTCTAATATGTTTTTCAACATATCCAATACATTAAAATCAGATTTCACACAAATCCCCAAATTTTAGACTAATGCCGAGAGCACCCCCAAAATTTTATATTAATTGCAATTTGGTCCCTTTTGTTCAAAACATGCCAAGATCAAATCCAATCAACCCAAAAATTTACATGCATCATATACACTCCATAACACATCACCTATATGAAAAGCCCCAATTTTGGAATGGGTTATGAACCCTAATTTTTCAATTTTATCAAATTGACTAATATTACCAAATCTTTAAAATCCAACACTTTAATCCTTTCATTACTTCACCAAACAAGCCTCACCACTTTGAAATAACTCTAGAACAATTTTAGGTCACCAAGGAGTGGCTTACTAACTCTAGAATGACAACTTTGATTTCAAAAGAATCAAAAGTAAGCCTTTGAAACCATTTCAAGGCTACTAACATACATGCATCTTTCATACAAGTTCTCAAACAAATAAAAAAAAAACTATAAAAGAAGAAAGAACATCAAAGTAACACAAAATGATGCCAAACATGTTAGAAACAATTTTCATGTTGAAGACTTAAAGGAAATACTTACAAAACCAAGATTTTCCAAGACTTTTTCTTTAGGCCTTCAAGCTTTTCTCTCAGCTTTCTTTTATGTTTATTTTATGTATTTGAAACTTACAAAACCCTAAAAATGAAAAAAATAATTTATACCTGTAATTTTGGCCTTGGCCGATAATGGCATAGAAATAAATATATATATATATATTTGTTAATTGTTTCATTAAAGCCAACTTGTCAACTTGCATTATAATGATCATTACACTTTAATGAATTAAAGCAAGTCAAAAATTACAACTTAGTCATTAAATAAAATATCACAACTTTAAGATATTTATATTTTAATTAATTTAATCATTTAATAATTAAATAATTAAATAATTATTTAAATACAAATATATCAAATATATGTATTATAATTACATTAAATATTAAATACATATATATTTATGACATTAGTCAAATATCTCAATTTGACAATTAATTAATGTGTATTTGATAAAATCTATCATTAAATACAAATACATTAAATGCAAATACACAAAAATTAGGAAATGACTATTTGGTCCATTCACATGTATTTTGCGTTTAACCTTTAAACGACTTTATAAATAATCAATATTATGTATAAATGTTGCCCTAGTGCTCTACGAGTATATTTTATTAGTGAGACTCTCTAGATTCAGACATATCCGTCACGAAATCCAATTTCGTGTCCATAATTTACCCACCCGTAAATTATAACGACCACAGATAATCTCGCTGAATCATACAGGTCGAGGTCATGGCATATATATAATTCCTCTGTCACATGTATCCGGATATATCCCAGAGATATAGATGTAAACGCCAAATCCCTATAGGGATTATCCTATCGACGTCTCTATTAGCAATCTCAAAAAAGAACATTTAGAACTGACTTCTAAAATGTAACACGGGCCCATGGTTTTTATCTGATTTCTAATCATATATGGACTACCTATGCTCTGTACACAGAGCTGACGGATCCTATCTCGATACACACAGGACACCCTGAGGATCTATCTACACCCAACAAACGGACAGAGGTATGATCTTAATAGATCGGTGACGTGACTGCCATATAAGTCTAGAAGATGTCTCATGTGCCCACAGTGGCATATCAAGTCGAAGAATCATAAATGCTACTTAACCCGTGAAGATTCTTATTGATATTGGTGTACCATCCATTAAGAATCTTTAGTGAGTCGTTAAGTGTTTATCCGCTATAAACACCTACACGTCTATACTAGTCTCCAAGACTTATGGTTCATTGAGAAACCATTGGAATCATATATTCCAGTATACGACATGTACCGGTCTCATCAGGTTTACTTTACTGACCAAGTAGTGTAAACCTTGACCAGGAACTGTCTGAGAATGACAACGTCATGATACAACTCAATATCAGTTGCGACGCTTTTGCAACAGTATCATGACTAGTCATCCTAAGGTCTATTACGTCTTTACCATATTAAAAGATATATTATATTATAGAAACTTCTTGTATTATTCAAAATAAAACATTTTACATAAGTATTTTCAAGGAAATACAAACGGGAATTGGCGCTCTGAGCACCAACCCCAACAATTCTAAGTTCACCGGCATCGGAACTCAAGAGGCAGTACTATGGCATGGTAGATGCATATAGTATGATGATGCGATTAAGAGAATCGTATATGAACCAAGAACAAGTTGTTTTTCATAAAGTGGCGATGGAACTGTTCTATACGCGACTGGAAAATGGGCAAGCTGTTAGCTCACATGTTCTTCACTTGATCAATTTGATTGAAAACCTGAGGCAACATAATCTCCCTCTGAATGACAATCTCGGTAGGAGTGTCATTTTTGGTTTGCTCCCAGCATCTTATCACCAATTCGTAATGTATTTCAACATGAATGAGATTATATGTTCCTACCATGAACTGTATAGGATGTTGATCACAGTGGAATTAGACCTAAGGAAGGGAGTACCGACTCGCCCCACGTAATCTACTTCACTTTCTGCTTCTTCCCAGGCTAGGCCAAAGGGAAAGAAGACAAAAGCGAAGAAGAATAAGTGTTTCGGTCCTCCCCCGCAAGGAAAGATAACTAAGCCCAAGAGGGCGTCTGAAGACAAATGTCATTATTGCAGCAAAGTCGGGCACTGGAAAAGAAACTATCTTGACTATATTGCCCAGATAAGGAGAGAGAGAGAGAGAGAGCATCTACATCAAGTATATTTATTTTTCCAGTTATTGATATCTCACTAGCTTGTGAAGCTGTTACATCCAGCTGGATTTTAGATTCTGCTTGTCCTGTTCACATTTACAATTCGTTGCAGGTGCTGAAGAAAAGTAAGAAGCTAAAGCCTGGAGAGATGCAATTGCGTTTTGGGAGTGGAGACTCTCTGGATGCAGTTGCAGTTGGAGTATGCGAGATCCCCTTACCGAGTGGGAGCCTTTTGTTAAATGACTGTTATGTTGTACCATGATGTGTAGCAAATATTATATCTCTTTTGTATTAGATACGTAAAGGTTATCATATTAATATTAAGAACTGTTTTTTATATTTATATGATAGACGTAATGTTCAGATCCTTTGTTGTCCAAATGTGCATGGTCATTACATATTGCATACTTCAAGAGATATTTTGAATACTAGGATTAATAAACATAGTTTTCCTGTAGTTAATAATACTGAACTTTGGCATATGAGGCTAGGTCATATAGGCGTGAAACGCCTTACCCAATTAGTTAAAAATGGTTTGATACCAGATCTCACCATTGAACCCTATCCAACTTGTGAATCATGTATTCATGGTAAGATGACCAAAGCCTCATTTTCTGGTGTTGGACACTGCGCCACTAACTTACTGGAACTTGTACATTATGATATGTGTGGTCCACTAAGTCAGATTGCTCACAGTGGTTATTCGTACTTCGTTACCTTTACCGATGATTTATCACGGTACGGTTATGTCTATTTTATGAGACATAAATCAGAAACCTTTGAAAAGTTTAAAGAGTTCCGTAATGAAGTAGAAAAATAGACTGGTCAATATATTAAATGCCTTCGATCTGATCGAAGCGGTGAATATATGAGTTGTGAGTTCATGGATTATATGAAGGAGAATGAGATTCTCGCTCAATATACTCCCACATGTACTCCACGGCACAATGGAGTGTCTGAGATGAGAAATCAGACTCTATTGGATATGATCCGATCTATGTTGAGTTTTACAGTTTTGCCCTATTTTTTATGGGGCTACTCTCTTTTAACAGCTGCGCATCTTTTGAATAAGATTCTTTCAAAAGC
Organism: Zanthoxylum bungeanum; assembly: GCA_019454045.1. Lineage (NCBI taxonomy): Eukaryota > Viridiplantae > Streptophyta > Magnoliopsida > Sapindales > Rutaceae > Zanthoxylum > Zanthoxylum bungeanum. The sequence goes on from SKCR01031774.1 coordinate 58,229, forward strand.
TGTTCCTACGACACCATATGAGATATGGACCGGTAGGAAACCAAATCATAATTATGTTAAGGTTTGCGGTTGTAATGCCTATGTCATGATGGCTCAGCAAGATAAGTTTTCGTCTGGATGGTAAGAGTTTAGGTTTGTTGGATATCCTTCGAATACGAAGGGATATCTGTTATATGATATCGAGCATCGAAATGTGTTCGTATCTGTTATATGATATCGAGCATCGAAATGTGTTCGTAGCTCGCTTCATAAAATTTCTAGAGGTAGAATTTTTGTCAGAAAGTGGTAATCATAGACATGTTGAACTTGATGAAGTCCAACCTGAAAACAACGAACCAACAGAGGAACCTGAAGTTCAAGTAGATGAAGAACCTTTAACACACACACTACGTAGGTCATAAAGGGTATCTAGACCTATTGAACGCTTGTATTTGATACAAGAAAATAGTCTCGATGTTCTCTTAGTTGAAGAGACTGACCCTTTTACCTATAGAGAATCGATTTTAGACATTGACTCCGTGAAGTGGCAAGATGCCATGAAATCCGAGTTAGACTCAATGCATGAGAATCAAGTTTGGGACTTGGTTCCGTTTCCCGAAGGAATTTTTCATATCGGTTGTAAATGGGTTTACAAGAAGAAGCGCGAGCCTGATGGAAAGGTTGAAACCTATAAGGCCCGACTGGTAGCAAAAGATTACATAGAAATGCTTAAGTCTATTAGGATTTTGCTTTATATAGCTCCTTATCAGGATTACGGGATTTGGTAAATGGATGTCAAACGGCTTTTCTAAATGGATTTCTTGATGAAGAAATTAATATGGAGCCGGAGGGTTTTGTATCCAGCAAGAACTCGGGTATGGTATGTAAGCTTAAGAAGTCCATTTATGGACTTAAACAAGCTTCACGAATTTGGAATCTTCGATTCAACGAGATTATTAGATTGTCTAATTTTCTCAAGAATTCGAAAGAATCATGTGTGTATCAGAAGGCAAGTGGGAGCATGGTGGTATTTTTAGTCCTCTATGTTGACGACATTCTAATCATTGGGAATGATATAGAGATGATGCAAGGCATCAAAGCTTACATCTGTAAGAATTTCTCCATGAAGACCTGAGAGAAACTTCATATGTCTTAGGCATAAAACTCTATAGAGATAGACAAAGGAAGCTGATTGGGTTATCCCAATCAACGTACATAGATAAGATATTAGAACGGTATAATTTTGGTACCTGTAAGACAACAAATATATTGTTCAGATATGGGATTCATCTTTCAAAGAAGTTGTGTACGCAAACAGAAGATGAGAAAGTTAGAATGTCTAACCAACCTTATGCTTCATGTTTGGGTAGCATAATGTATGACATGTTATGTACTAGGTCTGATATCAGTTTCGCTGTTAGTGTAACCGGTAGATATCAGTCCAATCCAGGCAATGGCCATTGGATATCCATTAAACATATCTTGAAGTATCTTAAATGTACTGAGGATAAGTTGATTATATATGGAGGAAATGAACTGCAAGTTAATGGGTATACGAATTCCGACTTCCAATCGGATCCCGATGATAGAAAGTCTACATCTGGATTCGTCTTTACAATTAACAGATATGTAATTTGCTGGAAGAGCTCCAAACATGGGTCAACAGCAGATTCCACCACAATGGCGGAATACATTGTAGCTTCTGAAGCTGCAAAGGAAGCTGTATGGATTAGGAACTTTATCACAGAATTGTGAGTGGTACCAAGTATCGAGAATGCGATTTCGTTATACTGTGATAATACTGGAGTCATTGCGCAAGCAAGGGAACCAAGGGTGCATCAGAAGTCGAAACATATGGAATGCAAGTACCACATCATTCGATAGATTGTGTCACGATGGGACATTGCTGTGTGCAAGGTACCGAGTGAAGATAATATAATAGACCCACTTACGAAGGCCATACCTCCAAAGTTATTTGATAAACATGTGGAGTTGATGGGTATTAGATATAATCGATATTGGCACTAGAGCAAGTGAAAGATTTTGTTAAGGTTGGTGCTCAGAGCGCAAATTCTCTGTTGTATTTCCTTATAAATACTCTTGTAAATGTTTTATTATGAATAAATAAACAGTTTCTATAATATAATATATCTCTTTATATAGTAAAGACGTAATTGACCTTAGAATGATTAGTTATGATACAGTTGCAAAAGCTTCACAACTGACATTGAGTTGTATCATGACGTTGACATTCTTAGACTGTTCCTGGTCAAGGTTTACACTAATTGGTCAGTAAAGTAAATCTGTTGAGACCGGTACATGTCGTATACTGGAATATTGGATTCCAATGATTTCTCAATGAACCATCAGTCATGGAGGCTCGTATAGACGTGTAGGTGTTTATAGCGAATAAACACTGAACTACTCACCAAAGATTCTTAATGGATGGTACACCAACGTCAATAAGAATCTTCTCGGGTTGAGTAGCATAAGTGATTCTTCGACTTGAGATATCACTATGGGCACATGATGAGACATCCTCCACACTTAGGTGGCAGTCACGTCACCGACCTATTAAAGTAAGACCTCCGCCTATTCGTTGGGTGTGGACAGATCCTCAGGGTGTCCTGTGTGTGTCAAGATAAGATCTGTCAGTTCTGTGTACAGAGCATATGTAGTCCATATATGATTAGCAATCAGATAAAAAACCATGGGCCCGTGGTACACTTTAGAAGTGAGTTCTAAGTGTTCTTTTAAAGATTGCTAATAGAGATGTCGACGAGAATGTCCCTATAGAGATTTGACGTTTACATTTATATCTCTGGGATATATCCGGATACCTGTGACGGAGGAATTAAATATATGCAATGACCTCGACCTGTATGATTCAGCGAGTTTATATGTGGTCGTCATAATTTACGGGAGGGTAAATTATGGACACGAAATTGGATTTCGTGACGGATATGCCTGAATCTAGAGAGTCTCACCTAGAAGTGTGCATTAATCGATTTTAACCAATTAACCGAACCGTTCCGACCAATTTTTTTTATAATGGTTCAATTATTGTGATTAAATCGGTTTTTCGGTTAAGATTCTTAACTTTTTCGATTTTTCGGTTCGGTTAAGGTTATGAGATCTGTATACATTCACTATAATTTGACTTTATATATATTTTTAATTAAAACGAAATTAAAATTTTTATCTTCTACCTTTAGTGAGTGTAGTTGTAGAATATTTTTTGATGAATTTAAATTTGTCTTTTATTGTTAGACATGTCACACCTGTCCCCTTGTAAAATGGACTAATCCTCCAATATAAAATAAAAATCTAAACTGAATAATGTCATCATATAAATAGAATCTACATGATCCAAGTCAAAAGAATATTCATGCTAAAATGTAAATACTCTTAGTATCAAATAAAGGCTCAATGCCTATAACCAATAATAATTTCCTCTCAAGAATGACATATCTAGAACTATAATCCAAAAACGTAACAAAGACACTCTACTATTGGCACAACCTTTCTCTACTAGCAGGAACTGATGATGAAATAACAGATGAAAAATAAATGATCTACTGATCTGCTAAACCTGTAAAATTAAAGGAAATGGTAAGCTCACGCTTAGTGCAATGGATCACAGCTTAGTGCCATGGATAAACAGGTAACAAGTGGATCGAATAAGTCTTTCATAATATAAATAAATATATAAAGCATTAAATCCATATATCAAATATTAACTTGAAATCATAAATCTCATTTCTCATAAAACTCATTCTGCTCAAGAATATCTATAAAAATAAAGTTGTTCATTCATCTATATGCACACTCTCGTGACAATACGGCAAAACTGGCAACATGGGGCATCCCCAGGGCAATAACTGGCATCCGGAGAAAAAACTGGCGACATGAGACCTCATCTCACGGCAAATAATCTGGCATATATAAGTACACGGGGTGTATCCTAGCATAAAAATCATTTCTAAAACACATGCTCATATATCTCAAATCATGCAAGTTTCTCGCATATCACAAACACATGATTTCAACATAATCAATATTCGATCCATACTTTTATAGCAAAATATAAACTTTTCTAAAAACTAAATCATTTAATAAATTACCTTAAAAATTCATTTAAGAAAACATACATACTATATATTTTTGAAAACATCAATGTTACAGGCTTATCCACGCACATGGTGAGCTGACTACAGAGTAAGGAACTATGCAGTAGGACCATCCCCGCTTACGGTATCATGATCACCTAAAGAGACAAAAAATTTACTATAAGGAACAAAATCCTAACTAGAATAGATGAAAGAATATGCAAGAAACGTGATTCGGTCGCTCTCGTAATCCTAACCAAATTTCGGCAAGGTTCCGTCTATAATACAGACATCCATTATACAACCCATAATCATCAACTTACATTCATATTCGATTCACAACATACACTTCTGCAATTCAATTCAACATCATTAGCCCAAATCTCGGTTTCAAAATAAATTCTCACACATAATTTTACTCGACCATATTCTCCGATAAAGTCCATCATTCACTTCCAACCACAAGGTAATCACTTATATGGTCTAAGCATATAAACTAATCATACTTTAAAGCAAATTCCGTTCTAAAATACATAACATACATAAACCAAACATAATGATAAATTATACAAAAATCAAGATTCGGAGGTCCGTTACTACTCGGAATGGTCGGGAAATCACGGAGGAAGACTCAGAACGCTGGATGGAACATTCTATCCGGCGCGTGTGGGTCATGCGCCGCTCGTGGGCCTCATACACCACTACGCAAGGCGCGTGTGAGTGCCATGCACCGGTCGGACTCGAAATTTTCCGGCGGCCGAGCGTTCGTCTCCCCCTCCCGGTTCTAATGCCGCTGACGGTTTGTCAATCAAAGTTCCGGATCAACGGAAAATCAAGGAAAACCATTAAAAGTTTCTTACCGGGATTTCTACGAAAATATGGAGTTTCCCAAGATGAAACCACAACCAAAATAAACCTCTCGTCGAAATCTATGTCTTCCCTCAAAGACCCGGTCGAGAATGGTCCCGGATTGGTCAGATTGGGGCCAAAATGCTCACTTTTCTCTGTTTTTTCTTTCTTTTTTCTCATTTTTCCTCTTCTCTCTCTCTCTCGCCTGTTTACTTTCAAAAAGTGGCTGCTGGATGTTTTTTTAAAAGCAATTAGGTTTTCCTTATATATATATATAAAATATAAGACAATTATCAATTGTCTCCCTAAACTTGTCCCTTTTATCATTTTCAAATCTAACTTTTGTAAACTAATTAATCCAGTCCTAAAATTCCAACACACTAAAATTAATAATTTAAAGTATGGGTAAAAATAATTTCGGGGTGTTACAACTCTCTCCCCCTTAAAAGAAATTTCGTCCTCGAAATTCACATACCTGAAGGTGGAAACAAGTGAGGATATTTATTCTGCATATCTTCCTCACGCTCCCAAGTAGCTTCTGCTTTCGAGTGTTTACCCCATAGGACATTCACCAACGGAATAGTCCTATTTCTCAACTGTCTCAACTCTCTATCCAAAATTCTCTCTGGATCTTCTGCATATGTCAAGTCTTCTCTCAACTCAACTGGTTGCTCATGCAAAACATGGGAAGGATCTGATCTGTATTTCCTCAACATGGACACATGGAAAACATTGTGAATCTTTGAAAACTCTGGTGGCAATGCCAATCTGTAGGCAACTGGTCCAATCTGCTCCACGATCTCATATGGCCCAATAAACCGATGACTCAACTTCCATTTCTTGCCAAATCTCATGACACTATTCCAAGGAGAAACCTTCAAAAATACCTTATCTCCCACCTGGTACTCGATGTCCTTCCTTTTTAGATATGCATAGCTCTTTTGTCTATCTTGTGATGTCTTTAACTTTGATCTGATCACTTCTACCTTATCAACAGTAATCTGGAAAATTTCAGGGTCTAAGAGTTTCCTCTCACCTGCTTCATCCCAACATACATGAGTCCTACATTTCCTTCCGTATAATGCCTCATAAGGTTCCATGCCAAACTAACATAGTAATTATTATTGTAGGCAAACTCCATCAATGCTAGATGTTGATCCCAATTACCTTTGAACTCCAAAACACAAGCTCTCAGCATATCTTATAAAAAGTCTGAATGGTTCTCTCTGACTGTCCATCTGTCTGAGGATGAAAAGAAGTACTGAACTTTACTTTAGTACCCAATGCCTCTTGTAGACTTGGCCAGAATCTTGAGGTAAATCTTGGATCTCTGTCTGATACGATTGACACTGGAGCTCCATGAAGTCTCACTATCTCATCAACATAGAGCTCTGATAACTTGTTCAGGGAATAATCTACTCGGACTGGTAGAAAATGAGCTGATTTAGTCAATCTGTCAACAATCACCCACACTGAATCATATCATTTCTTCGTACGAGGTAATCATGACACGAAGTCCATGGTGATGTGTTCCCACTTCCACTCGGGAATAGGAAGTGATTGCAAAGTACCTGCAGGATGCTGGTGTTGTGTTTTAATCTGTTGACACACTAAACACTTCGATATAAATTTTGCTATCTCCTTATTCAGGCCTTTCCACCAATAGTTCTCTTAGAGTTCTATACATCTTAGTGTTGCCTGGATGCATAGAATAAGCAGAACAATGGGCTTCTTCCATGATCTCTCACATAATCTATCTTCATACATCAATGTACTGTCATCTCTAAGCGAGAAATCTGAACGTTCTTCCTTTTTCACTTCATCGATGATTTTCATCAAGCGAGCATTCTGATTCTGAGCTTCTCTAACTCTCTCCACTAATATGGGCCTTACTTTAAGAGTTGCTAATAGAGATCCTGAATCACCAACTGATAACTCAACTCTCAAATATCTGAGTTCCACTAGCAATAGCAATTGTAAGATTTCCATGCGAGCTAAGGTACCCGAGGACTTCCTACTGAGAGTGGCTGCCACTACATTAGCCTTTCCCAGATGATAGTCGATAATACAATCATAATCTTTCAATAACTCGATCCATCGTCTCTGTGTCATATTTAACCCATTCTGTGTGAATAAATACTTGAGACTCTTGTGATCCGTGAAGATCTGATATTTTTCTCTATACAAGTAATGTCTTTAAATCTTGAGTGCGAACACTACTGGAGTTAACTCCAAGTCATGAGTAGGATAATTTAATTCATAAGGCCTAAGTTGCCGAGAAGCATAAGGTATCACATTCTCATACTACATCAACACACAACCCAAACCATTTCTCGAGGCATCACTGTACACCACATATCCACCACTCCCCTGATGGAAGAGTAAGCATTAGAGCAGTTGTCAAATACTCCTTAAGCTTATCAAAGCTTTGCTGACACTCACCAGTCCACTCGAATTTTGCATTCTTCTTCAAAAGCTTCATCAACGGTGCTGCAATGATGGAAAATCCCTGGACAAAACGTCGGTAATAGCCTGCTAATCCCAAGAAACTTCGTATTTCGATTGCATTGGTAGGAGGTTCCCAATTAACTACTGCTTCTATCTTATTGGGATATACTAAAATACCATCTACTGAAATGACATGGCCTAAGAATACAATTATGTCAAGCCAAAACTCACACTTGCTAAACTTGGCATACAACTGCTTCTCCCTCAGAGTCTGTAAATCGATTCTTAGATGTTCTTAAGATATCTTCAATGAACACAATGAAAAAATTATCCAGATAATGTTTGAATACCCGATTCATTAAGTCCATAAAAGCAGCTGGTGCATTAGTTAACCCGAATGGCATTACTAAAAACTCATAATGTCATCCTGTAAGGAGCAAGGGATATAGGAGCTGTACCAGGAATTAAGTCGATGCTAAAGTCAACTTCCCTGTCCGGTGGTAAACCAGGTAGTTCATTTGGAAATACATCGGTAAATTCTCTCACAACAGGAATTCCATGAAATTCTGATGTACCCATACTAGTATCTACTATGTGAGCTAAATAGGCATCGCAACCTTTCCTCAACATCTTACTAGCTCACATTGCAGATATCACATACGAGGGAACAAGTCGTCTCTCCCCTTTAAAAGAAAATTTTTATCCATTCAGACATTCAAACTCCATGACTTTTTCATGATAATTCACTGTAGCACGATGATAGGATAACCAATCCATACCCAAAATGACATCAAAATCACGTATCTCCATGCAAATCAAATCTGCTAACAACTCATGCTCACCAGCATGGATTACACATCCTTTATAAACTTGTTTAGCTATAATGGAATATCTTATAGGAGTAACAACAACTAACTCATAATCTAGCTCACTTCATTCCCTATCGGCATGCAAAGCAAATGATTTCGAAACAAAAGAATGTGTAGCACCAGGATTAATAAGTATTTGGGATTTTTGACCAAAGATAGACATCATACCAGTTATAACCTCTGGCGCTGCCAAAGCTTCATGCCGCGTCATAGCGAACACCCTACCTTGGGCTCTAGGTCTGCTAGTCTGACCACCTGGAGCAGCTCTACTCTGCGCACCTGAACCTGGGTGAGCTTCAGAAGTCTGAACACAGACCCCACTCTGACCATAATTACCTCTGGAATTCTAAGTTGGAGGGATAAATGTCCTCTGAATCTGTCCAGTGCTATCATTAACATTAGGATAATCTCTCCTCATGTGGCCCACTTCTCCGCACAAAAAACAACCTTTTGTACCCAATCTGCACTCCCCATAATGATTCTTCCCACAAGTGGCACATGGTGGGAATCATCTATCTCGGGCTTGGCCTTGCGGACCACTAGGAGTCCCACTAGGTGGAGCTCTCACTGAACTCTGACTAACTGTAGATCTACTTTGTTTCTGCGGCTGTCCAGAATTCATCTGATAACTACCACTGGGTCTTGAGTCACCCCATTTATTACTATGATTTCCTTCTTCAAAATATCGATGCTCCCTATTTCTCTTCCTCATTTGATAATCTAGGCCAAATTTCTATTCTCTTTCTGCAAACTCTATTTTTCTAGCAAAATCTGCCATCTCTGTCAAGCTGTTCATAGGAAACAATCGATCCTAGATCTCAATTCTGCACAGCACCCTTCAGAAAATGATCCATCTTGCCATGTTCATGGTCCTTCAAATGTGGAACAAATTGCACCAACTCATGGAAGAGAGTATTATAGTGATCTGCAATACGGTTACCTTGAGTCAACCTATAGAATTCCCTCATCTTCTCATCCATAAAAGCAGAATTCATATAATTTCCCATGAACTGCCTCTTGAACTTCTCCCAAGTCAACACATTAGTCTCTGAGAATTTACCTCTCACACTCTTCTACCATTTATCAACCTGCTCAGTCAAAAGTCGATACACATGGTGGAATTTCTATTCATCAGTCAATCTTATCAGCTCAAAAGCCTTCTCAACTCGGTCTAAGAAATTCCCACCTATTATGGGATCTTTCTTTCCATCAAACTCAACAGCTCCATTTTCTTTCACTCTTTTAGTAATATTATCTTCATTAACTATAGGAGCTACCTGAGTTGGACCATGACCCCATGCTGGTGGGCAGTAATGCGGATAAGTGTAGGCACCGAGATGAACATTCAGAGGAACACCCGCTGGCGGAGGAGCATAATAAGGTGGAGGATAAAAACCCGGGGGAGGTGTAGGATAACCCTGATTCACTGGAGGAGGTGGAGGGTGTTGTGGAGGTGTTGGAATATTTCCTTGAGGTGCTGTAGGGGCTGGAGGAACATCATTGCTATGAGGATGATGAACTGGGGTACTATCTCCGAAAACTGAGTCTAGCGAATCCCCTACAACAGGAATAAGGTTCCCTTCAAAGGTTCCCCGACATAAGAATAACCTCCTCATCAACTGGAGGTGCCCTAGAAGGTTGGCCAACATTTGCTATCCTATGAGTACGGACTCGACCTGCACCTCCAACTCTGGAACGCGGAGGCATCTGAAAACACATGGAAGATATCAACTGCTAATAGACATAGAATAACTAATCGAGTAAATGAAATGTCTACAGAATCTATGAACCTAGCGCTCTGATACCATTAAATGTCACACCCGTCCCCTTAGGTAGGGTAGAGGCAGGACGAAGACTGGAAACAGACAGAGTTTCTCCTTTAAAATGGACTAATTCTCCAAATACAAAATAAAAATCTAAACTGAATAATGTCATCATATAAATATGATCTCCATGATCCAAGTCAAAAGAATATCCATGCTAAAATATAAATACTCTCAGTATCAAATAAAGGCTCAATGCCTATAACCAAATAATAATTTCCGCTCAAGAATGACATATCTAGAACTATAATCCAAAAATGTAACAAAGACACTCTACTGTTGGCACAACCTTTCTCTACTGGCAGGAATTGATGATGAAACAGCAGATGAAAAATGAATGATCTACTGATCTGCTAAACCTGTAAAATTAAAGGACTAATCCTCCAAATACAAAATAAAAATCTAAACTGAATAATGTCATCATATAAATATGATCTCCATGATCCAAGTCAAAAGAATATCCATGCTAAAATATAAATACTCTCAGTATCAAATAAAGGCTCAATGCCTATAACCAAATAATAATTTCCGCTCAAGAATGACATATCTAGAACTATAATCCAAAAATATAACAAAGACACTCTACAGTTGGCACAACCTTTCTCTACTGGCAGGAACTGATGATGAAACAACAGATGAAAAATGAATGATCTACTGATCTGCTAAACCTGTAAAATTAAAGGAAGGGGTAAGCTCACGCTTAGTGCAATAGATCACAGCTTAGTGCCGTGGATAAACAGGTAATAAGGTGGATCGAATCGGTCTTTCATAATATAAATAAATACATAAAGTATTAAATCCATATATCAAATATTTACTTGAAATAATAAATCTCATTTCTCATAAAACTCATTCTGCTCAAGAATATCTGTAAAAATAAAGATGTTTATTCATCTATATGCACATTCTCGTGACAATACGGCAAAGCTGGCAACATGGAGCATCCCCACGGCAATAACTGACATCTGGAGAAAAAACTGGCAACATGAGACCTCATCTCACGGCAAATAATCATTTCTAAAACACATACTCATATATCTCAAATCTTGCAAGTTTCTCACATATCACAAACACATGATTTCAACATAATCAATATTCGATTTCAGAATAGATGAAAAAATATGCAAGAAACGTGATTCGGTCGCTCTCGTAATTCTAACGAAATTTTGGCAAGGTTCCGTCTATAATACAGACATCCATTATACAACCCATAATCATCAACTTACATTCACATTCGATTCATAACATACACTTCCGCAATTCAATTCAACATCATTAGCTCAAATCTCGGTTTCAAAATAAATTCCCACACAATTTTACTCGACCATATTCTCCGATAAAGTCCATCATTCACTTACAACCACAAGGCAATCATTTATATGGTCTAAGCATATAAACCAATCATACTTTAAGACAAATTCCGTTCTAAAATACATAACATGTATAACCGAACATAACAACAAATTATACAAAAATCAAGATTCAGAGGTCCGTTACTACTCAGAATGGTCGGAAAATCACGGAGGAAGACTCGGGATGTTGGAGGGAACATTCTGTCCGGCGCGTATGGGCCACGCGCCGCTCGTCCTGGCCGCGCATGGGCCTCGCGCGCCACTGCGTTAGGCACGCATGAGTGCCACACGCCGCCCAGACTCTAAATTTTCCGACGGTCGAGTGTTCGTCTCCCCCTTCGGTTCCAATGCCGCTGACGGTTTGTCAATCGGAGTTCCGGATCAATGGAAAATAAAGAAAAACCATTAAAAGTTTCTTATCGGGATTTCTACGAAAATATGGAGTTTCCCGAGATGAAACCACCACCAAAATAAACCTCTCGTCGAAATCTATGTCTTCCATCAAAGACCCCGGTCGAGAACGGTTCCGGATTGGACGGATCGGAGCCAAAACGCTCACTTTTCTCTTTTTTTTTCTTTTTCTCTCCTTTTTCATCTTCTCTCTCTCCCCTGTTTACTTTCAAAAAGTGGCTGCTGGATGTTTTGTGAAAAGCAATTAGGTTTTCCCTTTATATATATAATATAAGACAATTATCAATTGTCTCCCTAAACTTGTCCCTTTTATCACTTTCAAATCTAACTTTTGTAAACTAATCAATCCAGTCCTAAAGTTCCAACACACTAAAATTAATAATTTAAAGTATGTGTAAAAATAATTTCTGGGTGTTACAAGACACATATATGTTTGTCTTTTGATGAATTTAAATTTGCATTAATGTGTTAATATGGATGATTATTTGTGGAGATTCTGGATTGGTTAATAACCGAATTAACCAAAACCGATCGAAAAATAATGGTTAAGTTGGTTAATGGTTATGTGTCATCATATGATTAAATTGGTTAAACATTTACTTAACCAAATAATTTCGGTTCGGTTAAAAAATCAAGGATTAACCGACCGAGCCGACCGATGCACACCCCTAGTCTCACCTATGAAATATACTCGTAGAGCACTAGGATAACTTTTATGAATAATACTGATTATTTATAAGTTGTTTAACGGTTAAACGAAAAATACATGTAAAGAGACCTAATGGTCATTTCCTAATTAATGTGTATTTGTATTTAATGAATGATTTTATTAAATACACATTAATTAAATATCAAATTATGATATTTGACATATATCATAAATATATATGTATTGAATATTTAAAGTAAATATAATACATATATTTAAAATATTTATATTTAAATAATTATTTAATTATTAAATAATTAAAGTAATTAAAAAATAAATATCTTAAGTTATGATTACTTTAGGAATGGACTTTATTTGATTAGTTTGACTTGTTGTAAATCATTAAATGTTATAATGATCAAATACAACAAGTGGATTAACTTTAATAAATTGAAAAAAAAATATGTAGATATTTTATATTTATTACTCAAAAATTCGGCCAAGGGCTTAATTGGAGAGTATAAATTGTTTTGTTTCATTTTTCATTCATTAGGTTAAGCCACCAAATATTACAAAGAAAGTTTGAGAGAAAAAGGTTGAAGAACAAAAGAAAAGCTTGAAAAACTTGGATTTTCGTAAGTTTTTCTTAAACTTTTCAATTAGAAAATTATTTCTATGGTAATAGGCTTCAACCTGTGTTGCTTATAATTTTCTCTACTCTTTAAGTATGTAATTAAATGGTTGGAAACTTGTTTGAAAGGTGCTTGCATGTTTGATGAACAAAGAAATGATGAAATTGGTTCTTAAGCTCTCTTTTGATTATTTGATAATCATGTTGCCATTATAGAGTTGTTAGGCCACTCATTAATGACTTAGAATTGTTCTTGTGTTGTTTCATTATGGTGAGACTTGTTTGGTGTTGTGAAAATTGAATTAAACTATTGAATTTGTTTATTTTGGTGTAATTTATCAATTTGAAGAAATTATAAAATTAATGTTCTTAACCTTTTTCAAATTTAGGGATTTTCATATATGTTTGGTGTAGTGATGTATATATGATGTATATTAAATTTGGGATTGATTGGATTTGATCTTGACTTATTTTGAACAAGATTGGACTAAATTGCAATCTTGAAAATTCATGGCCTTCTCAGCAATTTTTTCTTTTAGTGAGGTTTTTGTTGCAATTTGTGTTTTCATGTATTGGACATGTTAAATACATCTTGGTAATGATTTTGAATTACTTAAAATTATATTTGACAATTTGAGGACCAAAATGAACAAAATACAGAGTACTGGAGCAATTCGGTAATTAAGAAGAAATTTGATTTCTTGGGTAAAAATTTCAGATCTTAAGTATTGTGTGATTAAAATAAATAAGTTTATTTTAATTGCCCGAAAAAAAAATTTTGAAATCGGAATATTTTGATTTTCCGCGTTCCGCTGCGTTACCCGGTAATACCCCTATAAAATCCCTACAATAATAACATAGCTTGATGTTAAAATTAGGTTAATTAATTGTGTTAGGATGCTTTGGAAGTATAAATACAATATGCTTGTAATTGGGTCAAAATATTTATGTTAGACATGAACATAAAATTAGAGTTTGAAACTCTAGATAATAGATTGGAGCTAAGGTTACCATTATAGAATCACTTGACCACCTTTGGGTGACCTATATGTGTTCTTGAGTCATTTCATTGTGGGATTCTATTTTGATTTGTAATTTGATTAAATAAATACACACACACACATATATATATATGTTTGTTGTATAACATGTGTTGTGGTTGATTTTGAAATTAAAATTATTTTGGGTGATTTTCCAATATGTTTAAGGGTTTTTAAAATTAAAAAAAATTAAGTCAGCACCTTCAGCGCACAGCAGCAAGCATGGGCAAGCTGCCAATGAGCAGCTTGCGCGTTAGGTGCGCTAGACCCGATTTTCTCCTATTTTGGTTTTTTCGGACTTCGATTTTTCCCTAAACACTTGTAATGAAATATGATATTTCATTAAAATATTTTAAAAATACACTCATACTAGATATCCATAAGTTAGACCCACTTCCTCTGTCGGGGCACCGATCCAACACTAGGGGTTCCACATCCACCCCAACATACTGACCATTTCTGAATATGCCATGTTCCTTTTGACTAGTTTCCCTTCATTTCTTACCTATGCGTCACTATGATGGCTTCATTTACAAAGTGATTAGTATGATGCATGTATGCATGAAATGCATGGTTAGTTCATGCAACATACATCCTTCCAACCTAATCTCTCACACACACGTGGTAAGTCCATATATGCCCTAGATATGGCTTAGCTCGTGCACCAATGGAGGGTACACAAACTCGTTCTCTTCTATGCTAAAGGTAAACCTTGACTACAGTGGTTTCGTTCCATCGTTGAAAGACAAAGACCATTCATTTATAATAATGATTAAGCCTAATATGGAGATCATGCATTTATTTAAAAATGACGAATTGAACCCTTAATAATCACGATTATGAGGGATGAGACATAAAATATTTGGGGATGTCCTAACGAGTCAAGACAAGGCGTACCATTTCTGAATGAAAGCCAGTGTGAGTATTAGACTCATGCCTTGATATATTTGGATTATATCTAAATATTCCAAGTCCAACATGGTATTCATACATGGTGGCCCATTGATATTTCAAAGCATTCAATCAAATTATCGTGGAACACGAACTTGTTCCAATGAAAAGACCCAACAAGTTTAATGTCCCACGATAAAGAGATTAAATGGCTTCAAATGGCTAGGGTCCAAAAACAAGCAATAGGGAGGCTCATATAAGATAATCAACTACGTGCTTTTATGTGGGCTCATAAAGGTATGGCTTAAGCTCTTATCAGCGAAGGGTTGCCCACAATTAGGTCTCCCAACTCAAGGGTTCAATAGACCAAGTGGACGCACCTTTTTATACCCAATAGTACGTGTCAATAAGTGATGGTTATCATCACATACCAATCCACCGCTTTGAGTGAAAGCGATTTCTCGATATATGACGCCATTGGGGTTTTAAGGGTATGCAAAAATAATGAAGACATGATTCATCTCAGTCTCGCCAAAGATACTACAAGGTATTTTCCAGGGCCGATTCTCTATGCCGAGTGGAGTCGCCATCTATAGGAGCGAAGCATGATTTCCCAATCATGCCTATGACATCGACGACCACGACAATGTTGAGCTCGCAACTCGTATAGAGTATGGATAGTCCCACGAGAGAACAAACAGAGAATAAAGGAGCCGCCACCCAGTATGAGACTTTGGAAATGATTTAAGCCGCACTACACCTATCGCAAAGTCCGACCTTAAACTTGTTTGGGTTCGGAATGGTCCCTTACTGATGCCAATATAATACCAAGGTTTAAAAGAGGATCCCCATGTCTTATAATACATTAATCACACAAAGCAATTTATATTTCATGCAGTAAGTGACCGGCATAAACACACACGTATAACGCAAGCGCACGTATCGTTCAAGTAGTATAAAAATATCGATCCCACGAGGACTTAATTCCTATTATAGTTATTGATTATTGAATCTATTTATTTACAGGTATCTAATTAAGGGAGAAGAGAATGATTGCATGATTGATTTGGTGGATTGTGGATTTTCAAATTAATAAATAAATAAAAAGAAAAGAAAATACTAAGGAAAATAACAAATGACACAAAAATCTAAGGTTGTGATTTCTTTTAATATCATTTTAAAGATGAAGTGGTTATCTTAAAGTTGGGTAATATATTGATTTATTAACCTGGAACACTAAATTATGTGTAAGCCTCTGTCGATGGTCAGACACAAATACCCAGTTTAACCTAATTGAACCATATGTCTATGTCAACCAAATTATCTGGATTCATTAAGTTTAAGTTCCAATTATGGCTACCCCCGCCCGACAGGTATATTCCTATCCTGTAAGGAAATCTATTAAAGGGTTATCTATCCTCAAGAAAGATCGTGGGCTATTAAGTCTAAGGCTGAAACCTAAAATCCCTATGTCTAGTTCATTTTAGATTTACCACATCAATCTTATTGGTGATCAGACAACAAGAAGTATTAAGATTAAGACTTAATAAGTAAATCTTTAAATTACCCAAACTATAAAATAACCCCTTATAAACTGGTGATATTAAAAGTCATCACAACCCCAGGTAACTAACACATAACTAGGACTAGTAAAAACTTAAAAGTAAAAGACATAAAGTAAAAATACTGAAAAGTAAAAGACATAAAGTAAAACTGAAAAGTAAAATAAAATAAAATGCTAAAGTAAAAGGAATTACTTTTACTAAATACTATTTAGATATCTCCCTTAATATAATATATTAACTTCAAATTAAGTTTAACCAGCCATAAAGGCGGAACCAAAATAACCAGCCATAAAGGCGGAACCAAAATAACCAGCCATAAAGGCGGAACCAAAATAACCAGCCATAAAGGCGGAATTAATATTTAATTACCAACCGACCAATCTGGCGGTATCCTTTTTAAGTCAATATTTTAAATAGTGAATATATTATTTTTAAGGGAGATTAATCTAAATAATAACAGTAAAAGAATTACCTTTTACCATAGCTGGAGAAATTACCTCCTCATGGTAAATAGTAAAAACTGTAAAAAGTAAAAGGTAAAAATAAATTACTACTACTATTCAAAAGTAAAATTACTATTATTACTAAACGTAATTAAAATTATTTACAAAACTAAAAAAACTAAAAACTTTAAGAAACTAGAGAGAGAAACTCTCTCTTTAGAAAGAATTAAAGAGAGAGGAAGGTGTAACAACTTCTGAAATCTCGAGCTCAATTTATAGGCGCGGATAGGGGTCCAGCGTCGCGACGCCAAAGGGTTCCGCGTCAGATGACGTCATTGCTTACGTCACGCTGAGGGCGATTGTCGGCAGCGTCAGATGATGACACGTGGCACCGGCGCACATTAGTAACTCCGTTGAGATGTCGACACGTGGCACGACGCAAGATAGCAAAGATGATGATTGTCGGCATCGTAGGATGATGACACGTGTCAGGCGCAATTTAGTAAATCTTCTGTGATTGTGACACGTGGCACGGCGCACGTTAGCAAAGTCAACTTTTCAGATTCTGACCCGTTGACCCGGCGCACGTTAGCAGACTCCGGTGCATGTTAGGCGTCGCGACGCGGAAGGTCCTGGCGTCGCGACGTGGAGAAATTTCCATTTTGTCCTTTTTGCTAATTTTCACAGTTTTGCTCCAAATCACCTCCAGAATGTCCTGAAACTTTATTTATCTATAAAATAACACAAAACACATCAAAATATTCACAAGACTCAAGAAACTATACAAAATATTAGGTAAAATGAGTGGGAAAAAGTGATATATTTACCACTCATCAGTAAGTAAACATCTATGAACGTAGTAAAAATAATAAAGGAAACAATAATAATAATGCACATAATAGATTCAGCCAGATAGACATGGAATCCAACTGGATATATATTATCCATTAATATCCGGCCAGATATACTGAGTGTCTGGCCAGATTTGCTAAGTAAACTAGAATATCAGGAACGTAAAATTATGTCTAGATTACAATCATAACAACATCAAAAAAAGGTCAGATCACATGCAAAGAAATAAAGCAGATTAATAAATAAACCATCAAAGAAAACAAAAGTAAAATAATAAACATAGGTAAAAAATCAGCGCACGTCCGTTTTCGTGTGGTAGTGGAGTTGTGTCATAAGTACAGACCGCACTACCGTCCATTCAGATTCGGCTACTGAATTTACGTTTGGGTTTATATCCTATATACCACAAGAAAATATGTTGTTGAATGTAGTCGTTATACGAACGGAGTTACTGTGCGACAATTGCCTGTCCGGCCGAATATGCAACGTAAACAAACTAGAAAAATAAATGCGAAGTTTAAGATTTTGGGGCCATCATCTCGTACCTTAAGTGTCAGTTGGCTCCAAAAATGCCTTAAAAATCTAGGTTAGTTGCTGGATCTCTTACTGGAGGGGAAATTATGGTCAATGTGTTTGCTATTTTTACATTCCAAGAAACCTGATCTCAAAGTCCCTAGCCATCAAAAAGTCCACGTGTTGTGTGAGTAATGCTTCTTTTTATAGTGTGTAGGGTTTAGGTTAATAAGGAAACGGTCAGTTTAAGAACAGCGTTTTTTTATGGAAAGCGATTAAGAAGGAAATAAATCGAATCCTTCTGTAAAATTGGAAACGCAACTCATGTCTGACCGGACTTTATGGCATGTCCGATCGGAATTGACTTTGATGTCCGGTCGGTCATAGATGACATCTGACGGGGTACAGATGTGAGATGTAGATGACATACGTCCTAAATTTGATCGTTTCTTTTGGACTTCTTTAGGATTTCTTTCCCTTCCAGCATTAGATCTTACAACTTTCCCAAACTTCCAAGAGTGTTCTCACAGGAGACTCATCATCGAGTTATGCGTAAAATACAGTGTCTACAATCCGCTTCTAATTCTTCAATTCTTATCTAATCTTGCATACGTGGTAACTTGTTTAACGGATGCTTAATGGTACTACGAATTTCTTTGCCGGAATTTATAATGGGCAATTTGAACGGGCTTGTAACCCAAGTGTCGGAATATTTTATAATTAAAAAAAGGGTTATTTACGTTTTACTACTAAAGTTATGATCAAATAACAATTGGGTACTATGAATATTAACATATTACATTTTACTACTAAACTTATAAAAATTTAACATTTTACTATTTTTTCATTCAAACCGTTAGTTGACCGTCAGTTGACATTTAAAAAGACTGTTTTATCCTCCAAATAAAATAAAAGTGAAAATTATAATTATACCCTTTAAAACAGATCTAAATCTTATATATAACAATAAAAGAAATACAATCAACAATCACATTTATAAAAATACTTCAATCTCTAAATTATCCATATAACCCAATAAAATAAAGAATTTAATTTACCAAATAATTTAATAATTAAAATTCTCATAATAACCAAAATACTTTAAAGTATAACAATAAAAGAGATATACTCAAAAATCATTATTTCCAATATTCAGCCGTACGATTACCACCGTTGATTATAATATTTATAATTTATAATAATGTGTGTGTTAAGACTCTTTTATCCTTAGGATGTCAATATGATGTCATGGTCAACTAACGGTCAACTAACGGTTTGGATGGAAAAGTAGTAAAATGTTAAATTTTTATAAGTTTAGTAGTAAAATGTAATATGTTAATATTCATATTGTTATTTGATCATAACTTTAGTAGTGAAACGTAAATAACCCTTAAAAAAATACATAAATAATATTTACTTAATAAAACTACGAAGTGTACTAAATAAACAACAATTTTTTAAATAAAAAATGAATTAAAGAATTAACATCAAAAATCAAAATCCCTAAATCATCATTAAAACCTCTTCCTGAGTTCGTTTCCTCG
This sequence comes from Zanthoxylum bungeanum, assembly GCA_019454045.1. Taxonomy (NCBI): domain Eukaryota; kingdom Viridiplantae; phylum Streptophyta; class Magnoliopsida; order Sapindales; family Rutaceae; genus Zanthoxylum; species Zanthoxylum bungeanum. Next base: position 78,197 of record SKCR01031774.1, read on the forward strand.
TGTTTTTTAGGTCAAATCGCAACAACCAACATTTGGGTTTTGATTCTCCTAACTCCTCCGTTCCAGTTCTAAGTATGGTTGATAATTAGTTCCGGATGGAAGTGACCCGATTTTTCAAGTTAAGAATCAGATTTTTAGGATCGGTTTTGATTTTAAAATTTCATAATCGAATTTAAGCTGTCTGATTCCGCCTCAGCAATGGTAAGAATTGGAACCGGATCAGAATCGAATTTAAAATCGATTAGGATCCAAATTAACATCTCAAAAGACATTGTCACATCCCCAGTATATCTGGGACATGACTGGTAGATGACGGACTTCTACCTCAATAAACCTATGTACTAAACATGCATGACGTGAAAATAACTTGGGCGCACATGTCAAACCATGATTGAAGATGTAGCTCAAATCTGTTGAATGTGCAAATACATAAATTGTTTGAAGTATACTTCAAACTGTCAAAATCAGGCCAAAAGGGAGCCTCACCGAGATCGACTATCAACGGATCCTACAACAAAAGCTGTCTTTTATTATAATTTAATTTCTTAAATATACCATACTTTTTAAAATAGAAATAGTTATGATTAGTGTGGATGGGAATCATGAATGTGGTGGTGACATTAAATGATAGAATTAAAACATAATTTTTTTTGTAAATATTTTAATTGTTGACTTATTTTTTCAACCACATATCTAAACCAAGCTCAAGTCCAAATATTTCATTTTCTTTTAAAATAAGTGTGTAATGAACACTTATAAATGTTTAATTTTCCATTTCATTTTCTTATGTGGAATTACTCTATCTGTTTGATGTACAATTTCTTATCATGCTTAAGCAATGAGTTTTAAAATAATTGAAGAAATATCAATATATATATATAGAGAGAGAGTCTTTATTTAACAAATACGTACCAAACAATTTAACAATGACATGATTAAAGTCATGATTATAATAATATCAAGTTGGCCTTATTGATGGAATATGATTTAATTAATTTAATTAATCAAGTTGGCATTAGTGAATACTGAATACTAAGCTAGGTCTAGTATATTAGCGATAAAAGGAAAGACTAAGCTAATTAAGTCAGTTAAAAGTAAATAAATCAAGCACATTGTCCGATTTCATGTGAATAAAATAAATAAATAATAATTAATTAAAGAGTCTACGAACATAAGATATTATTAAGATTGACATCGATATTGAAATTAAAGACTAATTCAACCATTGCGATTAAAAATGAATAAACAAAGACTATAATTAAGGCTGTCAATATATATGATTGAAGATAAAATAAATATAAAGGACCTGGTTTGGTGGTGTAAGGTTCAGTATCTCAAAATTGCGTTTCTTATAAGAGTCTGGGACAACCGGAAGTTTTACCCGCTCCGCTTAAGTCCGAAAGGAGTGATTTGGTGGTAAGATTTCTAACGATTACAAAAAAAAAAAAATTAATTATCAAATGCTTATCAAAAGATTAAACAAAGACCGTGAGTAATAAGGTGGTTGTAAAAGGAATATTACTTAATATAATTACTTTTAATTAGGGACAAATAACAAAACTGCGCATGACACACTTAATCACATTTGTAAAACCACTTGATCCGAATTTAAGCGGAACATGTAAAATTTCGGTTTTTAAGATTTATCTTATAAGAAACGTATCCCATATTCGAACCCAATGAATCATATATCACCCAGCCACACCTCTTCGAGACTAGAAAATTTACAATACTACAGAGGTACAACGTCATCTGTGTAATAATTCAATAATACATTATCATGTGTAGTAAAATATTTAAAAAAATATATTAAAAAAAATAGATATTAAATTATATATATTATTTATTAATTTATTGATTACGACATGCCACTCATATCGATTCCGTTCCACCAAAAAATTAGTCATTGCGGACACACACACTTGATCACATGCACATCCTTTTCACGGTTTTTTATTATTTGAACGGACCTTTTCGCATTCCGATAATCATCTGAAGCTCAAATGTTATATTACGGAATTTAGAAGCAGCTGATTCAGCGTTCAGATATCCTCTCTTTGATTTTAATATTCAGCATTTAAAAACAAGATGGTGGAGAAGAGAGGTAGCATTGCCTTCTGCTCAACTTACAGGCCCCCAGTGCCGCTTGACATATTTTCATGTCAGGTTCCTCCGGCGTCGAGGCACGATGAGCTTCACTTGACTGATGGAGTTTCCTATAATTACAACTGCCAAATAATTCCATCCGAAGCTCTCAAGACAATTATCAAGCGTCCGAAATTGGCTTCCGAAGCCAAACAAGCCGATGTTGACTCAGGTCGTCTCTCTGGCATCGTTTTTGTCTCCGAACGAGAAAATAACCTCGAGACGCTTCACATCGCTCTCCGCTTTAATGACAACCCACCCACTGTTAAAGTCTTCAACTTCGCTGATGTTTATGGTACCTTCAGTGGCGTTCGCATGGAAGACAGTGGTGTCATTGCCGGTGGTTATAAGGTCGGTAATCGTACTATCGATCATTCTCTCGTCTATATCACCACCAAGGACCCTGTCAAAGATCGTCGTCAGCCCTGGACTGTCGTTTATAAAACCAATCTTAAGACTGGAAAAACTGACCGCCTCACCCCCTCAGTATCTAGCTTCCTTGTATATATATATACACATATATATGTAGCATGTTATATAATTGATTTTCTCCTCATTTTGAATCGATGAACAGGTGTATTTGATTTGAGCCCCTCGGTGTCACAATCTGGAAAGAAGGTAGCAGTGGCGTCATTCCAAGGAAAGGGTTGGAATGGTGAAATTGAAGACTTACAGACAGACATTTATGTGATGAATGTAGAGAAGCCCCCCTTAGGGCGCATGAGAGTTATTAAAAATGGTGGGTGGCCAACATGGGGAAGCGACAATGTCTTATTTTTCCATCGGAAGGTTGGGGATAATTGGGGTGTGTTTCGAGCCGATATTAGCAACGGTGAAACATCCGAAATTCTCCGCGTGACACCGGACGGAATCGATGCGATAACCCCAGCAGCCATCAATGCCACCAAAGTGGCAGTGGCGACTATCCGTCAGAAATCAAAGTTCAGCGACGTTCGTGTAGAAGCACAGTATCGACATATTGAGATTTTTGATTCCACTGCACCAGAACAAACCATACAAATCACTCAAAAGACTAGACCAAAGGCTGATCATTTCAACCCCTTTGTGATCGATGGTGGTAAGCGGATCGGTTACCATCGTTGCAAAAGCGACTTTCTAAAGGTAGACACACTTACTGGCTTTAACTAATGCCCATTTGATTTAAATGAATTTATTTAATTTTAGCTATAAACTTAAAACCAACCGTTGGTTGCTCAGAGTGGAGATGATATCGAAAGATATTTCCACAAGCTTGATTCTCCACATCAAGATGTAGGACTGTTTAGGGTGTCAGGTGTGTTTCCAACATTCTCCGCAGATGGCTCCAAGCTTGCTTTTGTTGACAATGAGTTCAAAGCCGTGTGGGTAGCCGATAGCAAAGGATTGCGCATAGTCTATGAGGTGTGTATGTATATTTACAACAAGAATATGAATTATATTCATGAATATATAGTTGATGACGAATTGAGGTTTCTGTAGACGAAAGGCCCCGACAATATCTTCTCGCCTGTTTGGAACCAAAATCCACAAAAGGATATATTGTACGTATGCATGGGACCTTCTTTCAAAGGTGAAGAACCTTTGCAAATCTGCGCCTCCCGAATGTATCTAGTGGTGCACGTCAGCGTCGAAAGCTCACAAAAGTATCCAATAACGCCTTCCCATCCACCAATCCAGACGGTAACTTGCATCCTTCTTGTTCCTTGTAAATAGATTTGCTTTCCAAATAAAAACTAATAATTATACTACTTTTTGGCATTATCTATTGGGTTCCTTTTCGAGCTGATATGTTATTTAAGAAATGGCGGAGGGCTTAATCGGTTGATCTATTAAGTAATTAACTTAATAATGAGTCCCACTACAAGTTCCATTCCATTCATAAATAGCATCCTAATTGTTCCTTGTGATTAATTGCTTTCCAAATAAAAACTAATTGTACTACATTAGGCAGTATGTACAGGGCTCCTCTCCCATCTGATATGTTAAAGAAATGGCGGAGGGTTCAATCTATTTATCCATTAAGTAATTCAAATAGTTTTAATTTTGACTTAATGATGAGTCCCACTACAAGTTAAATTCATAAAAAGCAAATCTCCATCAGCAAATCAGTTAACTATTGAGCTTCTGTCCTTGAATTCAGGGGGCGTGGTTTGGTGTAGGGTTTAGGATCTCATCTTGAGATCCTGAGTTCGAATCCAGAGAGTGTGTTTATTGTAAGATTGTGAGACAGACAGAGGTTTTCCTGCTCTGTTTATATCCGAAAGGGGTGGTTTGGTGCCAGGGTTTCCAATGATTCCAAAAAAGAAAAAAGAAAAAAGAAATCAGTTAACTATTGTTCTTTGTATATGGTATATTATGCTTTTATTTTGAATGATAAACGTCCTATATTATATATTATAGTTTCTGATCCTTTTTGTATGGACTGGTTGAAATATTGTGACAGGGATGAAATTCGTTTTTCGATCAACAAGAGATGGAGGGGATAAGAAATACAAGAATCTGTACATAATGGAGGATGCAGAAGTAGGGGAGTATGGGGATGGTCAAGTAACGAGGCTAACAAATGGGCCATGGACTGACACGCATTGTCAATGGTCCCCAAGGGGAGATTGGATAGTATTCTCGTCAACCCGCGATAGGCCTAAAGATGCACCGGAAACTGACAATGGTCTCGACCCAGGATATTTTGCGGTATTTTTAGTGAAGGCGAATGATCCTACAGTGGTGGTAAGAGTGATAAAAAGTGGAGATGATCTTGCAGGGCATGTGAATCATCCATTCTTTAGTCCTGATGGAAAGAGCATCGCTGTGACTGCAGATCTTGCTGCTGTATCTGTTGATCCAATTTCCTTGCCTCTCTTCTTGCACTCTGTGAGACCTTATGGAGATGTTTTTACTTTTGATATTGATCCAGATGACATACAGAAGAATAAAGATGTGAAGAAGTTCAATCGCATCACCCATAGTAGATATGAGAATGGCACTCCTACTTGGACCTTGTTCTTCTCAACTGAGCTCACAGGCCACAGCTACAGTATCCTTATGGGAATCACTTGCTGCTTTCAAATGAAGCTTATGAATTGCTCTCGGATCTGTGCATTTTGATAAGCTAATCTCTTCTATTAAAATCAAGAGGAAAAAAACTGCAGTTTAAAGTTAGTTAAACCTAAGCTCAAGTCAAAAGGTTACCTTATATATCTAAGCTTTGATGTGAAAGTGAAAAAACAACCCTCGATTAGAAAAACAAAATATGGCATCAGAAATTACATTTACGTCAAATCGATGGTGTTCTGTTCACGCAGAAATATGACTTTCAAATGTAAATATCTTTTATTAATCAAATAACTTTGATTGCAAATGAACCCACTTCCAAGATTGAATTGGGATCACACGTGAGATCAGGAGAAAGTAGAAGAAAATGGGGGTAAAGAAGAAAGGAAAGACAAGACTAGAGGAAATGAGAGGCAAAAGTGAAGAAATTGAGGGAGAAACAGAGAAGAAAAGTTAGGCGGGAAAAAAATATTAGAAGAAGAGAGAGAGAAGTGGAGGAAGATAAAGCTACAATTACTGGAGATAGTATATCATGTTTCAGGTGTATATATCATGTCTCTCACAGCAGTTGGGTCTCACACAGTTGTGTGATCCAATTATTATGAAAAGATGATATATACACCCGAAACATAATATAATTTTTCCAATTACTGTGGTAAAATGTGGAGGTTTCGAGACAACTTTTCATGCATACATCCCAAATCTCTTTTGCAGTCTTCTCTTCTCTTCTCTGTAACGTTAGATAACACAGAATCTGCTAAGATTAAATACAAGTTACTTATAACGTGTTTATCCATATCCTTCTATTTTTCATCACTCATTCCATTTGATCTCTCTCTAATTGCCGCTAAGCAATATTCTTTTCTCAAAATTATTTTTATTTTAAGTTTTATAGAGAAAAATTGCTCCCGTTGAACTTAATTTCGAACTTTTCTGATGACGATCAATTTCTCACTTGAATCAGATTTCACTATTCACCTTGAATAGTACTGTATAAAGTACTCTGTAAATAGTAACCTTGAACATGAAGCGCACTGTTAGGGGATCGTGGGCTGAAACCGACACGCAAGTAAAGTGAAATTAAGAATAATTGTTAGTTTAAAAGATGTTACCTACCATATAACAATACAATAATAATTATGAGATTTAACCTATCATAAATATTAACAATAAAATAAAATAAAATAATTAAACACATATTTAACGTGATAAAACCCTCCATCCACTTATAATTCTTCAATTCTTATATATTCTTGCATATTTGGTAACTTGTTTAACGAATGCTTAATAGGTATTGTGAATTTCTTTGTTGCAAATTTTATAATGAGCCATTTAAATGGGCTTTCAACCCAAGTGTTCGAATATTTTATAATTAAAAAAATATAAATAATATTTAGTTAATAAACCAACAAAGTATACTAACTCAAAACACCATTGAGTATCCAGCCCAAAATAATTAAAAGCCCAGCTCAATTTAGAAATCTCTAATTTAATTTTACCCTATTCAGAAACCCTAACATAATTTTCAGCCACAACCACCTCAATTCTCCTCTCGCATCCACCAGCTTCTGTCGCAAAAAACGGCGCCGCCGCCGCCTCTGACGTCGACGCCCCTTCCGCCGCTGCCTCTGCCGCCGCCTCTGCCGCCGCTTATCTGCCTGAGCTACACAAAAAGTGTGTGAAGTTTCAACTTTCAGTTGAGTTTTTTTCTTCATGTTTTTGGATTTTTTTTTCTGATTTTCAAATTTGGATTATTTTTCCCGTCTGATTTTGGAGTTGATAGATGTTTTTTTGGGCTCTCTGATCGGCTGCTACGGGTTCAATTTTTCATGCTAATTCATATCTGAGAATTATATAATCAAACAAATTGTTATCATTATCAATCCACACAGCATGTTATTTGTCATAATATCAGGGTATGAATTGCTTAGGGAGATGAAGGAGAAGGGGTTATTGATCGATAGGGCGATTTATGGAAAGGGGAAGGTCAGAAAAGCATGTGATTTGTTGAAGGATTTGATTGATTCTGGATATAGGTCACACTTTGGTTGGAATTAATGTCAAAATTGTGATTATTAAAACTGTAAAAATGAGAATAAACTGTAAAAATTTTAGTTTGGATTTGGAACACATACAGTGGTTTTTGATTGTTTTTGTTTTTTTTTTTTTAGTTACCATTGGGAACGGTGGTGTTTTGTTGGGTTTTATTTTAGTTTGGATTTGGGACATTGAAGATTATAATGTTTTAGTTTGAAGTGCTATATATTTTGTTTGCTTGGTTGGAATCATAGTTATTAAAGGTGCACCGAGGCCCCAAGGTCCTTATGGGGCCTAGGTGTAAGGCACAATAAGAAGCTCATGCCTGATCAAAGTGAGACGCATGGCGTACCCCGTATTTTTTTAGCTTTTATATTAATTTCTCAATTTGAATAATTCATATAGATTGTATTTATTAAATGTATCTTATAAATTTTAACTTAATAAGTAAAATTAACAATCATATCACATGGAAAAAGTCATAACTTAAAAAAATAAAAGATTTAAAGTTATCAAAAATCATAATTCATATAATATTTATTACTATTGATATCTCTTATTAAATTTTTGGACTTTGTAATACGTGCAATGATGTGATATAGGCAATTGTTCATGTCACTTTCTCAAAATTCATTTTTTTTTCAAACGAGGCACAAAAGCGCGTGCCTTGGGCTTTGTGACTAGGCGTTACGCATGGGAATATGAGCTAAGCCTCACAGACGAGAGGCACAAGCAGTGAGCTTGAATGAAAGGCGCGCCTAGGCGTGCGCTTAGGCGCGCCTTTACTAACTATGGTTGGAATTTTGATTGAATTGGTAAATTGATATTGGATAATGTGATGAAATATGGAGAGAAGTTACTTTATTCAAATATTCTACTTTACAGTCATTGAAACATATAAAGAATACAAAAGCTATCTAAATTTAATTAAAAAAAGATGTTTCTTGCTCCTCGGATGCTTTGGGCACGCGCCTTGTCCGCCTAGGCTCAAAGAAGCTCCAGCAGGTCCTTGCGCCTCAGTGCGCCTTGCACTCCTGACA